>SSNR01000037.1:500318-517465 GCA_006937965.1 Callopanchax toddi
GCAACGGCCCCCCTCTTTAGGGTGACAGGTGTAGCCCCTGGGTTGAAAACTCTGATGGGGATGCCTGTTGACCTCTGTGGTTGCACAACGGCGTGGGCTACCAGGACACAATGTCTCTCAATGAAGGTCTTGGTTGGACAGAGCATCAGGTCCCCACTGTCGGTGGAGGGAAGGCGGGCAAAACCAGGCACCACATACTCGCGACCAGGTTCCAGGACTGTAGTGCGGGCGACTCGGACTAGATGAGCGGCAGGCTGGTAACTTGGATCATAGAGGGGGACTTTTTCATCAAAAAGCGTGATCTCTTTACGGCCGTAATCCAAGCAGGCATTGGACTGATGCAGGAAAGGGTGTCCCAGGATGACTTCGGTGCTTTCAGTTGTGTCGGCCATGATGAAGTTCACATTAGCTTTTCTGCTTCCCACGAGGACCGGCAGTATGACTTCTCCCAGAACAGCCAAACCTTCAGGCCCAATTCCCTGCAAGACCTTAGCGATGGATGGCTGTACAAGGGGCCTGGATTGGGAAGGGAGAGCATTAAAGTGGTGTAGGGGTAACACGTTTCTCCGGGCACCAGAGTCCAGCAGGGCGGAAAGTTTGAGTCCATGTATCTTTATTTGAACACACATCTCATCTTCTTGACCTTTTGTGCAGACAATCACTGCGCTGGTGTCAGGAGATGGGTTTGGGATGAAACTCACTTGCTTTGGTTGAGGGCGGCGAGGGGATGGACACTGCCTCTGGATGTGTCCCATTCCAGAGCAGTTATGGCAGATAACCTCCCCTGAAGTCACTTTGTGGGGAACAGTCTTGGTAGGGCGTTGTGGGCGGGCCCACGGCGCCCCCTGTGGCTGCTGGGAAGAGGTTACTGGAGCGCACCTCGGTTGGTCACACACAGGGGCGGAGGTATCCTCAAACACCACAGCTGTCCTTGTTGCAGGGCCGCGGGGCCCCAAACTTGGGCGCATCATCTGTGTTACCGCCCTGGCAGCTCTTTTTGTTGTCTCATGTCGGTGTGCAACATCATATGCTTTAGCTAGCGTGTTGGGCTTTTCTTCTAAGAGTTTTTGGATAATGTCAGCATCGATCATAGCATTGGTGAAAACCTCCACAGCAATGCGGTCTTGGTCTGGTTCAGTGCGGTCACCATAAACAATAGCGACTTTTTCATATATGTCGTCCCGGAGCGTGTGCATGGCTTCTCCTGGATTTCTGACTCTCTGCCTCAGCTCGATCCCAATGGCTGCAGCGTGCTCTGAGTGTGGCCCGTATGCAGAATCCACTTCATTTTTTATTCGTTCATAGCTCCAGTGGGCTGACCTAGGATTTTTGTGAACAATAGCACCAGCTGCGCCAGTTAAACTGTATCTGAGTTGAATAGCTTTAGTCTCTTCAGTCCAGTGATTAGCTCGTGCACATGTCTCAAATTGATAAACAACGTCTCTCCACGAACCTGACCCATTAAACTGTCCTGGCCGCAGCACTGGAACCCTCTCCTTAAATCCATAGCATTCATCGTCGCTGCTTTCCGTGAAGACCAGCGTGTGGCGCGGGGAACGGCTGCGGGACACGGACTCTGCTGGCCTGGGACCGGGAGGGGCAAGGCTAGGCGCATGTGGCGCGGTCCGCGCTTGTGCATGAACAGCGGGAGTCCAGTAGTCACAGTTCATGGGCGTGAAAGGGGTCTGAATCGTTATGTTATCATTTGGGTTTCCACTGGACACAAATGGGGTTACTGTCACGTTCTCACGGCGATAAACGACCCCAAACTGACCACCGTCCGTCTCTATCGGCGTGATGAACGGGTTGGTGAGTGTCGACGGCGGGGGGTTAAGCTCCCATGCCGCCGCTTGTTGCTGCATCTGCCCGCGGTGTTCTTTCTTCGCGGCTAGCGTTAGCTCCATGCTAGTCAAAAACGGGTTGGTTTGATTTCCACTGAAATCCATTGCTGACTCCGTTTGTTCGTTAACACTAGCTCTAGCTGCATCTGTCATGTCTGGCCAAAACGGGTTTGTGCTCACATCGAGTTCTTTGTTATTACCACGGTGAACAGGCGCTGCCATTTTCCTTGTCGGCTGCCGCTGTTTTCCCTCCTCGTGGTCTCTGTGCACTTACTTTCAGTCCTCTCGGCGACAAATCCCGGATTACGAGCCCCCAGTGTTGCTTTTCTTCCCCTGTCCAGTGATCTCCTAACCGTAGTACAGAGGCTGAACAGGCATGTTGTCTCCTTTTTGGCACAAACTTTATTTTGCTTTAACATGAACCGAGCACGTCCGCACTGCAAGCGGCTTTCAGGCAGAGAGAGCGCCTCACGCTGGAACACAGAGCCACAACAACACAAACTTCCCATAATTCCACCTTCTTAAAGGGCCAGGCATGGCTGGTAACACAATGCTTAAAACGGACACTAGGGGGTGCTAAAGAATGCCTAGGTAACACAGCATAAATTTATGAATCTATATAATGTTTTCAGCTCATCATAAATTCACAATTGAGTAGAAGGAAGTATAGATCATGTGACTATAAAGAACCGTTCACGTCTCTGACATTAATTATTCAGAAACCCGTTTAAAGCCATACTCAGTAGCCAGGTAAACAAGCTAGGTCTCGCTAGCTAGTTTACAGAAACACGACTCGGAGCACTCACCCCTCCCGTCGGGTATAATCTGTACACCAGCCTCCTGCGGACATGGGACCCCGTTTTGCGACGATAACAAAGCAGAGTCTAAGTCCAGCCGTAGAAACGTTCCCCCAGCTTTTCCTCTTTTCACCTCCAAACGTTTTTAGTTTCCTGCTAGCTGAAAAGGTGTTTTTTGGGGGGGACTCTGGTATTTTTATCTTAAAATGAAAGCACTGACCACCGGCTAATTCTGTCCTCCTTTCACTTCCGGGATGTTCAGACGGAAAATGTGTCCGGGCGGATTATTGGTGAATCCAAGCAGTGAGGAAATGCGGCAGACAGACAGCTGGATTGTCCAATCCTATCGTTCGGTCCGAACGATAGGATTGGCTGAAGTTTTTAGAGAACTGCGGGACAACTACGTTATTGATTTCTTTCGGGGTTTTTTTTTAATCTCCACAATATATCTATGGCTATACTATGTAGGAACGTTGTTAAGAGGCTTTAAAAAAGTTTAAAACTACATTGTTTACCTTGCTACTGAGTATTCCTTTAAGATTGTCTTTAAATCCTCACATCCACCTGCTGATGTTGAGTTTCTGATCATTTCCTGTCAATAATGTGGACACAAATAGTCCCAGTTCTTCTTCTTTTGCTAGGAAAGGTTTGACCTCTAATTCCTCCTCACTGGTGAACAGGCATGCCATGTGGATAAATGCACTGCAGGTTTTTTTTAATCCATTATTGTCTCAGTTCCTCTGAGATGACCAAGACAACATGATGAATGGGAGCTTTATGAATGAGGTCCTTCTACATTTCTTGCTGCCCTTCAGGTACGATGAGGGGATCTTTTCATGCTCCAAATGGCTTTTTGCATTTTATTGATCAAATATTAGCTTTAACTTCAGTTTTCTACGGAGACATAATCGTTTTTGCAACAAAGTATTTTGTAGCCAATAAAAAAAATAATAAAATGAGCACAGAAGTCTTTAACTGTGAATCTAAATAAAGAGAAGTTAAAGTAAAAAGAATCACAGGCGTTGTGCAGCTTAACGTTTGTTAAAGTCAGGGGAAAGTGTAACAGATATTCTAAAGCTCATCTCTTAGCTCGGGCTCTTGGCACTTGCAGCTGCCTCTCAGCGTTTTTGCTTGATTAAAAAGCACCCAGGAGTTAGTGAGCGCGTGGTAGGTGTGAGCGCACACCCTGACAGCTTAGCATACTGATTATTCAAGCCTCTTAGGCTAAGCCACCGCACTCGAGTGATGAACGTCAGCTCGCCCTCTCCTCATCACACGTTCTTCATCTCTCTACGTTTTGATTCCTAATTTGGACGAGCGGAAGGCCATCGCAGAAACCTGACCTGTTGTCTTAAGGGTCAGTGGTTTGAACATGACCAGTCCAGTTATTGTTGGGACCCCTCACTACTGTTTGTATGGGACTAACAGTAAGGTTGTTTGTTGCCATATAAATCATGTCCTTCATGCACTGCATGGGCAGCTTGTCATTCTTCCTGCATGGCTGACTCTATCCAGACAGGACTTTTAGTTTCCAGTCAATCATTTTTCTCTGAAGTCCATTTGAGATGAATGGAAATGAAGAATTGGCACAAACCACATTAGAGTCTGTTGTAATGGTTGCACTTGAGTGTGCTCCTCGCTGTTTGTGGGCTGAGTGTGATCTTGGCTCTTGGCGAGGACCCGTCTGGTATCGCCAAGCCCCACCTGACCAACAGATTGGTCCCAGCTGGATGCTGATGCTCTGGACGCTCAGTGACTCTGCTCATATTGAGCTAAAGACGCATCGAATACAACGGCAATCCTGCTCTAAATAAGCAGCTCTGAGAGTTTTTAAGGCTTGCCATATTTTCAAGTCAACGCTTCAGCACGTTTGTCTTTTAGCAAAATATCTCAAAAAATATTCACTGGATGAACATCTACAACAAACAGCTCATACTGTCAGCACGGCGGTGGAGGGCTGATGATTTGGGCTTTTTCTGCAGTTACAGAACCCTTTTCTGCAGTTACAGACCTTTTTCTGCAGTTACAGAACCCTTTTCTGCAGTTACAGAACCTTTTCTGCAGTTACAGAACCTTTTTCTGCAGTTACAGAACCCTTTTCTGCAGTTACAGAACCCTTTTCTGCAGTTACAGAACCCTTTTCTGCAGTTACAGACCCTTTTCTGCAGTTACAGACCCTTTTCTGCAGTTACAGAACCCTTTTCTGCAGTTACAGACCCTTTTCTGCAGTTACAGACCCTTTTCTGCAGTTACAGACCCTTTTCTGCAGTTACAGAACCCTTTTCTGCAGTTACAGACCCTTTTCTGCAGTTACAGACCCTTTTCTGCAGTTACAGACCCTTTTCTGCAGTTACAGAACCCTTTTCTGCAGTTACAGAACCCTTTTCTGCAGTTACAGAACCCTTTTCTGCAGTTACAGAACCTTTTTCTGCAGTTACAGAACCCTTTTCTGCAGTTACAGAACCCTTTTCTGCAGTTACAGAACCCTTTTCTGCAGTTACAGAACCCTTTTCTGCAGTTACAGAACCCTTTTCTGCAGTTACAGACCCTTTTCTGCAGTTACAGAACCCTTTTATGCAGTTACAGACCCTTTTCTGCAGTTACAGAACCTTTTTCTGCAGTTACAGAACCCTTTTCTGCAGTTACAGAACCCTTTTCTGCAGTTACAGAACCTTTTTCTGCAGTTACAGAACCCTTTTCTGCAGTTACAGAACCCTTTTCTGCAGTTACAGAACCCTTTTCTGCAGTTACAGACCCTTTTCTGCAGTTACTGAACCCTTTTCTGCAGTTACAGACCCTTTTCTGCAGTTACAGAACCTTTTTCTGCAGTTACAGAACCTTTTTCTGCAGTTACAGAACCCTTTTCTGCAGTTACAGAACCCTTTTCTGCAGTTACAGAACCTTTTTCTGCAGTTACAGAACCTTTTTCTGCAGTTACAGAACCCTTTTCTGCAGTTACAGACCCTTTTCTGCAGTTACAGACCCTTTTCTGCAGTTACAGAACCTTTTTCTGCAGTTACAGAACCTTTTTCTGCAGTTACAGAACCCTTTTCTGCAGTTACAGAACCCTTTTCTGCAGTTACAGAACCCTTTTCTGCAGTTACAGAACCCTTTTCTGCAGTTACAGAACCTTTTTCTGCAGTTACAGAACCTTACAACACCTTACAGTTATTAGATCAACCATAAACTTTTCTAAAGTCTAACGTGAGTCAATTCGTGCAACAGCTGGAGTTAGAACCAAGCAGAACAACGAAGGGATGTGGAGTATTTATGATCAGTTTGAGGCTGTGGGTATGTTTGAGTGGGCTGCATGGTGGCGCAGTTGGTTAGCACTGTTGCCTCGCAGCAAGGAGGTCGTGGGTTCGCGTCCCGGCTCTGCGGCCTCTCTGCATGGAGTTTGCATGTTCTCCACGCATGTTGCATGCGTGGGTTTTCTCCGGGTACTCCGGCTTCCTCCCACAGACCAAAAACATGACTGTCAGGCTGATTGGGCTGGTAAATTGTCCCTAGGTGGGTGTGTGGTTGGTTGTTTGTCTCGTTCGTCTCTGTGTGGCCCTGCGATGGACTGGCGACCCATCCAGGGTGTCCACCACCTCTCGCCCCTTGACCGCTGGAGATAGGCACCCCCCCACGACCCCCCATGGAGGGCCAAGCGGCTTCAGAAGATGGATGGATGGTATGTTTGAGTCAGAAACTTTGGTTCTCCAGCAACTGGTATTTCAACACTTTACTACTTTACACAGTTTTACAGGCAGTAAGACACAATACCCATCCATCCATCCATCCATCCATCCATCCATCCATCATTAGGTTATAGAGGTAATAGACCAATGAGGGAAACCCAGACGTCTCTCTTCGGCTCCTTCTAAGGACTCATAAGGCCTTCCCAGGCTACAGAGGATATGTAGTCCCTCCAAAGAGTTCTGGATCTTCTCCAGGGTCCCCTCCCTGTGGGACATCCCTAAAACCTCCAGATGCAACTAGGACTCATCCTCATCAGGTGTTGAAATCACCTCAGCAACTCCTTTTAATACAGAAAAGCATCAACTTGTATGCCAAACTCCACCCAGGTGATGAAGCTCCCCATCTCATCCTCTTGTATTTGGGATCTTTTTCTCATTCTTGATCCAAATCTACAAAACACAAGTGTAGGAAGTAATGTAGATGGACCAGTAAATCAAGACCTTTGCCCTTTGGCTCAGCTTCATTTTCACAATGCTAGCATCCATATTACTGCAGATGAAGCCCTGATTTGTCGGACCATTTCAGTCCCATCACTTGCACACGAGAAACCAAGAAACGTGGTGTTCTTCTCTTGAAGAAAACCAAGGCTAGAATTTAGAAAGTCTAGAAATGAAGGCAAATGCAAAACTTGGAAAAAAAAAAAGAGAAAAAAACACAAGCAAGTAAAGTAAATTTATAGATTTGATTAAATATTCAGAGCAGGACTTCCCTATGAGGAAAACTTCAGGTGTAAACTCTGAAGCATTCCTTCTCTTCAACTCATTTATCTATTTCAAGAGAAACAATGATCGAGTTGCTTGCAGTGACACACATTTTATTCATTGCCACTTTTACTGTTTTTATTCTTATTTTTAGAATATATATATTATAGCATTTTTTTCCCCTCATGCAGATCCAGAAGCATCTGCAGAAAAGGATGCTAAGTCAGCGAGAAGTGAGCCTAAGCAGATGTATAAAAAAGGCGGTGGAGTAAACACTTCTGCAGGTCGCTGCTGTGCACCGTGTGTGTTAGCAGTATGAGGGAGCAGGTACCTCTGATTTTTGTGCTTTTTCAGTGTTCAGCTTTCTTCATTAGTGTTATTTCTTATTTGAACCTATCAGCTAGTTTACTAACAGGCCTTTATGCATGCTCGTTTCCTCTTGTTTGATGCCCTTTTCCACATTAAGAATGAGGAAATGCTCTTAACTCTCCCTTCTTCCTCCATTATTCATTTAATGGAACTCAGAAACTGTGTCAGTGCAGCTACTCACAAAATGAACCCGAGCCGGCGTGCAACACCGCCTTTCTGCTTTCATGCTTGCGCAGCACCTTGTCCCATATCTCTTCTTCCCGTCGTGTACGGTCGCCTCGTGACATTTCAGACGCTCGTTTGAGACGGCATCTGTTTCGGATCAGCGCTCAACAACGGCAGCGATAAAAGCGGCTGCTAAAACCAAGCGCTGACCCTTTGTGAAAAGCTTGAACTGCATGTAAACAGTCGCTTCTAATTAGCTGAAACAACTCTGCAGACAACAATGAAGCCTCATGTGAGTTCTTGCATCGCAGGAGAAAATCCTCTTGAATTTTCTGACGTGTCGCAGTTTGACTCGAGCCGAGCTGCTTTGTGTTTCCGGCGAATCAAGCAGATTATTTTACCGGCTTTACGTCGTCTCTGTGCACTCAGATTTGATGAAACTTGAACCATCAGCTAATTCGCTTTTATCGCCCGGTGAGGGTGAGCTGCACGACGTCACGACTTCCAAATTCAATCACAAGCAGAGATGCCTCCGTTAAACCGATCTCTGCATCCGCAGCAAGCATGCATTTCAAACGTATTCACGTTTGTTTCTGAATGTTTGTAATGTGGAAAAGTAGAAACGCTGAAACTGAGGAGGTTCTTGAAATCCCACTCTTTGGGATTAAGTCGTAAAAAAACTGGAACATCAAAGAGTTTCAGTGTCTTCATGTCAAAGAAAAGCTCTTTGCAAGGATGTCAAATGCTGCTTAACAAAACAGGATATAAGGCTTCCCCTCACACACACACACACACAGTAGATGTAACACACACACACATTTAGAGCGTGCATTAACCCTGTGGAGCTCTACATCATTATTTAAGAACACTTTTGTCCCCCTGCTCGACGCCCCCTTTCATTAGCATTTACATCAGAGTATCAGGGCTGTCCAGATGTCTTCCGAGCCACTGACCTCATTAATGTGGAAGTTCAAACAGCCTTTTATCTGATTTTTGGAGCCATTTAGCAGAAAGGTTCATAACCGTGTGAATACCACAGAGACAGAGTGGTCGCCTACAGGACTCAGATTGACTCTGTATCGTTTTCTCTCTTTAAATTTGTACAACATTGATTAATGTTAGGGATGTACCGATACCACTTTTTCAAAACCGATCCGATACTTAAATCTGAGTACTCGCCGATACCGAGTACCGATACCTCTACCACACAAAAAAATGCAAAAAATTGGAATACAGGTTTTATTTTTTCTTCTTTTTTTGCTTTGTACAACAAATGACTGAGTTAGATAAAAAAAAATATATATATTAATAAAAATGATCACAAAACTAAAATATAAGGTGAAAAATAACCATTTTCTGTGATTTCACAGTGAAATTATTGCAGTTTTCCACATTTTAACCAAATAAAATGAACTATTTGGCACCATCTCCAGCTCTCAACCCACACTGTTCCTCTTTAGCTCAATAGCTCCCCCTAGTGTTCAATATAGGAAACTACAACAGAAATCACAAGTCACAGACAGTGAAGCCACTGGTATCGGGTATCGGGTAATAAAGTTACCCAATACCGATACCAGTATCGGTATGCTTTGCCTCACTTTCCCAGTATCGGTATCGGTATAGGTAATGTTATATAAGATTTTATTATACGTTTTGTTGGAAAAACAGCTGTTTGCTATTGTAATGGGATTTCTCATTAAATGTAGACCCTATTTATTCCATGTTTTGTTTTGAAAGTTTGAATCTTATATTAAAATTTCCAAACATTAACCATGTAAACAATGAGCCAATAAGTCTCACAGACTGTTTAATCTTCTAGTAAAAGTTACAAATAATTTTCAAGTATTTATGTGAATAAGCACATTTGCCTGACTACTGCATGACCACATAGAAGAAAAGTACGCATTTCATTTACTGCTATTTAACTAAAGGAACAGTAACTTCTGATCAGATGTCTGTAAACAGCAGAACACCTTTAAGGCCTCAATCTAAAAAGTTACTTTTTTACTTCATTTAGTTTTATTTGTTGATTTTAATCACGGTTTATTTTTTAGGTGACACAGCTTGTTTGGTGAAATTAGAAAACAAAACCTTTTGGTTGAGGTTTAGGTAAGGTTCCTCGATTTGCTTTGCCTCACTTTCCCAGTAACTACTATGTGGACCAAACTCACACTCCTCTGGTACAGGGACTGAATGGCCCTTAACAAAAGACCATCCACCCCGTACTCCTGGAGCGCCCCCCACAGGGTGTCCCTGGGGACACGGTCATAAGCCTTCTCCAAATCCACAAAACACATGTGGATTGGTTGGGCAAACTCCCATGACCCCTCCATCACCCTAGCGAGGGTAAAGAGCTGGTCCACAGTTCCACGACCAGGACGAAAACCACATAAGGCCCGTTTCCACTGTCGGAACTTTGGGGTAATTTTACCGGAAGTTTGAGGCGCGCGACTGTTTCCATTGATGCGGGCCGTTTCGAGAGGGCCGTCTTCAGGGACCAACAGAGTCCCTGATCAGCAGGGCCACCTTAACTAGCTGATAGGCCCCGGGGCTGAGAGGCATGTAGGCCCCCCAATGGCCCAAAAACGTCCTCTTACTGCACTCTGCCTTATAAACAACGTCAATACATATGCTACACATGCAAATATATATATAAACATTATAAAAAATATAACAAAATAATGTGAAAATAACACCGTATACCATAACCTCTGCACAAGCATCAAACAGTGATAACAGCAGAAACAATAAGCAGCAGGTCAGTGCTAGAACCTTCTCTTTAACCTCCTAAGACCTGAACTCTTTCATGACTGTATTTTAATTTATCTTTGCTATTTGGGCCGATTGAGACCTGATGGATGTAAAAACAAAGAGTTATCTTTGTACCTGATGTAGTTTATGAGAAAAATGATGTCCACTTACAGTATGAGGTCATCATTTTAAACTGAGATAAAACTCTATAAAGTCACCACTGAGTCTTGATGTGATCATCTTTGTTTGGTGTCTGAACACAGCAGAGTACAAAAATAAAATGAGAGCTGGTCTCTCTGGTCCACTCTCCAGAACCACACTTCAGAACCAGACTAGAGCCTCTCTCTCTCTCTCGCTCACTCGCTCGAGTTTTGACACAGTCCAGGTCCAACTTTTGCCCAGAAAGAACGTGTTGTTCAGTAACGATGCTCCCACCCCAGCGACCCGAATCATTGATATAAATGTTTTCTACCTTCTCTGCTGCTCCAAGTACTCAGCGCACCTGTCTCCTCCTCCCCGGCAGCGGTTCCCTGCTGTGCGGCCGACAGGCGCTGCTTCATCCCCTCCCGGAGCGTGTGTGAACGAACTCTGTCCAACTTCTTTATTGGCTGGTTTAAAAACATTCTGTAAGCTTTGCTATATTCTGTAATGTCTCATGGAGCAAATATCGTTTCTGAGCACCGCTCTCAAACTTCTTTCCCGACATTTTTTCAAGTTTCTTTACGTCTTGAGGAACACGCCCCCAAATCATCTGTGGTCCAATGGGCCTTTACAGATCACGTGGAGGACGTAGGTCACTTCTAATTTGGACCAATCAGCAGCCTTAAACGAGATGATTGACAGAAAACCTGACAAATTGTAAAACAATGGGTTTTTTCTTTTTGTTATACCTGAACTGATAGGCCCCTAAATATCGTAGGCCCCTGGCCACTGCCCCGGTTTGCCCGTGCATTAAGGCTGATCAGGGGCAGGTACTCGGATCGGCCCGATAGACTCGCGGAGTGGGAAATGTGGTTAACTCGTGCTGATTGGTTGTGGGATGAAGGAAAATGATGAAAGCACATGGCGCCAAGATAAATGACCTGTGTGTTGTTGTCGGAGCTTGCAAAATGACCGTGTCTCCGAGGTTGGATTAGTTCGTCATCAAGTATACTCATCCTTCTGTTCAGCACTCCATCACTATGGATAAAAACAGAGAAATACGCCACAACCATCGCTTCTTCGTCCATTGTTGATCTATTTATTATTCTCCGCTTCCTTGTCTGTTGGCGCCTTTACGCTCGTCAGTGACGTTGATGCTGACGTCTTACAAAAGTTCCGGAAAGGTGGGGGCTGTAATGGAAACACGAGCGCTGAACGGAATGAGCCAGCTGATTGTCCCGGTCAATTTCGCCCGATTTACCCTGAAGTTCTAATAGTGGAAACGTGTCTAATGCTCCTCTTCTATCTGAGGTTCAACCATCGACCGGACCCTCCTCTCCAGGACCCTGGAGTAGACCTTTCCAGGGAGGCTGAGGAGTGTGATCCCCCTATAGTTGGAACACACCCTCTGGTCCCCTTTCTTGAAAATGGGGACCACCGCCCCGGTCTGCCACTCAACAGGAACTGCCCCCAATGACCACGCAATGTTGCAGAGACATGTCAACAAGACAGTCCTACAACATCCAAAGCCTTGAGATACCCAGGTCAGATCTCTTCCACCCCCGGGGCTCCGCCGCTGCGTAGTTGTTGGACTATCTCAGCAACTTTTGCCCCAGAGATTGGACAGTCCGTCCCCAGGCCTCCCAGCTCTGGTTCCTCATAGGAATGCATGTCGGTGGGATTGAGGAGCTCCTCAAAGTATTCCTTCCACCGTCCGACTATAGCCCCATGACGTCAGCAGCTCCTCGTCCCCTCTGTAAACAGTGAGTGAGTTACTGCCTTCCTCCCCTGACGGTTGTTGTTCAGAAAAACTTTATGAAAGACTCATTGTAAGGCTCTGATTGGCCAGAAAAGACAGGAGTTAAAAACCAAACAAAGTGAAACAAAGTTTCCTTTGCTAAACACACTAAAAACATAATAATGGAACTTAATCATGAGCCCTGATTTACCAGTAAAACTACATTTTGTTTGCTGTATTTATTCAACCTATAAATACTACTCATTAATAAGCCAGTGTAAAGTAATTGCTCTTCTTGTGAACATGTTTAGATTTGTTTTAGTCCAAGGAGGACGATGCAGGTGAGAAAGGGAAGCGAGGCTCCACGCTGAGACAGTTCAGCGTTATTAAACGTGTAATTTAGCACCTTAGGGAGCAATCAAGCTGCGTGGCAATACATCTTAATGGAAAGGAGAAAATCAGGTTATACGTCCTGTCAGAAAAAATGACTGGTCAACAGTTTGCATCTGGTAATTTATCAGATTTATTAAAGCTGGCACTTTTCATCTGCAGAAAAAAAGTGTACTAGTAAGGAGAAAAACAGCTGTGCAATAAGCAGCATTAGAGGAGGCTGGTCTCGTGATGCGTGGGATATATTTGGCTGACTTTGGGATTCGCTGAACCGCTTAAAAAGAAGCATTATGGGATTTTATTTGATTTAATCAGAAATAAATGAAAGCATGATATAAATTATTGAGCTGGACGTAATTAGAGCACTGGGAAAGTTCTTTTTTTTCTGTGTTTTTGTAAGGATGAATCTACTAAACCAACATAAAATACATAATAGGGTCTTTATTATAAAAGTAAAAAAATAAAGCTACCTGCAAAATAATAAATATACAAATACTTATAACACAAGTAAGGCTGATTTTCTGTAATGTTTGTCTCACGGGAATTAAGTGTTTTGTCTTTGACCTTTAAAAAAAAAAAAAGAACATTAGATGAACTAGGTTGAAGTTTTATCAAAATAAAATAAACTGTATGGTTAGAATTAAGGTTTCATTAACAGTTGAACACATTAGAATAAAACTGAGAGATCATTCATCAGCCACAGGAATGTAACGGCCCGTAAAATCATCCTGACAAGCTTCACTTTGCTTCTGTCCTCGTCTGTTCTGACGTCACTTAGTGGAACATTAGGTTCTCACAGGGCCGGATCTAGCCAGCCCCACTGAGGGGGGCAGGTAGAATATCAGGGGGGCCAGTCTGGACATGCTAAGAATGTTTTGGTCATCACATCCCCCCCAATCCCTTAAATGCATCAAAAACTACACCATCATCATATCAGTTCCTCTATCCATAGATTTATGTTCATATTTGATCCCTACCCTCTGCATTTACCCGGGCTTGTGACGGAACAAGTAGGACACTGGCTGATGCCCTGTTGAGGCTGACCTCATCTGGTTAGGTTTTTGTTTTTGTTTTTTGTTCTTTTTTGTGTTTTTTTGTTCTTTTTTTTGTTCTTTTTTTGTTTTTTGTTCTTTTTTCTTTTTTTTGTTTTTGTTCTTTTTTTGTTTTTTGTTCCTTTTTTTTGTTCATTTTAGTTTTTTGTTCTTTTTGGGTTTTTTGTTCTTTTTTGTTTTTGTTCTTTTTGGGTTTTTTGTTCTTTTTGTGTTTTTTTGTTCTTTTTTGTGTTTTTTGTTCTTTTTTGTTTTTTGTTCTTTTTTGTTTTTTGTTCTTTTTTGTTTTTTGTTTTTGTTCTTTTTGGGGTTTTTGTTCTTTTTTGTGTTTTTTGTTCCTTTTTTGTTTTTTGTTCTTTTTTGTGTTTTTTGTTCCTTTTTTGTTTTTTGTTCTTTTTTGTTCTTTTTGGGTTTTTTGTTCTTTTGGGTTTTTTTGTTCTTTTTTGTGTGTTTTTTTGTTCTTTTTTGTGTTTTTGTGTTTTTTGGGGTTTTTTGTTCTTTTTTGTGTGTTTTTTGTTCTTTTTTGTGTGTTTTTTGTTCTTTTTTTGTGTTTTTTGTTCTTTTTTGTGTGTTTTGTTTTTTGGGATATTTTTTTGTTCTTTTTGCGTTTTTTGTTTTTCTTTCTTTCTGTCATTCATCAGTGGCTACTTTGAATGAGGACAAACAGAAGAGAGCGCTCACTCTGACCATTTTTCACTGAAATATTTTTGAAATTTGTTATTTCTGCATGCAATCGCGTTTGGGGGGGCAGTCATGGAATTGGGGGGGGGGGTCAGTCATGGAATTGGGGGGGGGGGGCATTGCCTACATCTGGCCTCGGGTTCTCATTTTTAACATTTCTAAAAGAAAAAAATGTCGTTTGAGTTATAATTGAAAGAAGATTGTAGCCAATCAAATCGACCAGAAAACTTTCATAAAAACGTAACCCAAAGATCTGAAAATGAGTGTAAGAAACCCGAGAGCTGTGTAGATTACTGAGTGAGAGCAGCTGAGTTAATTACTGATGGACAACAGGCGAGGGTCCAATCAACCAGAAACAGTGACTGAGGTAAACATTGTGTACTGGAGGCTTCACACACAGCGGGTCAGCTCACGGAGCGAACACACACACCGTTCACCAGCAGACAGTTCCTGTGATGAGCAGGCAGAAAGGAGGACGTCTCTGCTCATAAATACGTCCAGCCTCAAGATTTACACCCAGCAATTCCATCTCTGGTGGAAGGCTGGTCGATTGCTTTTTGCCCCTTCCCCTGTGTCTCAGGCAACTCAAAACGTGGACTCAGACAAACCAATGCAACACAATCACAGAGACTACCACTGTAACTGCTGGTTTAGGATTTAGCTGCTTTGTTTTGGTTTTGAGTTTGAACGTTTTCAGTTCTTTTCTTTATAGCGTTTCTAATTTGCTCTCAGCTTGTTTCTTATTTTGGTTTCTACAGTCGACATTAAACAGGTTTTTCCTAATTTCAACAAAACAGAGATGATGTCCAAAGAAAAGACTGAGTAAATTATTTACTAAAAAGCTCTTAGTTTGATTTGAGTCAAACATTTATGTTGTTTTTTTTAACTGATTTATTTTCATTTAGTTAATTGTTTTGTTGTGGACGCAGGCTAATCTTATAAAAATGTTTATAGCATAAAGAAGAAAAAATTACTGTATATAAAAGTTGATGCATTCATGCATGCATCAGTCAGCGTTTGGACATGACTGGAGTTCCCCAGGGTTGAGGGTTTAGTCCAAAACATTTGATCCTGTTTATAAATTGTAAAACGTCAGGTGATCTAATCACTCAAGAAATCAATAATATTAAAAAATTGTCTCATTAAAGGAAAATATCTGAAATTTAAATGCCGTTGAATTCTAATTGGAAAGTTTCTGGAGCTTTCTCCAAAAATGTTTGAACTCCAACTCAAAAATCTGATATTCTAGATGAGCACTGACTTTTAAAACCATAATGGTTTTAAAGGTCCCATATTACACAAAATTCACTTTTTAAAGATCTTCTAACGTCATATCAGTCCCAAAGACTGTGTCTGAGACCCAAAAGTGTTCAAATATTTTCACCGTTTTCACTTCCTGACTCTCATTTTTGAAAAATGCGTTTTAAGCTAATGCTAAAACAGGTGGTTTCTAAACCTTTCCCCTGATGACATCAAGAAGGGAAAAGACCACTCCTCTCTAGAGGACAGAGCCAATCACGAGCAGCTTTGGCTACCTGAGTCCACCCCCGTCCTTTAAAAACCACGGGAGCGCTCATCCTCACAAAGGTTAGCAAGCAGTCACGGTGAAGCTACAAGCAAAACACAGCAGTTGCTTCGTAGATGATTGATCAACGAGCACAAAAGTCTTTTTTTTTTTATACTCCCTTCATCTGAGACCCTGAACCCCCGCTGACGTCTTGCAAATGCGCACAGAGAAAATAAATGGGAGGGGCTTAGAGAAGCTCTGCTCTCCAACTGCCCCGCCCATTTGAAAGGAAAGTTTATCTTCAGGAGGTTGGATGAGGGGTGGAAGAACAGCTGACCTTAAAGTAAGGGTCAGTTTGACCAATGCAGAGCTTTGACCTGTTGTTGAGATGTAAACAAAATGATTCAGAGTGGATAGAAAGTGATGAATATGGGCATTTAAAGCAACACTACGTAAATTTTTATATTTTTAAATCCTTTCCTTGAGCCAGTCTGTGCTAATCTGACCCTTTAATGAAAAGTCCCTCAGCCCCATCTGCTGCTTGGATCCAGAATACCACGTTTGTAACTTCTGAGTCTCTGGTCCGATGCCCTGAAGTCTCACAAAGTCACGTATCTCAGAGGGTTAGGCTAATGTGGCTAGCTGTTATGCTAGCTCCGGAGTGTTTTTAGCTCATGATTCCTGATTTTTTTCCCATCTCTCCCTGCTTGAACACAGCTGATTTCTTTGAATGAGTGATGAACCGCTCCAGTAGAAAGAAATGAAAGCTGAGGAGACATTTCAACAGGTGGATTTAGGGCTTTCTGAGCAGAAACAATGCTAACGTTTTAATGAGAGTGATTTAAAACGGACACTAGGGGGTGCTAAAGAACAAGCCAAAACTGCATAGTATGCCTTTCATGGACATATAAATATAGAAGTTTTTTTTTCACCTCTGTTTGTATCTAAAATAATTTTCTATCAGTAAAACATAATGCAGCATCACTTCATGTTATTTGGTGATAATAGAATAGACACTGGCTGCCATTTTTATTTAAAAAGTTAATAAATGTTTGTAACTTTAGTAGTTTTATTTTGTTGTGTTTAATCTCGTGCAATAAGACGTCTAGACTTCATATCAACATTTCACAGTTTAAATCCCTCAAAGTCAAAATGCAGCCTTTGTGTTCTCGGTTAGGATTGTGTAAGTTGTGTTGCTGATGTGATGCTGAGGTTTTCAAGTGTTGCTCATCCTGTGTCAGTGTTTGACAAAAAAAAAAAAAAAAAAAAAAAA
>SSNR01000037.1:517475-562390 GCA_006937965.1 Callopanchax toddi
AAAAAAAAAAAAAAAAAAAAAAAAAACACCTCCTGAAGCAAAACCCCTTGAATTGCTTCAGCGAAGATGCAGACTCTCCAATAAACACAGCACGACTAATCCCTCCTTAGGAATGACAAGGCCGAGTCATCTCTCACACACAATGACTTCAAAGCTAAAGCAGTTCTCACCACTCAGACCCTGAATGATGGAAGTTGTCTTTTTCTCAAAGAGTTAACTGAACAAGTGATTTCTGTGCGGCAGCATTTACTAAAGAACTCAGCGGGGTCAGCTAAGCTCCTGATATTGGCCTCTGTGTGTGAAAGTGACCACTTAAGTGCTGTGCAGCCTCTCCTGAGTGTGTTTGTGGGAATAAGCATTTCCTCTGACGTTTCGCCAGCTTGCACCGTGTGTTTGTGTGTCCTTGAGAATATGTTGGTGTTGAGCGTGCACGCTCCATGGCGCGTTAAAGGTTTTCAGTGCGTGCAGGGGAGCGCATCTGTGTTGTTAAATGTCACAGAATGCTGTTTTCCTGCACAGTGAGCTTGAATGCTGGAAAAAAATAACATTAAAAAATAAACGGCACAGTATAAACCTGCATACTTATGACTTTGTTATATCTCTAAATCTAAGAGAAACATACTTTTTGTTTTGTTTCCTTCTAATCCTGCCTTGCTAACCTCTCAACCTTCTAGAATCCTTTCTGAATATTTGATCTGACAGCCAAGGACCACTGAGGGTTTTACTCTGTTCTTTTTCATTCTGAAGGCCTCAGATCATTTTTAGATTCTGACATGGTGACATCACAAAAAGAGCAGCGGACCTTGATGTCTGAAGATTAAATAAAAACTTGAATCCATCACTTCCCAAGGAGATCCTCTCTGCATCACCTAATCTGGATTTCAGATTTGTGGCGCTAAAGATGTGATCAATGCACTTAAATACATTCATTCAAAAGCTGTGCAATTTTTTTAAACATAAGAACGGACTCACTTTTCCTTCTCATGGCAGCCTAAAAAAGGCATGAGATGAAGAGTTTACCTTTTTTCCCCTCTGTCCATCTTCACACACCTCACAACACTGTATCCTCCTCAGAAGCTCAGGTTCTTGGATGATGTTGTCTTCTCTGGATTTGAGGTTTCACCAGTGCCTTTCCTCGTTCCTTGAGAAAGAGGTGTCATTCCTTTTTGGTTCTTGCACAAGTAACTAACTGCCATCCAAACGGACCTTGAGTTGACCTGATTGGACATTTTTTTGACAATCTTGATCAGTTGTGGTAGAAATGCCTGTGACAAATCTATATTTATTGCGTACGAGAAAATGAAGATGAGCTCCCGCAAGATGTAGGGTCAAATGTGCAGAAATGTTGAAACTTTACATGAGGATTGAAGGGGTAGAATCACAAAACTCACAATTACACTGTGAGACACACACACACACGCACAGAGCAGACCCACACAGGTGTAGGACAGAGTGACGGTACTCTGGACCTACAGTTGAAACACTTATTTACCCCAAGTTCAGTGGACCTGAAAATCCTCTATGTTGTATAAGTGTATCAGTGTGTGTGTGTGTGTGTGTGTGTGTGTGTGTGTGTGTGTGTGTGTGTGTGTGTGTGGCAACATGCTACCTGAAGACAGAAGATGATTAAATCAGCTTCATCTAATAATGGATCAATAGGCTTAGGAAGAACACAGCTGGAGGCTCACTAATATGAATTATTGACTAGGTTTGGTGTGTGTATAAAAGGAAATGGGTTTCTATGTGAGAAAACAGGATAAATATGTAATCTGCTTCATAAAGATCAGCAAACATTTCAGGATCAGATGAAGATAACCTGAGTAAATACAAACTGAGTTTTCATTTTTGTGTCAGAAACCTCTTACAAACACTCATGATGTGTAGAAGAGGTTTTCACGTGTGTGTATGAGAGGTTTTCACGTGTGTGTATGAGAGGTTTTCACACGTGTGTGTATGAGAGGTATGAGAGGTTTTCACACGTGTGTGTATGAGAGGTATGAGAGGTTTTCACACGTGTGTGTATGAGAGGTTTTCACACGTGTGTGTATGAGAGGTTTTCACACGTGTGTGTATGAGAGGTTTTCACGTGTGTGTATGAGAGGTTTTCACGTGTGTGTATGAGAGGTTTTCACACGTGTGTGTATGAGAGGTTTTCACACGTGTGTGTATGAGAGGTTTTCACACGTGTGTGTATGAGAGGTTTTCACACGTGTGTGTATGAGAGGTTTTCACACGTGTGTGTATGAGAGGTTTTCACACGTGTGTGTATGAGAGGTTTTCACACGTGTGTGTATGAGAGGTTTTCACACGTGTGTGTATGAGAGGTTTTCACACGTGTGTATGAGAGGTTTTCACTAGTGTGTATGAGAGGTTTTCACACGTGTGTATGAGAGGTTTTCACGCGTGTGTATGAGAGGTTTTCACGCGTGTGTGTGTGAGAGGTTTTCACACGTGTGTGTGAGAGGTTTTCACACGTGTGCGTGAGAGGTTTTCACACGTGTGCGTGAGAGGTTTTGTTTTCTCATGCGTGTATGAGAGGTAACTTGGAAAAATGTCCCTGGTTGCCCCTCATAGAATCTACTGAGTCGACTTGCAACTTTAACCACAATAAGTCCAGTTTTTTCTTTTCAATAAAAATAATGTTATGAATGTGCTTCATTTTGATTTATGTTGTATTTCATTTTAGTTCTGTTTTTACCTTTATTTGAATAAAAATAGAATCAGATGCAGGTGTTGAGCATTTTTCTCCCCTCATATTTGAGTCACATAATGCAGGCTCTGTGCACACCAGGTGAAAACAGGAAGTCTGGTTACCTCTCTAATTTGGTGTGCTGCCACCTCCCCTCTAACACATCCTGTGTGTGCATGAGGGTGAGTAAAACGGGGAGAAGAGAGAGATCAGGGTGAGTTTCCAGTCAGTGAAGGGTGAGTCCTTTAGCAGACGGGGTCAGTGCTCTAATCTGAGGAAGTGATGACATTGTGAGGATATTTAATGAGAGGATGAGAGCAGAAGCGGAGGGCGGGGGAATTAGCCTTTTTAGATATCATTAAACATTGATACTGTCAGGGGACCGGAGCACACTGGGATCCTTTTCATTGACTTTCATGCTGTGTGCTAATAGAGTTTCACCTCTGGGGACCTCCACACCCCCCACTCACCTCTCTGTACAAAGCTAAGAGAAGATTTGATCGCCATGCTGCTTCTGGGGATGAGATTAGTGAGTGTGTGTGTGTTAATTCTAGATTATGTGAGCCTATTACCTGCCTCCTTTTTCTTTAATTTTGCTAAAGTGATTATTCTTTAAAATATAAAACAGGTTCTAAATAAAATTACACAGAACCTAAACAAAATGAATATGTTCTCTATTAGTAATGATGACATCATGATGTTTATTTTAGCTTTTATAATTTTGAGATGGAGACAAACTTCCAGGCTTGAATCTCAGCGTGGAGGCGATGGATGAACGGTGGAAAACCCCTGATTTAAAACTTGACGAGGTTGTTTTGTTTTTTAAGTGGAGTTTTTCTGTTTCCTGGTTCCTAATTAGGTTAAAAGCTCTTGTTCTTATTCCTGAAGTTTTGCAACAGCAGGTCTTTTTATGATGGTTCGGTGTTGGATTTTATGGTTTGTGTTTCTCTGTAAAACAATTATTTCTCGTCTTCTGAGTTTAGGTTTTTGGTTCTCTTATGTTCTGAATTACTTCGTTGTCATTCATGTCATCCATCATCCTGCACACCTGACTTTCATCTGCTAATCATCCAGCTGCTTTTCATTATAGTCATCAGTCCTCCCTGTATAAATAGTCCTCAGTTCCATTAAATCATCGTTTGACCGTTCTATTGTTCTCACCAAGCTCTATGTTTGCTTCTCAAACTTTCTATATAAATGCATATATTTAAATTATTCAAGTATTTTAATTATTTAGTTATATATTGTGTCCAAGCCTGCATCTCTAATCATTTTGAACTTACTGACAAGCCTACAGATCTTTATTCTGCAGTATTCTTTAGCAAATATAAGTTTATTTCAATTATTAAATAAAAGCAATTCAATTTATTTTCTCCAAAAACATTTATTTTTTTCAATCCTCCTCCTGGGATTTTAGCAGATTGAACTGGTTTAGACATTTCTGTCTAATAAAAACATATGATCTGAATAATGAGATCCCATGAATTATTCTACACAAGGAGTCTGAACAGACATCATTTGTGTTCCTTTTCATATGAACGGACACCTCCCTTCCTGTTTTGGCTTTCAACAAACACATTTGTAGACGTTCTCACAATCATCGCAATGTTTAAATCATATATACAGTAGATTTATTCTTATGGCTCAGTGTCTTCCTGGAACTGTCTTCTTTTAAATCGAAGAAGCACAATCTGCAGAGATGAAGAGCACAAAATAATTGATCAAACTGAGAATGCAGTGTGTTTATTTAGTCAGTTAGCAGCACATGCATGTGACAGAAAATACACAATTAGACAGGTTTGTAAATTTGATTTAGTTAAAATGACTAAACTAACTTAAAATGGTTCAAAAGGATCTTAATTTGTTTTATCTATAAAGAACAAAAGTTGATATCACTTCATTAGATGATTATATAATATAGATTTATAATTAAATATACTTAGGGTTCATTTTTTACTGTAAAACAGAAGTTAAGTTATGAACACAACAGGAGAAATTATTAATTGAATGGTGCCATTTCCATAAACCACCAGCAGAGGGCAGTAACCACCTTTGAAACAAGAGACCCAGCCTTCCATAGAGGAAACACACAGCACTGATATGTGACTGGAAATTAAACTCACTGATTCAAGCTGACAGACAGGGGGCGCTGCTTCTTCATAAAGCTCAAACCAACATTATTATTTTTAATAATTTCTTATTTTTTGCAGGATTTGTTCACCTGGACTGCTGACAGAAGATCTCAGCTGCACCGCGTGAGAAACACACAACATTTCCACTAACATGTGACCTCTTATCAACACTTTCTTTGCAGCACGGATGTATTTTCAAACATCAGGTGCTTTAAAATATTCAGCGACACCCTTGGAGCTTTCTGTTTTTATGTTCTCTCTCTAACCAGATCCTCTGAGCCCAGCTGTCAAAACTAATTTGCTCTAAAAACACCTGAAGTGAACGTGCGCAGCTGAGGAAGGTACTAAAATGAGTTGAACTTGTTGTCGTTTAAAAATATAAATGAGTTTTCTGCTCCTAATTATTCATGTCACCTGTTAGATCCTCATCAAAGATCAGAACAAACAGGATTCAAACTGTTCATGTTGTGTTTTCATCTTTTTCTCTTAGATCTATTAGTCAGACATCCTTTGACCTTTTTTTTTTTTTTTTAACGAGGAGGGCTGAGAGCCACAGATCACATGACCTGGAAGAAAAAACCCAGGAGACTTCTGGGATTGCTCTTCGGTCAGACACGCCTTAAAAATACCTTTTCTGATGACTGATTCGATTTTAAATCTGTAAATGAGAGAATTTAATTCACTTAAAACATAATAAAAACTATCCAAAAAATCCATCAAATGTTTCAGAAGGTTTGAGTGAAACTTTCCGTGTCTTGTTTTCTTCAGCATGGGCTGAACCTGAAGAGAAGTCCAAAGGCTGATGATCTGATTCGATCCGACTGATTGATCTGGTGTCCTTTATGCCCTGAGAACAAAACAGCCAGAACAAACCTGGTGAGTAACGGCGCCCATTGCATCCATCAGTGTTAAATTGATGAGTGTTACTTTGTCCTGTTATGGAGACGTTTAAAACAAGCAGGTGTCCTCAGTTTGGGCTGAAAGATGAGTGATGAAGGTGGCACTAATGTTCCAGGATAAAATATCTTTCAGATGATTTTGTATTTTGAGGGACATAATGAATCAACATTTGCTCACATATCAGACACACAATGTAACATTTTCATATTTTAAGATATTTTCTTTGGGGCAGTGTATGACCTGCCTTTACAGGGTTAATGAAAAGTCACTCAGCCCCATCTGCTGCTTGGATCCAGAATACCATGTTTGAAACTTCGTAGCGCAGAACGAGAAAGGTGGAGCTGCACCAGAGTCAGCCCCGCCCATTCCATCAGAGTCAGCTCCCACACCTCCCCTGTGATTGACCTGGTTATATTGGACTATTCCACTGGGCTGTTAGATCCGAGAACGAGGTGTTGCATCTCCGCCGGATCTAGAGCACAAACTCCGGCGGAGATGTAACACCTCGTTGTCGGGTAATGCTGCGAGCGTGTCCGCGGAGCTTCGTACGGTGCTCCTGGTCTGGCGCAGGTTTGTGCTGCGGGTCCGCGAAGCAAAGCTCCGTTTGGGGCCGGCAGAGCTTTGTGCTCTGGGTCTGCTGAGCGCTCAGGGTTTCCCCGGCGCTTTGGCCCTCACCAGGTTAAGCCACAGAGCCCAAGAGCAAAGCTAACAGCTGCTATCAGCGGCTAATGGCGGCTAACGCTACGCTGGGTCTGCTGAGCTACGTGAAGCTCCGCGAAGCGTTCAGGGTTACCCCCGGTGCTTTGGGCCCCGCCAGGACCAGCTAATAGCTACTAGCTGACAGTAGCTAACAGCTGCTATCAGCGGCTAATGGCGGCTAATGCTATGCTGGGTCTGCTGAGCTACGTGCTGCGGGTCCGCGAAGCGCTCAAGGTTACCCCCGGTGCTTTGGGCCCCGCCAGGACCAGCTAATCTCTACAGTAGCTCTACAGTAGCTAACAGCTGCTATCAGCGGCTAATGCCGGCTAACGCTACAAAGCAAAGTCTGCTAGGCTCACTGTCTCTCGTAGTCCGTATGACAGAAATTCACAAACTAATCCTGTTACCGGAACATGACTGAAACCCCGAGATATTTAATCAATTTTGAGGAGATGTTTTATCCTGAAAACAAGGGGAAACAGAAGAAGAAGCAGGCAGATATTCAGTTATTTTCTTGAAAATTCACTCTTTTGCAATAAAGTTAATTTTAAAAAAACCCAGCGGAGCAGGGCTGACGCTGGTTGAATGGGCGGGGATGAACCTGGTGCAGCGCCACCTTCTGGTTCTGCAGCGAGCACTACTTGCAAAGTCACGTATCTCACGAGGGTTAGGCTAACCCAATGTGGCTAGCTGCTATGCTAGCTCCGGAGTGTTTTTAGCTCATGATTCCTGATTTTTTTCCCATCTCTCCCTGCTTGAACACAGCTGATTTCTTTGAATGAGTGATGAACCGCTCCAGTAGAAAGCAGTGAAGGCTGAGGAGACATTTAACAGGTGGATTTAAGGCTTTCTGAGCAAAAACAATGCTAACGTTTTTATGACAGTGACTTAAAACAGACACTAGGGGGTGCTAAAAACAAGTAAAACTGCATAGTGTGCCTTTAATTTTCTTGGTTTAGTATTTTTTTAGTTGTCGTGTTTCAATCCATTTGTCAACGTTTTACGGGACATTTAACTTAAAAACGTCACATTTAACTTCACATTTTCACTGCAAATGGGCCATAAACAATCATTTTTATTAAAATTAAATCATAATCAAATCAAACTTTATTTATATAGCACCTTTCATGCCACAGCGAGCAACACAAAGTGCTTGACAGATTAAAATGACCCATACAACCCGCATTCCCTCCCTTTCCCACACATAGAACAATTATGACACTCTCCCCTCCCAGTCCACAACCCATTCCCAGGCACACATACACCCACACATACACATAAAAACCACAGTAAACACTATGTTGAGCTCAGATGGCTCCAGTAATGAGCAACACGCCATCAACACGCCATCATAATTCCCCACAGCATTTGTAGAAACTCAGATTTAATTTGTAAAATCAGCAAAATGAATAATCAAAATGTACAAGTGGGTTCAGCCTCACTGCATCAATCTGCAGGAGACTTTTCAGCCACTCTGCTGTGTGTTTCTAAAGTTATAAATACTTCCTGAAAAGCCTCTTGTTTGCACTAGCAAGTATTATGTTGTAATACGTGGAAAAGTATCTTTACAGATCTGGTCTGCAGCGTGTTGTGTTAATATTAAGTCCTCATCAGGTTATTTGCTGTGATATTGAACTAAATGAGCATGTGTTCACTTACTTTCCTCTTTTGAAGCAAATTGAGCTCAAAGATAACCGACGTCTGTGGAGGTTTTGGTTGTGGACGCTGTACTCTGAGGGAATTTGTGAGAAAACTACAGCAGCAATGACACAGCGAGTGAAAAATATCAACATTTTGATTTATAATTTGTTAGTGCACCAAATTGACTTCCCATTACTGGAAGTAAGATGGGTTTTTTGGCAGTCAGTTGAATAATTTGTGGGAAAAATTGCCCAAAAAAACTTGAATTTGTCATAAAACTTTAACAGCAATTGTATTAAAACCGCGAACAGCAGATCAGTAAAGTCCACCTTTCTTTGATCCATTTAAACTTTGAAGGATGTCACACCTGTGAGCACCAGAAAAGGGGCGGAGTTTTCTCACCTTTTGCCCCGAAATTCCCCTGTTTTCTGAAGGGAATTCCTCCCCAAACTTTAAGGGAATTTGGGCCACATTTTACAAGCCACTGCTGCTCAGAATCATAAAACTCAGTTTAAGAAAAGAATCATGACATCGCTCATGCAGTGGCACCCCTAAGCAACAGATTTAGAACTGTAACGGAAACACTTTCCAACTTTTCCAATTTGCACTTGAACCACAAAACGGGATTCTGTGACAAATTTGAACTAATCTGAGCCGCGGACAAAAACTCCACATTATAGAGAAACCCCCTATGTGCTGCTGTGACTAACGCCGCCTCGCTTCTTAAAAGTCAGGAGGAAGAAAAGAATAAAAACGCACACATTTTCTTTCAGGTTTGTGCTGCGCGGGGTATATTAGCCCGCCTGCCTTCCCGTTTGTACTTAAATCCTTTTGAGCATGTTTACGTGCCTGTGCATGCACACGTACGCGTGTTTTGACAATTTAATACTCGCAGCAGCGCTTCATCCTTTGGAGAAAATAAATAAATCTAAGCTGACTGTCTCAGTGTGCAGAGCGCTGCTGTGGACTGATAGGACTAAGTCAGTAGATTCTGGCGTCTTGTCATAACCCTGTAAGGGAGGAACTCTGTGCTTCTGCTCCCTCGGACCATATTAAACATACAGGGAGATTAAATAAAAGCCTTTAATTTGAAATGCTTTTACACATACAGATCAGACCACTTTCCATTCTGAAGCTCTGCCATGATCATTTTACTATAACATAATAAAGTTTATCATTCATTAGAATTGTTAAATCAATAAAAACACATTTATACCAACATTCATTAGTAAATTTCACACATTCTAGTAACATATTTGTTAAACTTAGTCCCATATGAGCACAAAATCAAATGTTTTTATTTATTTTAAGACTAGATTCGTTCAGATCATTTGGATAAAATGATTTATTCAGTTATTATGAAACATATTAGAGAAATAATTAATTCACAGCGTTATAAACTCTTTGCTGCACACTTCTGTAAGACCTAGCTTCGCTTTGTCGGTCTTATAAAGAGAGTTTTCTCTGATGCCTTCACTTACTAGTCTTCACAGGAATTTCTGGGTTCTGTCAGATGTCACAGGGAGTAGATTACGTATCTTGATATTCACGAATGAGTCAGGAATAAGACTTTACAGGATTTACTATAAAAGAAGACGGACAAACGGTTACAAACAGATGAGCAGAGGTAGCGAGGTTATAGCTTTTGTCAACACGATGTTATGGTGTTCTAAGGCGATCTTAACTAAGTTTTAATGACCTGAGTCTCATGATGTTTTAAGACTAGGGAGTTTATCTTAATTTAGTTAGGTTGGAGTGGAGGAGTTGCTAGTGGATAAGTTACGTGGAGTGTGGAGCTTATCAACAAGCCTTTCAGGGTTACCAGAAAGTGGTCTCTTACTGTACGCCCAGTGGTGGAAGTGGGCCGGTACGTGGCGGTACGCAGTACCGGCACTTCTAAAAATAGCTCTTTAGCGTTCCGCCACTTCTCGGGACGCTGAGAACGTACTCATAGCGTCCCGGAACGCTCAGTCGTGAGCGTCCGTTTAAATCCTCTTGCGAGCACCCCTGGTAGTGGTCAGTGAGCTCACGTCCACAACACCTCCGTGTTTGGGTTTAACCGGCATAGATATACAAATGTAGACGCCTCATTAAGCGCTGGAACCATTATCGAGGGCGTAAAGAGGCATCTGTGCATACTATGTTCTCGTCTGCCGCTCTTCACAATGCTCAGGCGCAGGCTGACCAAGCGAACAGTGGTTTCTGTGACAACCGGTCAACCGCGCATGCGTCGTTCTCGCTGCTGTTGCCGTGTTTATTAGCTTAAACAAATGATGAGAGATCGAAGGTTTCATTTTCTGTTTGGCTTTTTTGATAATTTAATAAAGCAATGGAAATTAATTTTGTAATTGTAATCATTTTATGTACGTATAGTCAACATTTGATTTAATTTGATTATATATGAGATTTGAGCTGAGCTCCATCCCTTTCAGTTTGCATTATGATGCATAGAGAGAGGGGAACGTCTATTTACTGAGCTATATTTACACTCAGGAACCTCAACATTTCATGTTCCGACCTCCATTAAAGAGAGTACCACCACTTCTTGTTGTCCACTTCAAGCACTGTGTACGCCGCTCCGGGATCGACGCCGATCGGAGAGTCCCGTCTCGGTCCCAGTTGGATGCCTGTGGAGGTCGGGACCGCCGTAGGCCACGGAAGTCGTCCTTGGATGCGGTCGCCAGGAGAGCCATTTCTGGGTTAGCTGGCGGTTAGCATTTTGGGCTAACAGAGCTGCGGCTCCTTTTCCCATGTCGTGGAGAGAGGCAGACGTGGGGTGTCTACGCCTCGGGGAAAGAGAGCGACCATCAGCCGAAACGGGCTGACCCGTACAGGAAGGCTGGCAACTTAGGAAAATAGCTTAGCTGTGTGGCTGATGACAGCCGAGCTTCTGGTCTCAGTGTACGGTTACCGAGTACTCTCTTCTTCCGGCTTGGACAGAGCTTAAGATGGAACTGGTCAAGGTCACGTGACTTAGGTCTTTAAAGCCATATTCCATCTTAATGACGGAAGTATTAATAATACTGATTTAACCTTTAGCAAAGTAGAAATATGAAATAATACTGAAGCTGGATCAAACATTCATAATACTGTGGAAGAAGATGCATTAATCTTATTTCTGGACAGTGGATTAAAAGTAGTGTCGTTTAGAAGGAGACCTCAGGAAGTCTTGAGTTTATTACTAAAGAGTCCTGCGGAGTCTTCCGGAAAAACGATCTGGATACCTGGGAATGTTGATTCAGGTTAAAACATAATAACAGAGTCATTGTAATCCAAGTTATTGGGAAAAAGAGGATTATTGTTTGTGTGATGTTCAAGGGGTCAGAGGTTATAGCGTATTTGATAACGCTACAGCTATAAGATATTTTAAAAAATTTAATTAAAAAATTAATTTTAATAATTTATTTAATCATTCAGGCAAAAGGTTTTGTTAAAAAAAAAACACATTATTTATGATATTACATAAATCTCAACTCCACCATAAAATTTGGTCTTTTACAGGTGAAAAAATGATATCCACTGAGAGATCTTTCATTAAGATAATTGCGTCAGATCTCAGATATAATTATGTTCAGTCATTAACGAGCTTTTTTCACACACTAAAAAAAAATAATGGAGGCGCCATTAAATTCACAATGAACGTTTATTTAAGAAGGTGAAATTTGACAATTTGGTATCTTAGCAACTGTTTCTGTGAATGATTAGGTGCATTTATGTTTTCATGAACATCATAAACCAGTGTATTTATCCAGTGGCTCTAATGAATGTGGATGAATGTGGATTTTTCTAAACTGAATCTTTATTTCTTATTTTAATTAATATCTTATTATTTTAAAAATCATGCAGCTGTGTGTCTTGGACAGCTCAGATAATCGAGCTGTAACCTGTTAGAAAAAGATCCAGATGGCCTCATCTTCACACATATAACGGAGTTTGTTCATTTAAAAAAACAAAATATATTAATAAAAATCAATAACAAATATTTTTTTTAATGTATAAAAAGTTTTGCACATTATCACAGGAGCTTTTTTTAATCTGATCTTTTGCCACATTAAGAGATTTGTGGAATTCTGCTGAATTTACACAAATAGTTCTGTAGCACAATTAAAGACAATTCCAGCAAAAACTTAAACATTTTTGATGTTTATGCATAAACTAAATGACATTGTGTATTTATATAATTAGTGATGCTCATATGCACAGCACCAAATGTTGCCATTGAGTGAATGAGGTCCACTGTGCTGACAAAATAAAAGTAAAAGGAGTCGCAGATGCAAAATGTAACCTTTAAGGTTCCTGCAGAGAGACGATATGAAGCGTCTGAGCAGGACGGAGTCAAATAAATAGGATGAGCTGGTGTTTTATCATAAAGCAACACCAGCTGATAAGAGTTAATCAGTGGGATGCATGTAGTCGTGAGCACACACCTCTCAGAGAGGAAAATGACACCAGCTGGTCCAACGAATACCTGGAACCCTATAGGTAGACATTGCATTGCTTAACACTGCATCACTCAGGTCAGTCTTCTATTCTCCACATTCTATAAATTCAATAAACTGAAAACAAAAAAGTCTAAATTAAGCTTTATTTGTTTTTAATTCCATAACCTTTTATGGACAGTATTTCTAACCATGGGGTGGAGGGGGGTCATGTTTGGTAGGACGATCTCATCCCTGCACATTGAAGGGTGCAGCCTTCTTACGGAACTCTGACCTTCAGCATTTTCGGAGGAGGTTTGCAGCCGAGTGAAGCGGCTGAGAGGAGTTTCAGCACCTCCATATCCGAGGCCATGGTTATCACCTGGAAAAGAGTGGCTCTGGAGGTCCTGGGGGGTCAAGAGGATCCCGTTGAGGTGGTGAGAAGGTCTGGATGCTCTTATCGACGTCTCCCAGGGGAGGTGTTTTGGACATGTCTTGATGGGAAGAGACCCCTAGAGCTGACGGGGGGCTGACTCAGGAACGACTTCAGCTACAACCAGAGGAGCTGGTGGACATTGCTGGAAGAGGACAGTCTGGGTTTCCCTGCCAAGACTAAGAATCAACCTGGAACTTGACAAATGGAAGAAAACATGCAACAGGAAACAGACACTACTACACTGAAAAAAATGTTTAGTTCAAATTACTTAATTTTCCTTCGTCATGAGTGTTGCACAAAATTAAATTAAGTAAAACCGACATAAAAAATTAAGTTCATTTTACAGAAAAATATTAAGTTAATCCAACATAAAAAATTAAGTTTTCTTTACAAAAATAAATGAAGTAAAACTGACATAAAAAAATTAAGTTCATTTTACAAAACTAAATGAAGTAAATCCAACAGAAAAAAATTAAGTTTACTTTACAAAACTGAATGAAGTAAAACCGACATAAAAAATTAAATTCATTTTACAGAAATAAATTAGGTAAATCCAACATTTAAAAAATTAAGTTTCCTTTACAAAAATAAATCAAGTACACTGACATAAAAAATTAAGTTCATTTTACAAAACTAAATGAAGTAAATCCAACAAAAAAATTAAGTTTACTTTACAAAAGTGAATTAAGTAAAACCGACATAAAAAATTAAGTTCACTTTACAAAAATAAATTAAGTAAATCCAACATAAAAAATTAAGTTCACTTTACAAAACTAAATGAAGTAAAACTGACATAAAAAATTAAGTTCATTTTACAAAACTAAATGAAGTAAATCCAACAAAAAAATTAAGTTTACTTTACAAAAGTGAATTAAGTAAAACCGACATAAAAAATTAAGTTCACTTTACAAAAATAAATTAAGTAAATCCAACATAAAAAATTAAGTTCACTTTACAAAACTAAATGAAGTAAAACTGACATAAAAAATTAAGTTCATTTTACAAAACTAAATGAAGTAAATCCAACAAAAAAATTAAGTTTACTTTACAAAAGTGAATTAAGTAAAACCGACATAAAAAATTAAGTTCACTTTACAAAACTAAATGAAGTAAAACTGACATAAAAAATTAAGTTCACTTTACAAAAATAAATTAAGTAAAACCGACATAAAAAATTTAAGTTCACTTTATAAAAATAAATTAAGTAAATCCAATATAAAAAATTAAGTTCACTTTACAAAAATAAATTAAGTAAAACCGACATAAAAAATTTAAGTTCACTTTATAAAAATAAATTAAGTAAATCCAACATAAAAAATTTAAGTTCACTTTACAAAAATAAATTAAGTAAATCCAACATAAAAAATTTAAGTTCACTTTACAAAAATAAATTAAGTAAATCCATCATAAAAAATTTAAGTTTACTTTACAAAACTAAATGAAGTAAATCCAACATAAAAAATTTAAGTTCACTTTACAAAAATAAATTAAGTAAATCCAACATAAAAAATTTAAGTTTACTTTACAAAAATAAATTAAGTAATGATCATAAGTAATGTACATATTTTTTCAAGTTACATTTACTGAATTAATAATGTGCTTTTTAAAAGAATGTATTAAATGTTGCAATTAATTGAATATGTAGAATCAAAAAATGTGATTAAATCAGTAAAACTAACCTAATATAAATATGAAGCATTTACTGAGGGCCAGAATAATTTATTTCAGTGTATCATAAAATGGATATCTCTTGATAATCAGAAAATTGCTTCTTACTTCCCTCTTTATGGAAACCGACTCGTAGCTCAACTCTGGTTCCCCAACTTGTTTTTCCTCTTATCTGAGAACTCCTTGTAAGAACAACAGATAATTTACTCTGACACAACATTTAATACATTTATAGTTTGTAGACGTGATTAGAGAGTTCAGACGACGCTTTGGGCTTTTAGACTAAGAAACGGACAAAACTCATTTAGGTCTGGACTCAGTACTGGTCCATTGTGTCTGCCTCCTTTGTTCTTGCTGGTGTATCTATCACATGTAAACCCGCCCTTTGGAGCTCTGCAATTCATCTTTAAAAACATGCAGTCATGAAGAAAAATGTTCCACTAGAAATGAAATTAGATTCTCTCCCATGTCATTTATTATCCTCTGAAAGTAAACGGTTTGTTGAATGAACTGTCCCACTTAATTAGAACGAGAACCGAAATGTTTCATTTTTCAGATTTTAGTGGGTTTACCTCTGTTCTTGATGGATTCACATGTGAGCCACTCAAGGTTTTTTTGTTTTCTTTAGTTGGATTCCACGTTTCCCCAGAAGGAGAAAACATCACGAGATCCTTTTTGGTGAATTTCTAGCAGATCCTGTTTATTGAAAATAAAATCTTTATGCATCGACTCGTGTGTTTTCAACGTTTATTATGTCAGCAGTCAAACATCATCACAAGTTTTTGTTTGTTTTTTTTAGGTCTATCATGGTTATTCATTCATCACCTCTGCATATTATTCGTCACAAGCCTAAAATCTTTCCCACATCTGTATGCAACGTGGCTATTTACATAAATATATGGATATTTACACAAATATATGGGGTTGCAATCTTTGCCGCGTTTCACGGAATCACCAGAGATGTTCTTGAAAGGAAACATATACATACGGAGAGCAATTTTGTGTAATTTTAGTGCATCATTTGGGGCAGCAGCAGGTAATTATCTCTAGAGGAAACATGAGTGAGCTTTAGTTCACAATAAGCAATAGAAAATAGTTCCTACAACGTCCAGAGTACCTGAGACAGATGAGGAAAAGAACAACATAAATGTGTTTTTGCTGAATGGATACGTTGTGTGTGTGAAATGAGACCAGACGATTATCAGACTCTGTGTCCCGGTGAAACACACCGCTGCTGTCTGCACCTTTTAAATCAAACCCAGTGTGATCATTAGGCCTGAATGAGTCCGGACACATTTACCGAAACATGATCATTTCCCTTTAATACACCACCCAGCTTTAATTAATTACCGGTACTTTTAAAGACGTGAACAAAACACACCACCAGAAAGAAAACCCCCAAACCCCCAGCATGCATTGAGGTGTCCTAAAGGCTCGTCTTCATAAAGGTTTTTAGCTTTTTCTGCTCCTGAACAGAAGACAATTAAAATTTTTATTTCCACAAGAACGAGTCTAGTTTGGTTTTATAACGTTAAACATTTTATTAAAATAAAGGTAAGGATGCCTGACATGAGGAACACCCATACAAGTTTAGACAATAAAAAAGGAAAAATAAGTATTCAAGTGGGGTTTTTTTTTAAGTCTAAGACAAAATATGAATGATTTTTTAAACGATGATTTCATTGTTTAAATCTATCCAAACCTAAATGGTACAAAAGGTTTTTGCCCCCTAAATGTAATAACTGGTTAACACTCCTGGTAACCATTACAGTCCAGTGTTAGTGAGAAGAACTCTGTCCGTCTCTTCTTTACAGAATTGTTTTATTACAGCCAAATTGGAGAGTTTTCCAACATGAACGACCTGTTTAAGGTCAAAGGTCAGACATTATCCTTCAGGATTCTCTGGTAGTCAGCAGAATTCATGGTTCCATCAGTTCCAGCCAGTGGTCCAGGTCCTGAAGACCAGACCATCACACCACCACCATGTCTGACTGCTAGGATGATGTTTTTATGAAATACAGAGTTAGTTTGACTCCAGACACACACCGTCCTAAAGGAACGGGACACACACCGTCCAGGTGGAACGGGACACGCACCGTCCAGGTGGAACGGGACACACACCGTCCAGGTGGAACGGGACACACACCGTCCAGGTGGAACGGGACACACACCATCAAGGTGGAACGGGACACATACCGTCCTAAAGGAACGGGACACACACCGTCCAGGTGGAACGGAACACACACCGTCCAGGTGGAACGGAACACACACCGTCCAGGTGGAACGGGACACACGCCTTCCAGGTGGAACGGGACACACACCGTCCAGGTGGAACGGGACACACACCGTCCAGGTGGAACGGGACACACGCCTTCCAGGTGGAACGGGACACACACCATCCAGGTGGAACGGGACACACACCGTCCTAAAGGAACGGGACACACACCTTCCAGGTGGAACGGGACACACGCCTTCCAGGTGAAACGGGACACACACCGTCCAGGTGGAACGGGACACACACCTTCCAGGTGGAACGGGACACACGCCTTCCAGGTGGAACGGGACACACACCGTCCTAAAGGAACGGGACAGACACCTTCCAGGTGGAACGGGACACACGCCTTCCAGGTGAAACGGGACACACACCGTCCAGGTGGAACGGGACACACACCGTCCAGGTGGAACGGGACACACACTTTCCAGGTGGAACGGGACACACACCGTCCTAAAGGAACGGGACACACACCTTCCAGGTGGAACGGGACACACACCGTCCAGGTGGAACGGGACACACACCGTCCAGGTGGAACGGGACACACACCTTCCAGGTGGAACGGGACACACGCCTTCCAGGTGAAACGGGACACACACCGTCCTAAAGGAACGGGACACACACCGTCCAGGTGGAACGGGACACACACCGTCCTAAAGGAACGGGACACACACCGTCCTAAAGGAACGGGACACACACCGTCCAGGTGAAACGGGACACACCCCTTCCAGGTGAAACGGGACACACACCGTCCAGGTGGAACGGGACACACACCGTCCAGGTGGAACGGGACACACACCGTCCAGGTGGAACGGGACACACACCGTCCAGGTGGAACGGGACACACACCGTCCAGGTGGAATGGAACAAACGTTATTTTGAAAGTTAGCGTCTTGCACACATGTGTTACTTTTTGAGATCTTTTAACCTGCTTCATGTTATCAGACAGGTTCTGTTGAAGTGATTTATTAATTCTACAGGTCCACTATCAACGTGGCTGGTGGAGCTGAATTCCAAATTACGTTAATCAAACTTGATTGAACCGGGTTGCCCTACGGCGCCTCACACTGAGCCTCCTCCTACTGGACCTCAAGATAAACCTCCTCTTCCCCCGGAAGAGCAGGTTAAGACTTCTCTGCCACCGGCAGAGCCCATCCATCTTCTTTGCAGTCCTCCTGCAATTAAGAACAGACCTCAGTCCACCCTCTTGGGTGTGACCTCTTCTCACACACCCCTGGTGGTTCCTCCAAAGGGACCTCAATCAATCTTTCATCCTTCATCATTCAGTCTCCGCCTCCCGAGCGTTCGATACGTCGGCCGTTGATGCTTACGGTGTGTGCAGTCGTCGCCTCCGACGCGACTACTTTGTCTCCCAGACTCACCTTTGACCCTGGTCCCACAAAGGGGATCCTTCTCAAAGATCAGTCTGCCCCGGTTATGACAAACTCTAATCTATGGAGAACTGACAATGACCTCACCCTCTACGCAAAGGGGGGTGGTGTTTATCTAAGACTCTTTCATTTCAACTGTTGAGTCTATGTGTTCTCTGACTCCATCGGCGTCGATCCCGGAGCGGCGTACAGTGAGTCAACCCACATTCTGGTAAAGCTAACAGGCCTACTTTGATAAGCTCACTCACACGTAACTCCTCCACTCAATCCTTAATCCTTAGCCCCTAGTCTATAATATCACAGACTCGGATCATTAAAACTTCTCAACTTAGAACACTTTACCATCGTGTTGACAAAAGCTTAATAGCCCTGCTACCTCTGCACATCTGTTTATAACTGTTTGTCCGTCTCTCTTTTGATAATAAAACTTGTAAAGTCTTATTCCGACTCAGACTTCCCTTCGTCAATATTAAAATAAATAATCTACTCACTGTAGTGAGTGAAAGCTTCAGAGAACCTCCTCTGTGTCAGACTAACAACATTTATTAGTGATTCTACAGAAGTGTGTGCTAAATAAACTATAAAAGAGTTTATAAAACGCTACAAAGGGAGCAATGACTTTTTCACTGAGGACCAGATTGATTTGGATTGCTTTTTCCTTTAATAAATATCCACTCAGGTAATGTTTGTGTGATTCTGAAATGTTTTGTCAGTTCTGAAACATTCAAGCGTGACGAGTCAGCAGAAACTGAAATCTGTAAGGGGGCAAATACTGTCCCACAGCACTGTAAATGACAGATTTCACCGTTTTATAAAGAAGCATTTTAATTTCAGTTTGTCTACGTATTTACACAACAAACATGGGACTGGTAGGATCCCTTCTTACTTGATGGAGAATAATTTCCTGACAAAATGTCTGTAACTTTTACAAAATATGCAGCGATCTGGAGGTCACCCACTGCCCCTCCGCTTCTCATCTGATTAAAGAGTCCGTCCTTGCCTCAAAGCTGCTGGTATAATTGCTTCTGTCACTATTATCCCTCACCTATAACACATATACATGTTTCACTATAAAGATAAAAATAAACCAGGGCTACAAAGGGCTGGTATGGGTTGTCTTTTATTTCATATTTCTGTTACAAACAGAATGACCTTACATCAAACCCACAAAGACAAAACCTGTTTATAATCTCATTTAGAACCATTTCCATCCCATTTATTACCCAATCACCTTCACCTGGAGCTGTTGGACAACATAACTTTATCTATTTTTCATAGACAACATATTCCTCTGTTTTATGAGTGGGAATGGAAACAAAACTAGCTGACATTATGGGATTGTGTGGCTTGAAATTATAACCTGTAGCTAAATAGCCCCTTGATAATATAGGAAATGGAGAATGAGGAAACGGCCCTGCAGCAGGAAGTGTGCAGGGTGGATAATTATGTCAGGGAGCATACAGGCGTCTGTGTAGACACAACATTAATTTTTGGACCACCTGCTGTGCAAAATGGTAAAAAGTCAAAGGATTATATTTCCTTAAAGTTTCTTAATTTTCCACGGTGTCTGATGGAACACATCCGCCTGTTTTTCATGTGACGTTCTACAGGTGATCGGCTGGCTGGACAACACTGGACCGCGTCTTTCTGTGAGGACATCCTGTCACGGTGCTGCTTTGACCTCTGTCAGCATGGAGACCACCAAAGTCCAGTCAGAGGGGGGTCTGAACGTCACCCTGACCATCCGCCTCCTCATGCATGGGAAAGTAAGCAGAATATTCAAAGCACTTTGCATGATTTTAAAAAACAGTTCAAAGTACAACTTAAACTCATCATTTATAGATGAAATCTAGTTGACAGTGTATTTTTTTGATATACACAGCAAAAATCCAGGTCCAAATGAAAATAAGATTCTAATTAGGGTCTTAATTTCTTCACATTGTCAAAATAAACTAATCTGGGGGTGTAAAAAACTGATTGGTGTCTAATTTAATACAGAAAATGCTGGTTTAGTTTTCATTTAGCAGTTTGAATCACTGATTAACACAAAGACGTGGACCTACAGGGGGTCACATCCATTTTAAAAGTCATTTTATTAGAGCTCCACGTTTTATTTAAAAAATATTTCTCCAATTATTTCTTCAGTAATGACTGTTCAGTAGGGGTGTGTATTGGCAAGAATCTGGCGATACAATATGTATCGCATACAGGACAGACGATACGATATATTGCAATATATTGTGATATATTGCAATATATTGTGATATATTGCGATATAATGCAATACTGTCAGTAAGACCATATATTATGATAAAAAATAATAATAATTTAAGAGCAGAAAAACTGTCACAGCATTCTAAAAGCTTCAACCTTATTCATACATAACACATTCAGTTTTATTACTAGATCTAGTTGATTCGCCAGAATGAAGGAGGTGAAAACAGCCACCAACTTTTTACTACAAAAATTACTGTCATCATAATGGTTCCATAAATAAAAAATAAATAAAAAATTTAAATTGATAATTTGCTTTGAATTTCGATACATCAACATATCGCGACACAGATAACACAATATCGATATAATATCATGACAGAAAATATCGCGATATTTTGCTGTATTGATATTTTCTTACACCCCTACTTGTTCAGTTTTATGGTCATTGTTGTTCCCATCTTGATGTAATAAAAACATCACACACAACAAAATCTTTTATTTTCCAGTCCTGAGTTTAACGGGTCTGATGAAAACACTAATAAACCTCGTGTTTTATTATAGTGACAGATATAATTTCTCCCTCTTGGTTTAGTTCTGCTCCAGGTTTAGTTTGTTTTTTTTTTTTTTTGTGTTATAAAAACGTTATCTGAGGTCGACATACAGACTTCCTGCTGTTTTGTTGATTCAGCTCACTGTGTTTCTATTTGTATTTGGAGTTTTCAGAACTTTTAAACTTCAGTGTTGAGATTTTCATTTTCAGGATTTTAAATTGATGTACAAAATAGGATTATTCTGTAGAGATTTTGGAAATTGTTGTTGCCCCCATCAAGATGCAAATCATTAGTAATGTGTGTTACATAATTGTGCATGCTTTTGAGGTTGTTTTTAGATTATTAGTGCAGTAATGTAAATTTGGTATTAACGGTTTAACTCAGATTTATAGTAAACTCATAAAAATTGATTACACACATACTGTACAGAAATCATTTGCACACAAAACAGCATCAAACACAGGAACGACCAGTAAAACTAACTTTATTAGGTTGTTTTTTTTAAAACATTAAAAAACTTTTTCTATTGCAGGAGGTGGGGAGTATAATTGGTAAGGTATGTACTTTGTTGAATTCCTCAAAACATTTAGCTAAATGTTTTGTTTTCCTAAAATAATTTGCTTATTTTTTTCTAGAAAGGAGAAACTGTAAAAAAGATGCGAGAGGAGGTGAGTTTCTGTAATAGAAACGTGATTTAAATGCTTTAATACATGCGTTTTAGCTTAAAGAAAACAAATTGAATGCAATCAGGATATAATGAATCATCTGTTCTAAGATTTAAACTCTTGCACCATCCGTGTTGACTCTTTAAAACACGCTGGTTTCTCAGAGCGGAGCGAGGATCAATATATCAGAAGGAAACTGTCCAGAAAGGATCGTCACCATCACTGGACCTACAGACACCATCTTCAAGGCTTTTGCTATGATTGCTTACAAATTCGAGGAGGTATGATGAGTTAGTTTTAACTTTTGTTGCTTTAAAGGGACAAGAGGGAAGATTTTGAATAAAAATAATCATGCATGCTCAGTTTTAAGAGATGAAGCATTTTAAATCAAAAAGAATGAGGCCACCCATGTATCGTTCCATAATCTAGAACAGGCTGTGAGCTGTAAAATGTTCTGCAATTCGGGAACGAATTTCCCGCGCTGTCCTACGGATGTGACGTCAACTGACGCTGCTGCGCGTTCTGGAAGCTAAAAAAGTAATAATAAATGTATATCCAGTAGGTGGCAGTATTGTGTTGTGTTTCTGGTCAGTGGCCGACTTGATTCGTCTGAATCAGTGGTTTTTCTCATCAAACTGGTGTTATCTTGTTTCTGGAGCTGAAAACCTCTCTGATGGATTATAGGGTTTCTCAGAGCTAAAGGTGCTGTTATAGGCGACCGCACAGCGATCTGTCCATGTTTATGGGTCTCGGGACGATAGGCCTCAAATCCCCGACTGTTTCCTGGACCTCAGTCTGCTTACAGTGCACCAAAGGCGGGTGTGCAGCGCACGCTCCTCCTGGTGCTCCGGAGCTCCACTCCGTGATGCGAACTTGAGAAATCTAGGGTGATAGAGGCGGCTGGACATGATTCTATCACCCTAGATTTCTCAAACTGACCTGCGGGAGTCAGAGAACACCGACTGATTAAAGCTTTTAGCGATACAGGCAGCTGGGAAGGACTGGAACATAGCAGCTAGCGAGATTAGCTCTGTTAGATCGGCTCCTGCGGTCTCTGTGTGTGTGTGTGTGTGTCGCGGGGCATTGTTTTACCATATTTCCTTTTGTATTAATAAAATTTATTTTTATTTATGGAATCATGTCTCCGGCTGCCTTTGGTTGAACCCTTATGAGAGAAGTTTGCGCGCGCTCCCGTTCAAGACTGCAGTTATTCGCAGCACCAGCCGCGATGCTCATGAGGTTCGTTTTTCAAATCTTCCCTCTTCTCCCTTTAAAACCTGTCAGTCTGTGGTTCAGTTTTATTTTTTTAGGCCTTGTTTTTCCTTTTTTAAAAAGAAAAAACTTGATTTTTTTTGCCTTGAAATGTGTGTAGCAACCATTTTTATTTACCAGTATGTATGAAGTAAACGAATGAGGATCCACGCAGAGATATTATTTTACATTAGGTTAGAAGAACATAAAATAAAAAGTCTTAGTAGAATCTTAAATTATGTTCCCGTCTTCACTCCTCTCCACTTATCATTTCCCCCCCTCTTTTTTCTATATTTGAAACTAATAAGCGGACACAAACTTTTGTCAGTAATATGTAAAGTTTAGAGTTTTTCACCCAAACATAGTGATTTTCATTTTGTTCCAACTTTTGTGTTTGTCAATCGATTTCTATGAGTAGCTGTTACCAAAGCAATAAAACATCATGAATGTTTGGGGTCACATCTTGTCTCATGAAATATGTGTTGTTGTCTTTCCAGGACATAATCAATTCGATGAGCAACAGCCCAGCGACCAGCAAGCCCCCGGTCACCTTAAGGCTCGTGGTTCCAGCCAGCCAGTGTGGCTCTCTCATCGGGAAAGGAGGCTCTAAAATTAAAGAAATGAGAGAGGTACAACGACCATTCCTCATAACGAACCTATTAATAAAAAGGATTTTATGACTGATGAATATAAATGCCGTGGTGACCTTTTGATGACATTGCATGGGTTTACTCTGTTTTTTGAAATAGTATTTGGACTTTCAATCAATTAATCAAACTTTATTTATAAAAGACTTTTAAAACATTAACCACACAGTGATTTACAGCAAGTTAATTAAACAGTCAATGATAAAAAGAGAAAATGAACCAGAGTGATTTAAACAGTTTGGTAGGTAATTAAAACAAGTTGGTATGACGTTAAAGATACCCAAAGAACTCAGAACATAAAATTTAATCATATAAAAAAAGTAAAGTATATTTTAAATAATATAATCATAAAATATATTTGTAGAACAGAGAAATAATCTAAAAGTAAGAATGAAAAGACACTGAAAAAGATTTAAAGTTAAAACCTACATTTACTTTTTGAATAGAACTTTGAAAAACAGCAATAAAATGAACAGCAATTCAAATGTAAAGCTAAAGTAGCAAAATGTTCTGCATTTAGAACAATTCGCTAGTTTTAAGGAATCTAGCCAGGCAAATTTAGCTGACCCCACTGGCAGATTTTTTTGCTCAAATCTAGAAAATTTGACCATAATTTAGAAGATTTGGCCTATTTCAAGTAGGGCTGTAAGAATAGATTTTCTTTTTAGACAAAAATAAGTCAAAATGTCTAAAAACAAGGCGGTTTTACTTTCTTAAAAATCTGTTTTTGCAGTGTGAACAGAGCTGATTTCTTTGAAGGAGTAAATAACCGCTCCTGTAGAAAGCTATGAAGGCTGAGGAGACATTTCAACAGGTAGATTTAGGCGTTTAGAAGCTGAAACAATATGCTAACTTGTGTAATGCAGTGATTTAAAACGGACACCAGAGGGCGCCCAAAACAAGTAAAACTGCATATTATCACTTTAAAGAGAAAAAAGTAACAGATTGTCACTGTAGTGAGAGGCATCAGGAGTTAAAGGGAAACGTTGCAACTTTTTCATATTTTAAAATCTTTTTCTTGAGCTAGTATGTGTTAATATGACCTTTTTATAAAGGTTACTGAAAGGTCACTCAGCCCCATCTAGTGTTTAGATCAAGAATACAGCGTTTGCAACTCGAATGTCTCCGTCACGGTGTCCCGGAAGTCTCGTAAAGTCACGTCTCGCGAGAAGCAGTAACGCTTTACGGCATTTCAATATTTACATCTCGGTATAGGGGAGCTGAATCGTAGCTGAAGACTATCGCATCGTGTTCATCATGGCGGAGCCTCCAAAGAAACAACGAAAACCTTTATCTGATGAAGCTAAAAGAAGCTAATTGCGTCTGTGGTTTGTAGTTTTGAAAACACGGACAGAACACAAGGGGGAGAGGGGGGATTTTTTTTTTACGATAGCAATTTAAAACGGACACTAGAGGGTGCTCACAACAAGCAAAGCTGCATAAGTATCACTTTAAATGTGTTTGCAGTCAACATGTTGCAGTTTATCATCACTGCTACATGTTGTATTATAAAACAACTCTCTCAGTGTCAGTAAAAGAGCAACGTCAGTCTTGGAGAAATCAAAACTGCCTCGCAATTATTGAGCTATTCTAGTCTGCATCCCATTACAACCCAATAATTGAAAAATGTCTCTCCGAAGCCACAGCACGAGTGTGACAAATTAAAAAACTGAAAAGAAAAAAAAAAATCCCTCTGAGGAGGCTAAGTGACAGCCAGGGGCAGGAGAGTCAATAACATCTGCTGCCAACTAAATAACCCAAATGAACTCAGACTTTCTGTTTAGAGGAGTTCTGTTGGAGTTGGAGGGCTTCTCTGCTGCCCTCAGGTTAATGTCAGTAGATGAGGCCTGAACATAAAGAACCATAGCAGGAGGGGTGGAGCCAAAAGGCTTGTCCTGAATGTGTTGTTGTTCCAGATGAGGTCAGAATTCACAATTTAATGACCATTCTGCCTTTTCAGGAGAAGTTAGCTTTTCTTCAGAATTGTGAGGTTATTTACTCCTGAGAGAAGTGTACATCACAGAATTACATGTCTTTTTTTATTCCTCACAGTCTCTTAATGTCCTCCAGTCAACAGGGGCCCAAGTTCAGGTGGCGGGGGACATGCTTCCCAACTCCACAGAGCGTGCAGTGACAATCTCCGGGACCCCAGAAGCCATCATCCAGTGTGTCAAACAGATCTGTGTGGTCATGCTGGAGGTAAAGTGTGTGCAGAGTTAAAAAAAAAAAAATCATTTTTAGAAACAAATAAACCTAAAAACCAACAAAATCCAGCCGTGTTGTGTAAACTGGACTGGCTAGATGGATAAGATCTTCACAGAACGCCATGTCTTCTCATGTGGTCTTCATATGTGTGTGATTTGTGTTCTCGTTGAAATGTAACTTTAGATAGAGCTATGCTAAATGAACACACACGTTTCTCTATCTTTTGTTTTAGTCTCCACCAAAAGGTGCCACGATCCCTTATCGCCCAAAGCCCGCCTCCACCCCCGTCATTTTTTCTGGTGGCCAGGTAAGTGCTGAACAAGCCTCGGCTCATTAGTTTGCGCTCACAGCCAACATGAAACCTTTACCACTGTGTCAGCTCAAACTGAAAAAGTGAAGTTCAGCTCTTACTGGAAGCTACATTGGTTTTCTAACTACATTTATTATGGGCTGGGCTGTTATTACACAATAGGGTTCCCACGGGGTCTTAAAAAGTCTTAAAAGCATTGGATTCATGAATTTGGAAATACTACCTTTAAAAGACTTGAAAAAGTCATGAATTTTGATATCTGGGTCTTAAAATGTGAGCTGTATGTCACTTCTCCGTATCGCATTTCACCTCAAAGGTTTCATTTGTCAACCGCCATTATTCTGATTAAATAACTTGTCATACTTTGCACATTCCACATTTCTTTTGATAATAAATTAACATGTTCAAGAATTTTTACTTTTCCTTGTCGGTAGGTCTGTGAAATGGGTATTAAATTTTTATATAAATGGTCTTAAAAAGAATTGAATTTGACTAGAAGAAACCTGTAGGAACCCTAAATAGGTGCTTTTTGATCAAATCGTTAACATAAGTGTTTTTTTTCTTGTCTTTGCATGGCAGAAACAAAAAGAGGACAAATGAGTGGAAAAACCCCAAATTCTACTTGTCCTTCTGGTTCTGTTTAGTCCTTTGGAGGGTCACGTTACGTGACCCGGTTTTGCTGCGGTCCTCAAAGATATTTCATTTTGTTCTTACGGTTGGGTCTCGAGTTCTGATTGCAGGTTGAACTAAACACTCTACATTTAGGTTGTCTATGCTCCCTCTGTCAGTCTGCTTCTAGCAGAGGAGTATCTTGAGCCTCGTTTCCACTATCGGAACTTCGGGGTAATTTCTGTGAGGGGGAAAGTGACCGGGACAATCCTGCGGCTAAGTCCTCTCAGCTGTTGTGTCTCCATTACAGCCCCCACCTTTCCGGAACTTTTGTAAGACGTCAGCATCGACGTCACTGACAAGCGTAAAGGCGCCAACAGACAAGGAAGCGGAGAATAATAAATCAATAAACAATGGACGAAGAAGCGATGGTTGCAGCGTATTTCTCTGTTTTTATCCACAGTGATGGGAGTGCTGAACAGAAGGACGAGTATACTTGATGACGAACTAATCCAACCTCGAAGACACGGTCATTTTGCAAGCTCCGACAACAACACACAGGTCATTCATCTCGACGCGGTCTGCTTTCATCATTGTCCTTCATCCCACAACCAATCAGCACGAGTTAACCACATTTCCCACTCCGGGAATCTATCGGGCCGATCCGAGTACCTGCTCCTGATCAGGGACTCTGTTGGTCCCTGAAATGTCCCTGAAGACGGCCCTCTCGAAATTGCCCGCATAATGGAAACAGTCGCGCGCCGCAAAGTTCCGGTAAAATTACCCCGAAGTTCCGACAGTGGAAACGGGCCTTTGGTCTCAAGCTCCTGATGGTAGGATGGAGCCGCGTACTTTTCAACCCTCATCTATGGTCACAAGAACTGGATTCTAAGTGAAACAATGAGATCATGGATATGACTTTTCTTTTTGTGACCAGGCTCAAAGGGGATGAGACTCTCCACCATCCGACAACTAAAATGAGTCAGCTGAGGTGGTTCAGACATCCAGTGGTCACCTTCCAGGCACATCCCACTAGTATTAGACCCAGAACTTGCTGGAGGGATTATTGATCCTCTCCCACCCTGGTTGCTCATGCTGCAGAAGACTGCATAGAACTTTTTTGGCCACTTAAAGAACTACTAAGAAATTGATAAGGGAATTGGATTGATAGGCAGAATCTTAAATGGCACTGACATTGCTAAAAACGTATAAATTCCCACCCCTAACCATTACCCATACAGCCACAGTTAGACTCCTAGAGCACGTCGCTGCAACCCTACCCCACTAAAGGACACCATTTTGGATTTCCCTCTTCAGTTGGACCCACATCAGTCCAGCTTCCCTCCTTCAATCGATCTCCAAACCTGCTTTGTCCTTACCACTTTTCTCTCCCTTTGTGGGTTCCAGTGCAGCGTCCAGCCCCGTTTTTGCTTCCAAGCTGATTGACTTCAAGACTGTGGACCTTTTTGGCCGACAGATGTTGAGGATGTAGCAGAAACACCCGTTAATGAACAACTAGAGCTTGTTGGTGATGATGTTAGTCACTGGTCGTGTTTTAGATCAGTAAAGTTACAGATGGCTCACAGAGTCACTGAGTGTTAAAAGCAAACAGAACGTTGAAGTAAAGATTCTTCTTAAATCACAGATCTGGTATACTGAGATGTTGAACATGTTTGAAATAAATCTTGTTAGTTTTACTATTTTACATTTCTAAAAAAAAACTGCAAAAAAATAATCTCAGCTTTTCTCAGTGACGGATAAAAGTGGTTCTGAGGAGGCGATGCATATCTCAGTTTTCGCTATCTGTGGTTATCTATGCGTTCCACAAGCGCACGTCTTATCGAGCAACAAAGCCAGCATCGGCAGGTTTGAGATGTGAAAATAAATCATCCACTTCTGTGTGACACCGCTTTGTTTCGGTGATACTGCTGTCATCACAGAGCCTGGTAAAACGTGGCTCCTATACCACATCAAGATGGTATCCTGATTGTTTAGAATTGCCGACAAGACGCATTTCTGTTTCTGTAAAATCTTTAACCCTGTAAGACCCAACCCATGAAAAAAAAAATACCAGGAAAATTCAGATTTTTTGGAACTGGGATGCTTATTTGTTTTATTATTGAAAATTATTGAAAATTATTTGAAAATTATTTATTTATTGCCCTTATAACAAAATACACACAAAAATTTTTTTTATACATCATGTTGTTTGTGAGATATTTTTTGTATCGCATTTGATACATCGGATATGTCTGGCAAATTTTTGCTAAGAACGATGTTAAGTTTAGACAAAAAAAACTCTTCGTCTATAAACTTTTGAAATTTTAGAGCATGTTTTCAAGATTTTGCTCTTTTTTTGTTTTCATATAACACTTTTTACAGCCTTGCATGAACTTCCATGCATGTTCTGAAGAGTCCATTCTTCATTTTCATCCCCATCATCTTCTTCCAACTGCTCTATGTCACTCGTATTACCATCCGTTATCATGTTTAAGATATTTTCAATGTACATTCTCTTTCTCTCTTCTTCTTCTAGTCTTTTTGACATCTAAAAATAGACATATAGGTAAAAATAGCATAAAAAGTTGTATTTCAGAGAAAGTGTTATTGGGGAAATACTCAAAATTGATTAAAATATGGCATTTAATTAAGTCATCAAAATAACATACATTTGTATTTTAATTAGCATCATGTATTAAATGACAAAAGAAAATTGGGGGGGAGCACATCTTATACCCGCTGTATCAAATTTGATACAGACATTTTAACATGGTTTAAATGTAATAAAAAGAATGAGTTACTTAATAAAAATGCATTCCTTTAATGGAGAACATACTTATTTTTAAAAATGACTTAGAATTTAAATGTTATTCTTACCATAATTTCTCCAAAAATAGCAATGATTTTCCTGAATACAGCATGTGGATCATTTACTGGGAGACGCCATTTTGAAAAGGACCACCACTAAACTTCTGCTGCCTGTAGTGGCATGATAATCCACCAGGGGCCAGAAAACATGTATCAGATCATATACAATAGGTTTTTAAGGCTAGTAATCAGTGGCGGATGGTGAAATTTTTTTTGGGTGGGGCGCATTTTTGCTAGTCAGTTTTCAGATGTGCAAAAAAAATCACATATCACCACTAGGGCAGGGAATGATGCAAAATATTTTCATCTGACTGAATATTTTGCTGGTAAAACTCCCTACCACCAGTTCTCTAATAATGTGGCGCAGTTAGGTCTAATTCTACACATCAAGCAGTAAAGAAATCATAAAGTCTTCATAAGGAGACCTTAGAATAATATCAATATAATCAGATACAAATAAAACAAAAAAACAACCACAATGTGGTCACAACAGAAGTTGTAAGAGTTTCAAGGAAAAAACAACCTGGCAAAGTCAAAAACATTACTTAATATTCACAATTATCTTTCTACTGACACCACAAACAAATAAATCCATCTCTAACTAATACAGTCAGATAATGTTACAATTTAGACAACAAACACTAACCAAGCAAGTCATGACAATCAGCTCAACTAATGAAGTGAATTAACAACAAAATAAAGTCAAATCCACTGATATGTCCCATCAAACCCAGTCAGACCAAACTTCCTTAAAACGCCATAATAATTTAATGAAAAGTAGAGAAAACGCATGAAAAACGGGCTAAACTACATAAACCAACGTATTCAATCAGCAGTATCTGTATTTCTCTAACATTCGGCAGACACCTCAACAAACACATGTCACTATTTAAGGTATAAATTCACTCATCAGGACTTAGCACTGCTAGCCGCAGCTAGCTCCGCCTATGGGGTTTTTGAATGGGAAAATCCGCGACAGACACATAGTCATTAAGAAAAAGAAAGAAACAAACGAAGTCACTCACCATTGAGTTGATGAAATCAGGACAAATGGAATCATTCGGCTTGTTTTCACAAGCAGGAAAGAAGGATTCTTTGAATAAATATCCATTTTCTACCCTCCATTAAAAAGAGAGCAAGGACTTCCGGTTCCAGTCTGAGCAACACTCCGGTCTCCTGCCGTTGTGCGCATGTCACACAGGGACGCTGAAGACCTGCGTCCCGAGCGATCTCCTATTTTTTGCACTCAGTGCGCATGCGTCAGGAGCAGAAAACAATGCGCTATGTCGGGACGGCGTCCCGCCCAGACATGCGCAGTAGAACCCAGAGAAACACAACCTATTGGTCCAGTAAAAAATAGTAAGAAAACCTTTCTAAACTACACCTAAATGCAGATTATACACAGCACTTATTGTATATATATAATGGATGGCTCGTTTAGTTTTATTTTCATGTTAGTTTTTTATATTTTGTGATCCTATTTCTCTTCTTCTTCCTCTTGGGACTGGTGGGGCGGCGCCTGAGCGCCCCCTATGGACGGGCCGCCACTGCTAGTAATGGTGATTTAATAGAGGTCTCAGAAACTCATGTATCAAATATGATGGGAATGGCATTAAAGGGTTAAGTTTGACTTGTGCAGCAAGGCTTTATGCACATATTTAAAGAACCTGCATGCTTTCTCTTTACAGGCCTACACAATTCAGGGACAGTACGCCATACCACACCCAGATGTAAGTACCTTTACAGCTTTACCGGCTAATTGTGACATTAGAGGTGATTATATCGACACGTCAGTTGTTTTCAGTTACTCAGAAGCAGGTCTTCTAAATTATTTTAGTTTGAGGTGATGCTCAACCACTAGAAAGATCAGATTGGAAGCAAAACAGTGGGTCCTGGTGCTAATCATGAAGGCAAAGGCTGCGAGGGGAGTTCTGAGGTAGACGCCCCTTTAATTCCAGCGGCCCATATAAGTCTCCATTAATAATCTGCCTTCATCTGTCCTTGTCGTTAGAGCATCTCGAGAACCACCTTGTGTCAGATCCACTAATTCAAAGTTGGCCGGTGATTGATGCCAGTAGGAGCGGTGGGTGACGGTACGATCACTCAAGTACAGGCTTGACACCCTCTTCCACCCTTGTTAAAAAGTCCTCTTAAAAGGCAAAGACGCCATAAAAGCAGCCGCCGTCCTTCATTCAGGATGGAAATGCATCACAGTGGGAGACGGACAGCCTGTGATCAGAGAGGGGCCGCGCTCGACAAGCGTGTAAAACCAACGGTTACATCAGGAGTGACATTTTGGATAGATGTGGAATTGACAAGTGCAAATTAAACGATGTTCATGTTGGAGAGTAGATTTTTTACAAATATTTTTTTAAAAAAGGATAAAAGCTTAATAGAGAACATGAAAATTACAAGGGAGAAGGAAAAAAACAAGCTCAAATGATGGAGCGATTTCCGTCTCCATGGCAGAAAATCACCCTCTCTGTGTCTCTTTTTCTCTTCCTTTTCGTCCTCCACCACCCTGTGTCATACAGCCTCCTTCTCCTCACTGTTTCTTCACTCTGGTTTTGGTTGCCTTCATTTCTTGGTGTGACCTGTGAAACAGTAACCTCTTAGTTCTACTTTCCCTCCTAACCCTTCAGCAGTTGACCAAGCTCCACCAGCTGGCTATGCAGCAAACCCCCTTTACCCCTCTCGGACAGACCACCCCTGCTTTCCCTGGTACGTACCCACGAGACCCCAGAGATGTTTCTGCTCTCTTTGTATCCAAAGAAACAGATTGTTTTCCCCTCTTTCCCTACCTCGCACCTTATCTCTCTTTTGGCACAGCATGACTCGGACCCTGTCGTTTCTATTTTTGATTTATTTCTCTTTCATTTTTAATTATATATTTCCCTCCTACCATTGTCTGATTTTATTCTGTAAAAAATAATGAAAGATGAAGACACCAGGCTTTGCTTTTGAAATGATGCATTGGTATCTCAGTTATCGCCTGCTAACAGGACGCCACGAAACGTTTCCTGTTCTTTTAAAGGTAAAAACAAACAAAAAATCAGCAGTGGAAATGAGATCCAATCAAACGGGGACGTTTTGAATTTTGAGCAATAACTCTATTAAGACAAAAATATGAGATGATCAAAAGAGCTGTAATGAAAACAAAGAGCATCACAAATAACTTGAATCATTTAGATGATTTAAGATTATAAAAAAGATCAAGACTGCTTCAGTTCAAATGCTGGTTTTTAGACTGTTGTTTCCCTTTGTAGGTTTGGATGCCAGCCCACCAGCCAGCACCCATGAACTCACCATTCCTAATGATGTGAGTAATGAAGAGGTGTCTAAATACAGTGGAGGGAATAATATTTGTGTCGGAACGATTCGGCTGAAGCCTCAGTGAGTTTGAGTGTAGCGTGCTAGCTGGCTCAAACGCAGCAGTAAACAGTCCCTCCAGGATTTCGCGATGTTGCGATCGCAACTATCAACGCAAATTCAGCCAATCCTCGCAAGTTTTGCACGTCTTGCAATTTTATCCAATCAGCGCAACTTTAATGCAAATTTGACCAATCACGACGCATTTTCTTGGGTTGTTTTTAAAGAACGTCATCACGTACACTTCCTGTTTATTCCCGAGGGTGAAATATGTCTTTAACGTGTCAATTTCGATTTATAAATTAAAAAAATAATAATAACGCGTAAAAAAAAATCAATCGCAGCTTGCATTTGAAGCATGGCGGAACACTCGTCGGCATGGTTTCCTGCGACGCACAAATCGGACCTGACGCTGCCTGTGCGGATCCAGCTGGTCTCTGTAAACTCAGGTCACCGCTCCTTCAAAAACAGGAAGTAATCCGCGGTGAAACTGAACGGTCTCTAGCCTTTAGATTTATTCCTGCGCCAGAAGAACGGTCTGGTCCGGTTCGGATGGAGACCCGACCCAGATCCGTCATTGAAAACGAGGCAAAAGTTGTAAAACCGTACGTGGGTCAGTTTGAACACAGCACTGCTAAAAACACGTCACTCATACCGTGTTTCCACATGATGGAAATCTTTGATTATTATTATTATTTTAAAACAATACCCTTCTGAAAATGTTCTTTAAATAAATAAAATAACACAGTACTGGCTCTGGTCAGGGATATTTTATGATTTTTCTACTGTTTTGAACCGAAATATTATTTAAATGCATTATTTTATAAATTAAAGGAGCTTTAGTTTATAATATTAGGTCTTTTATTTAATTCTGTCCCACAATAAAATCATTTTAAATTAAAAAAAAGGCTTTTTAGGGCAAATTTTCTATTTTAAATTGCAATTAGTTGCGATCAAATAAATACAAAGTCTAAAATTTGATTAGTGTTTTGAATCGAGTGTCACCACTAATTTAAAATGATAAAATAAGATGCACACACATTGTATAAAGCCACTGGTACAGACTATAGAAACATTTAAAAGGAAGGGAATTTATATTATTAAACTGATGCCTTTCTGAAGGTGCCTTTTGCACTTGATGTGTGAACTTTAAATTCTTTTGTCTGCAGGATTTTATTTATTTTTGTATTCAAATGAATGTAAACAAATGTACGTACCATGAAACATTGATTGATTTATAATACTCAGACAAGAAACACTTTAGTTTTTGTACTCTAAAATTCTGTGAACCTGGAGCTGTTCTTTTTTTGTTCAAGCAATAAGTCGAAACCTGAATGTTCTGCTGGATGGTCAGGTGTTCTTCCAGTGCACTCATTACAATAAACATGTTAGAATTTCATCATTTGACATGTTTAATGGATTTTTAAAAACAAATTTCAACTTATTATTGACAAAATTAAACAAAAACGCAAAAGAAAATATTGCAACTTTTGTTGCAACTTTTCACAAAAGCTGTCGTGAAATCAGGCTTTTTAGGCCACAACAATCACTAAAAATTGCCGCGAAATCCTGGAGGGTCTGCGTCGCACGCTCGTTAATCTCGGAGCAGCTGCACGAGACTCGATGGGAATGAGACCGTTTAGCTGCTCTGTTTGTAGGTAGTGAAAACTGATGTAGCTGTGGATGGAGTGAAGCCCGATGGCCTGGACGGTTGATAGAGTGGTTACGGCGTTGAATGAATGGACCGCTGACTGAAATGGAACGAACCGGACCGAAGAGCCGGTGCGGGTAAGGGCAGACTGGATAGTTCAGGTAGAAGTAGCGGAGTGAACTGGATCGCTGAGCTGGAACGAACCATAACGAGCTGGATAGCTATCTGGAACGATGTCTGAGCCCCACTTCCTGGGTGAAAGGTCCTTTTATAGCGGAAGTGGAGCCAGAGGGATGATGGGAAATGAAGTCTTGGAGGGAGGAGCGCTCCGAAGGAGAGGAACCGTGACAATTTGATCCCCTACTAACCAGAATACCTCTGGATCTCACAGACCCTCCTATGCTCCGATCAGTACCTGTAAGTGCAAACGGTTAATGGATGATCCAGAGGAGGTCTGGGGGAAGGTCAGGAGGTCAGAGGAGACCAAAATAGAACTTTTTGGTAGAAACTCCACTCGCCATGTTTGGAGGAGGGAGGATGAGAACAATTCCAAGAACACCATCCAAACCGTGACGCGCGGCGGTGGAAACATCATGGGTTTGGTTGTTTTTCTGCAATGAGGACAAGATGACTGGACCGTACTGAGGAGAGGATAGATTTTGAGCAATAACCTCCTTCCCTCAGTCAGAGCTGAAGATGGGTCGTATCTGGGTCTCTAGCAGGAATGACCTGAAACACGGCCAGGGAAACTCAGGAAATTTGCCAAGCAAATTTAGCTTACCCCATTGGCAGATTTCTTTGCTCAAATCTAGAAAATTTGACCATATTTAAGAAGATTTGGCCTATTTCAAGTAGGGCTGTAAGAATAGATTTTCTTTATAGACAAAAATAAGTCAAAATGTCTAAAAACATGGCGATTTTACTTTCTTAGAAATCAGTTTTTGCAGTGTATGATTTTCTGGAATGTTATTTTTTAGATTCTGTCTCACATTTGAGGCGTTCCTAATAAAAATGACAGACCTGTTCACTCTCTGGAAGTGGAGACGGGGATCAGATACTTATTTCCTCCACCATATTTGAATATATGTACTTTATGATTAATTTAAAGTGACTGTTGACACAATACTAAACACCTGAAGACATTTAACATTGTTAAAAATAACATTTGTTGACAAATCTGTGTCAGATTTAAGTTGTAGAACAACAACATGGATTTATTCATCTTTCCTATAATAGATGTTTGCAGAAATAGAGTTTTCATTCGACTAAGTTAATGCACTAATGTGTATTTCTGCCTTTTTACGGCTCCTAACTATCAGTGAACATCGTTCTATGAACCTTTACACTGCCAACATTTCCCATCACACCAGCAAAAACAATCCCAGCAGGGATTATTCTCTTTTCCTACAGAAATGACCCTGTGATGTGAAAACAACGGCGATGTTTGCTAAATAAATTATTTCATAAACGTCATCAATTTCACACCAGATTGTTATTTTGGATTAAATATGACTTCATTCCCGCTTCAATTCGTCCTTCACTAAAGACGTCTGCAGCAGAACGATCACCCATTAGACAATCTAACCATGTCGCCATTTTTCAAACCCAATTATTTAAAATCTATTTCATAACCCATTAAACCCTTTTTTAAACTTTGAATCCATCAAGTCTCCTGTTTTATTTCTTTCTTCTCTTTCCTCCTTAGCTAATAGGCTGTATTATTGGACGTCAGGGAACCAAAATCAACGAGATTCGCCAGATGTCTGGGGCGCAGATCAAAATCGCGAACGCCATGGAGGGCTCGTCTGAGCGTCAGATAACCATCACGGGGACCCCGGCTAACATCAGCCTGGCTCAGTATCTCATCAACGCCAGGTAACACCTGAACTCATCTGTCGGGCTCCAGCTCCATCTAGAACATGACGGCACGATGTCACGTTTAGAGGCGAGATGCAGTCTAATAATCTCATGTTCTGATAAACGGCAAGAAATATGAACAAAAGTCATCTCAACGCGTTGAACAACGCAACAAACCCAGATGGTTTCAGGTCAACTGATTGCAGTAAATGTGATTCAGTTCATTTTAGATTCATTATAAAATCAAATCTGTCCTACACGTCCCCAGTGTTGGGGAGTGAATACATGTATTTAGAATACTGATGTATTCAGTTACAGTTACTATTTTAAAACATGGTATTCAGAATACAGTTACTTTCGTTATACCATTGGAATACTTGTGTTTTCCACTTTCCTCCAGAAAGGTGAAAAAATTAATTTCGGGCAGTGTCTCCCATGTTGTGTAGGTTATCTATTCCATAATTCCCTAAACAACGTGCCTATGTTACCATAGCAACCCTACCAAAACACAGAGTACACTTCTGACTAGCCGGCATAGCAAGGTAGCAACCTAGTAGCCTGGTATGGATTCAGACCAAAAGGTGGAGTGGTTGGAGTCACACTGCAGCCGATTAAACCTCCAAGCAGCGGAGGAATAAATGCATTCACGTCCTGGAAATTCAAGCTAACTTTCACTCTGAAAAAGGAGCGGGGCGAGTGAAATATGACGGTTCAGTGTACTGCTAGCTGCGCCCAAAGACTCAAGGTCTAATCTGAAGAAACACCTAAACTAAGTTAGTTTTATCTTTCTAGTTTTGCTTCCCTAGTGCTTTATTTAACAGCCTGTATCGCGTTAGCGATGTCATTTCTCACATTTACAGTGTCGGTGTTGTATCTGAAATGACGTTAGCTTGATGATGTTGTTGTGGTTTCCCACAAATGTGGGTTTCACGTTAAGAGTTTTCCATCTGGAGTGCAATGAACATCAAGAACATCACTTTGCAATAGACTTAAATTGTGTTTTATAGGGGAAGTATTCTAACTATTCCAAGTATTTAGAATACAGTACCAGGATTAAGCAAAGTAACGGAATACAGTACAAAATACATTTTAAAACAGGTATTCAGTATTCTGTAACTGAATACATTTACAAAGTATTCTCCCCAACACTGCCTGTCCCTGTGTTAGTTGATTTGGCCTGTTTCTCCTCCTGCCACTCCTTCCCAGGTGATTCTCATCAGCCACTCACAGCTGCCCCTTGTTCTCCTGATTTCCTTCCTCCCTATAAAACCTCCACAGTTCTTTCACTTCCGTCAGATCCTTTTGTTTGTAACTTATTGTTTTCACCACCCCTTGTGTTAACCCTTCTTGTGTTGCTGTTTTAAAACATTTAAAGTTCACCTCCTGCCTCCACTCCTGCTCCTGGGTCCTACATCAGCACTAAACGTGGTGATATGAAGGAACCAGCTGACTGAATTAAAGCGTTACTTCAATGCAATCCCCCCATTCTGTGCAAGCACAGTACCAGGGTGATGGTGGGAAGGAAAACTCCCTTTAAACAAACTGACAGCAGAACCAGACTCAGAATGGGCGGAGCCTAATGGGTCAGAGAGGATTCTGTATTTAATTTCAAAAGTAAGACCACCTCAAGAAGAGACCCAGGATACGACCGAGTTGGGATTTTCTGGCTTTTCACACAAAGTTTGACAAATCTGTCTTCTTAATCAGGAATTGTGACCCTTTTGTCTTTCCTTACATCACCGCCTCAGCTCACTGGGCTGTAAAACTTCTACACACTCCTGATGTGAAAGAAACATTCAGGTCTCTGTGTGTCACCTGGATTATCCACTCCTGTTTGTGGTGACGAGTGTTAGATAATATCTGACTTTTTTTACTCTTTTGTAGCCGTTCTCAAATAGTAAACAAATAAGTTCACCCTCTTATCAACAGCAGAACATAAAACTCTCAGAACCAAAACACAGTCAAACTTTGTGGTTTTTTTTTTTCTTTTTACTTTTTAAAATGAATTTCAGACCAAAACACAGAAACTAACACTGTCCCACGATTTCAACACCAGGTTCAGAGACATGGCTGCTCTGTGGAGCGACCCTTCATCCATGACATCATCCTGAAGCCTTCTATTATCTGACTCTTCCTGATGTTTGTGTTTTAATGTCACTGAAGCACCAGCCGAACACCATAGTCGGTGTACAATTCAAATATAGTTCAACATCTGGTGAAATATCATGACTTTATTGCAGATTTTCTTCTTAAATAAAACCTATTACAAAAATGTTGGTATTTTTGTGGAAAATTGCTTCTTATACTTCCTGTTTCCAGATTGTAGAGGGATAAATGAATCTGGAAAACAATTATTAACTTTTTCTTTTATTGTAAAAGTCTCACCCTCGATTAAGCTGTTGAATTGATTTTTTAAAATTTGTATTACTGTAGATATTTTTGATAAACTATTTTCAGGTCTTTTGTTTAGCATTCCTGAATTATTATTTTTGTTTAAAAACAAAAAAAAACAGTCCAAACTTTTTAATTTTGTTTCTGGTTCTGAACAATGAATGCTGATTGAATGACCTCACTTTGGAGAAATGGAGATCAACTCTGAGCAGACAGCGCTAGCAGCTGTACAAAGTGAGCTTGTCATTTTTAAACTCCAATTTTTTTAAAAAGTTTCATGATTCATGCAAAGAAAACTTAATCTAAATTCAAAGAGCTGTAGATTTTATTATTTTTTTTACTCTGGTAGAAATTGTATGAATTTCCAGCTGGAAACTGTTCCAAAAAGTGCTGCAGCTAGCTTAGTCTACCTGCAAATTTTGAATTGCAGTTAATACTAAACATACGGCAAGCTAAAAGTGAATTTAAAAGCATTTCTGATGTTTTAGAGATTTCAACACATCAATCTGCTCAGAAAAAATCTCCATGTTTTCAAGCTGAGGTCATTCTAAAGGCCGGTTCACATGTCAGGATTTTTGCCCCGATTCTCCTCCTCCGACAACCTTAAAGATGCGCCTGATCGCTAAAGATAATCTTATCAGATCATCCTCTCGTGTGTGGAGGGTTAAGAGTTCTCTGGTCCGCTTGGAACGCCGTCAGAACCGCTCTGATTGCAAATCTGTGAAATCAAACATGTTGGATTGTCTAGACCCGATATCGCAGCGTGTGGTGACCCCCGAGAATCTGCCTGTGGAGATCGACGTGTAGCCAATCAGAGAGCGAGTTGACAGACTGCGCTGTGCGGAGCGAAATGAATCTCTCATCAAAGCAACTGCTCGGATTATTTAAAACTGTCACAAGTTCGTTTTCCTCACCTCGCCTTTCCTCCAGCTTGTGCTCGATCGACCGGGGGCCTCCTGTCGGCAGGACGTGCCCGAAGCACCTCCCGTTCGTTGTTTTTAATAAAAATAAAAGCGTTCATTTTTGTTTACTCCGACGTTTGATCTCATGAAGTTCTGCTAGGTTTCACGTCTGACCTGGGAATGTTTGTGTGTGAAATCGGTTCATGTGTCACACGCTGTAGGATCAGGACGGTCAGTGTCGGCCATTTTATTCCATTCCACACAGGAACACTTCTCGCCACGTGTGTGGTCTCTTATGATTTAAAATCGGCCGACAGTTTGAAAATCCTGCCGTGTGAACCGGCCTTAAGTAATCTACAACAGGTAAGATATTTATTGTTCATAAACTTCCACAACCTCAGCAGTCTGCTCCGCTGCGTGACCTCATTATGTTTCTGCACTGGTGTTTTATTAAAAGTGGTTCCAATTGATGGCGTTCAGCCTATTTAAGTGTTTCATACCTTTTTTTTTTTATTTTCACTTCTAAGCTACATTCCTTCGTTCACACTTGTTTTTTATTTTCTGTCCCCCCCCCTCCCCCCTCCCTGACTGTTATAGGCTGACGTCTGAAGTCACGGGAATGGGCACACTATAATTTCCTACCTGAGTGTCACACGGCCTCTGAGCAGCTGGTGTTTAACCTGATTTAGTTAATTTCTCTGACTCTTCTGTTTTCTAAGTTGCTTTAAGGATTTAGTATTTATTGTAAACACTTGGTGTTTTTTTTATTTTATTTATTACACTCAATTTGATCTGTTTAGTCTCTGAACTCTTTACTTTTTGACACTCTAGTACCTGTCATCACACCTCACTGCATCACTTTGTTTATATCCTGTTTCTTCTTAGAATTAATTTAAACTTTAAGACTGGATCAACCTGTCCTCTAGCTTATATTTTGGTCTCACTAAATCACTTTTTGGCAACATGACTAACAAAAAAAAAAAAAAAAATCTTAAATTTAAAGCCTTTAAAGATCGATAATGTCTAACATACAAGTGTTTTACTTTATTGAGACAAAGTATAAATAAATGAGTGCAGAAGAGATTAAAAGTCAAATGCATGCCAAAAAAGAGCATTTTATTCCCATGTACTCCACAAATATGCATTCATGTTGTTTTATTAGGTCTATTTAATTAACCATGTGCATGCATGTGTGACTGATTTTTAGTGTCAAGGTTCCGGTTTTCATCTGTCTTCATTATAATGAGCACCAAACAGTTTGCAGGGAAGTCCTTTCACAGATAAAGTGTTTGAAAACTCATTTTAGTTTATATTTCAGCATCAAATTAAACAAATGATAAGAACTGAACAAGAGTTGTGCTGTATTTTTCTGTTAGAATTCAAATAGATCTTTAAAATAAGCCGTAAAATCTACTTTTATAGTTAAATCTGATTTATTTTGCAGCAGCAAAGAGCTGAAGATCTCTAGTTATTGTTGGACGGTTCTGCAGAACTTAAAACCTTCTGCTCAGATTCAGATCAGTTATTTAGATTTGGATCATTTTACTGTATAAATCGGATTCAGGTGTGATCAAACCAACGATGAAACGGAGTGCTTTTCTCTCTCCAGACTTCTCATTTGACCTCATGACCCTGACGATGTTCTCACAGCTGACTGGTTCGTTTGATCCTCAGCAAAACGAGCTAAATTGTTCCTTTTTAGTGATTTGGTGTCTCCAGGGGCGGATCTAGGGGGGTGCCAGGGGGCCCCGTGCCCCCCTGACAAAAGCTTGGCCCCCATGTGGCCCCATGTTAAGTGCTTAGTGTTTTAGAATGTACCCCTTTAAAAAAAAAAGCAGCTGGCCCCTCTCTAATTTTTTTCTAGATCCGCCACTGGGTGTCTCCTTCAGACCTGTCGGGTTCGATTGATGCTTCAGTTAGAGAAGCTGTTTGGATGCTTTTAATCAGCAGCTGGTCCTAGAAGTATCAATAATCTTGATTTCCTCTGTTTGAACGCTGGTTTTCTCCCTATTTGCAGCTTGTTTTAAAGACAGATGGTTTTCTAACCTTTAACAGCAAAAGAAGCAGAACTAACTCGGAGGCACTGGAACTTTCTCTCTTAATTAATAAACACACACTTCATTTTAATTTGGTTCTTTTGATTCATAAATGATCTATTTAGTAAACATTAAAATGTATTTTTAATCAGGTACATCTTAGTAGCTGTAAAGTGAAATAAACAAGAATAATTTAAATTAAAATAATAAAACATTAATAATTAAAGGTTTTGAATGCTGGAATAATTCAGAAGACTTTTTAAAAAGTTGCATTTTTATTACTGTTTATGAGGTTGCTTGGATTATGTTCTTCTATGTAAATGAAAACCAAGATTCCTGCCAAAATAAAAGTTCATATTTATTATAATAATCTACACTGCAAAAATGTATTTCTAAGAAAGTAAAATCGCCTTGTTTTTAGAAATTTTGACTTATTTTTTGTCTAAAAAGAAAATCTATTCTTACAGCCCTACTTGAAATGGGCCAAGTCTTCTTAAATATGGTCAACTTTTCTAGATTTAAGCAAAAAAAAAAAAAAAGAAGCAAAATTTGCTTATCTAGATTCCTTAAAATTAGAAAATTGTTCTAAATGCAACAAATTTTGCTATTTTAAAGGAATCTACACAAGCAAATTTTGCTTAACCCATTGGCAGATTTTTTTTTTTTTGCTCAAATCTAGAAAATTTGACCATATTTAAGAAAACTTGGCCTATTTCAAGTAAGAATATTTTTTTCTTTTAGACAAAAATGAGACAATGTCTAAAAACAAGGCTATTTTACTTTCTTAGAAATCAGTTTTTGCAGTGTATTTTTACAACTGTAGGATTTTTCATGATAGTTTGAGTTTTTAGAAGAGAAAGACACAACTTAAATACATAATGTAACTCCTAAACGCTGAATATGTTTGAACAGATGAAATGTCAGGATGTTTGATCTGATTATGAGTTAATGATGATTTGATTTAAAAGCTCAGAAGTCCTGAACTCCTTTATGTTTTGTCTCATGATGCTGCATTCACATCTTATAACAGAGCTGATGATTTTCTGCTATGATTTATTTATTTTTAAAGGAGTTGGTGGGATTTAATCAAATTTAGTTAGAATTCCCAGAATTTGTTCAGGAGTTCACAGGACTCCGTTTTGCCTTTTTTTTTTTTTTTTTTTTTAATCCATAAAAAAAGGCATTTTATGTAAAAAGTAACAGAAATGTTTGAATCCTTTGATCATCCTGAAGCAGTGGGTCCTAAACTTTTTGGTTTCTGACCTATAAAATTATTTTTGATGATGCAATGCTAAATAAACAACAACAACTCCAACTTATACTGCAAAAAATTCTCCATAAACTGCTGTTATTTTCAGCTTTTACAAACTGTAAAAAGAAAACGGGTCTAACTTTAAAAAATTGAAGTAATTAAATTAACTTTGAAAGAACTTAATTTATTAAGTTTGTTCAAAGTAAACTTAAAAAGATTAACTAGTATTAACCTAATTTAAATTACTTGTGACCGATTACTTTAATCTTTTTAAGTTAGACCCCTGCTTTTTTAGGTTAGACCAATGTTCTCTTTTTTTCAGTGCATCAGTGAAAATGTTAAACTAGGAATTATTTTTCAGTTGTTTTTTGACCATAAACCGAGTGTTTCATGGCCCACAGTGCAATGGGGTCCTGACCCAACACTGGGAACCACTGCAGATGGATAATAGTTTGTTTTTTTTAGTCATACACTGAAAAAAAGAATAGTTGAACCAACTTAACTGAATTGCTTCAATTGGTAACAAGCAATTGAATTAAGTTTATCCAACTTAAATTAATAAATTTGTACCTGGTAATTTAAGTTGGATAAACTTAATTCAATTGCTTGTTACCAACTGAAGCAATTCAATTAAGTTGATTCAACCTTTTCTTTTTACAGTGTAAAAGGGCTTAAATGGTTAATAAGAGACAAAGCATTTAAACTTTAAAGATGAAAACCAGGTGCAGGGACTCAATATGAACGATAATGACTGAGTGTTCTCTTTTTAAATGAAGTCTGATTGCTGTTATTTCATGTCATTTAAACTTGTGGAGTTCATTACACTCACAGAAATATTTAACCCTAAAACATAAGATTTATGTAATTTATTTACATGACAAATTCCCATTTACTTTTTTTAGGTAATCTTTAAACAAACCTACCAAATAAACCTTACATGATATATATTCATTTGTGTAATAAAGCTTATTTATTTGAAATGCATAATCCTCAAGTTTATGTATTTCCTATTAATAAAGTTTAATTACTTTAAATTCATAATAATAGGGTTATTTATTTCAAATACATAAAGTATATTGTTTGAATTGCATAAAAATTAGGTTACCGATGCAATATAAATAACATTTATTTAATTGAATTACATGTCATTTATGCTTATGTACTAAACCAAATTATTTAAAATGCATCATATTTATGTAATTCTTTTCCATTTAGTAGAAACAATAATGCACAAGATCAGATCACCTTGTTGATTCAACAACTTTATTAACATTAAAGTCTCAATATCCATAACATGAAACTCATGACAGAACATATCCTTGTGGTTCATTTTGAAGTGTTTGTCTTCAACGTTAATGCGTGTACAAATACTCCCATCTTTCTAATTGATGTCACTCTTCTCCATCCCCCCCTCATCCAACTTTTTCTCCATCCAGAGTACTTAATAGAAGTGACTAAACTGTAGAAAAAAACTTAGCATATAAAGCATGACATGAGGAAAAAAATACAAACAAGTCCAAAAAGTCTGTGAAAAATGTCAGAAATATTTCAGCTCATCAGAGCAAAGTGCAAAACTGTCCATCCACACATACTCTCCACTTGTGAGCTTTCAGTCTGTTTAGTTTATCGATGGTTTTGTTAAATGCAATAATGCAACGTAGAGTCTTATTTGGAATGTTCACAAGTCAGTCTTTTATTTAAATACATAATTATGACAGAAACGTCACTTGAAGATGATATACCCTATATCTTAAAGTGATTTTTCCATCATAATTATGTATTTCTATAAAAGACTGACTTGTGTACATTCTAAATAAGACACACTGAGGCACACTGATGGCTAACTCACTTTAAAAATCACCCATCTATGAACCCACCTACAAAGGCA
>SSNR01000037.1:562400-573754 GCA_006937965.1 Callopanchax toddi
ATTACTAACCACCAGATCACTGGAGCAGTTTGAGTTTCAGTGTCTGTACTTTTGGTGAAAGCTTGGTTGAGTCCAGGTGGTCCATCAGGATTTTCTGGTACACCTTAAATGTACGCTTCAGGCTTTTTGGATAGCTCAAGTTGAGTGCACAGATCAGGCCACAAAGCATCACACATGCATGGCTGACACTCTGCAGGTTATGGAGAACTTCCACGTCTTCCAGCACAACACCAACATCAGCAAAGCGTCCATCACCTGAACCATCAGGACTGTGACCCTCTGCTCGGACTGTGTAGACGACCGTGGTCTTCTCTGCAAAGTCTACCTCAGCCTCTTTGGATTCAGTGTCCTGGAATAGAAAAAGAACAGAACGATGAACTGTTTGACCTTAACCTCGACCACCAAAATCTAAGCAGCTCATCCCTAGGCCAACTGTGCTCATTTGAAGATGAAGCACTGTATATGTGCTTTCATGAGAATGAGATGGATGGAGTGGTTCAAGGTAAAAATGACCTTAAGACCTCTGATCACCACCTAAAAACCTGGGGGGAAATAGTCATAAGGATACATTTTGTGTTCTTGATTATTCACACCCCGACTCTCAAATGGTGCATTTTTTCCATCAAGTTGACAATAACAATTAAAAATCTGAAACAAATCTTTTGAAGTAGTAGTCTCGTTCTCACCTGTTTAAGTGTTGGTTCTCCACTGAGGGTTAGGTTCTGCGCTTCTTTAAGATGGAGGGACTTCTGGGGACACGGCTCTTTTCCCAATGAAGCCTTTGACCTGCCATAAAATATTCAGTTAAAAAAACAAACTAAAAATGCATAGATATAAAAATACAGAACCAGAGATCAGTGATATAAATATGTAGCCAGTAGCTGCAAGACCCAAAACAAGAAACTGGTTTTTGATACAGGGAAAATGTATTGGAAGAAAAGGAGACAGACCAAGTCTGGACCAAGTGGATTTACTTCCTACAAAGTGACAGTTCTACCACCATTTACCTTGTGGGAATTTTACATTCTAAAAACCCAGTGGACTCAATACTACTGGTGATCGAGGTCAATGTGTCCCCATGTCCATCCCATTCTCATGAACGCCACATGTTATCAGGTACATCTAGATGGAAATGAATTACATCTGTGGGGAAATAGGACAGTAGGCTGACATACGTACCATGTATTCTTTAACCAGTGTGTCCAGGTCTTCACTGAGGTAGATGCTCAGACAGCTCAGCACACAAATCACGCTTAATGTTGATTTCTTCTTTCTGAAACAAACAACAACAACAACAAAAAACAAGTTATGATTCCATGCTTGTCAGTGTTGGAGAAATACCAACATACAGGTGCTGAGGCTAACAAAGTCACTGACAGTTCCCAACTTGACCACCCCACCACCTTGTTTGACTCAGGTGAAGCTCACAAAGGTGTAATCCCATTAAGAATACAGTCATGTTGAATAGGGCCAGAAAAACATTTAACATATGAACTGTCCTATACAGCTGAGTTACACAAACTATATGTTTATCAGATTATACAAAAAAAAAAAAAACTTACATTATCCATCTGGCCCATTATGACTGTGATCTTTTTTCTGCTGCTCAACCTCTGGAATTAAAAACCTTGATCAGGTTGTCGGTCTGATGGTCCATGGAGGTCAGAGGAACAGTTGTCAGTTGTATAAACTCCAAATTAATCTGTAAAAGACAACACAGACAGGATAGAGATTTTAACAGTTTGTAAAGAAAGTCCTTGATAGACTACACTTAAGATTCACACTTACCTCACTGACATCAAACAGTGCTGCTGACCACCTGCTTTGAAACTCTGGAATTGATGCACAATGTAGGCCTACGCCAATACCTGATAAAAACCCACACACCCAACATTGTCAGAGATCAGACTTTGTCGGCCTAATGAGTTTTTTGTATTGTAAATAAAATCATTAATACTTTTTAACATGCTAACTCTAAACATTTTAGCTTGATATTTTAAACTACTTTAACATAACATGAACTGCAAATTAATATGAACAACATTTAAACTGCTACATTTTAATGTATACATCTTTTAATTTATACTTACAACATGGAGGTGAGAACACGAGATTGGAGGAGAATGAGACAACTAGCCAAAGAGTTAGGTATCTGAAAAAAAGAATATAAGTGCAGATTTGCATGAATCACAGACATGCCATTATTTTGCATTAAAACTGCAGAATTTCGCCAAAATGCAACAAGTTTGCACCTTCCAAAACAACCCCATGAAGTTCTAAAAATAAACTTTAAGCAAGCTGATGTAAATTAATACTACAGAGCCTATGTTACAAATTTAACAGGCTAAATGTGTGGACAAAAGGAATGCTTGCTACTGATGTTACTAGTAGTCATTTTAACCGTGATAATAGCATGACGGTTAAAACTACGAATGGTTTGTTTAATCCACTATCAAGCTGGATAACCAAGTCATAGCCAGCAAAGATGCTGTGAAAAAGCTAGCTTGTTAGCTCTGATGCTAGCGGGTGCCGGTATTGTTCTTTAAAACGACGTGACCAAGATATAACTGCATAAAATAATCACGAACTACATAAATTTGATGATAAATGCAAGCACTCGACACCCCAAGCCAATAACATTCTTTGTGTACATACACGAAACCCTTAGAGAGAATGCTACACTTACCATAGCATGGACAGTGCTAGCTCCAGAGCGCGAGTGTTCACAGGAAGTGGAGGAAGTGGTTTCCGGTTTTTCAAATTCACTTTGAAATTCACATAACTTCTATGTAAACAAATCACATACATTTTAAATAACAGAATCTTGTTCGTTTTACAGCTTTTTTTATTTAAACCATGCTAGTAAGTATTACCTAATTAAATTTAATATGTATTAAATTTAATTAAATTATGTAGATTATAATTAATTTTAATGCATACATTTGAAAAATAGAAGTTTTTCAATAAAATCTAATAGATAAAAATGCATAAAAGGTAACTCTGGCATGAATCATTTCTGTGAGTGTAGGTTGATTTATAAATTAGCAGAATAAAAGTGTCTTTTTTATGAACCACTTTGCATTCATTTATATTCATTTGTTTTATGTTTCTGTGAAGCATCAACTCATCTTTCTGGTTTCTTCTGTCTCTGTGCTAGAGCAGCAAAAAGCTAAAGCTCAGAACTGGGGGGAGAAGTTTGATTTTCAGGAAACAAATAGTCAGATTTTAACGTTTAAACCACTAAAATCTCTGTTTTCTGTTTTATTTATTGAGGTTGACTCTGTAATGTTTTGTAAAGAAGAGATAATAAAGTTTGTGGTTTTCCTTTGACTCGAGCTGTGTCTTCATCCAGATTTTATTAGTTTTTTTTTCTTCTTCTTCTCCAAAACACTTGACTCCAAAACTATTTTGCAGCTTTTCTTCCTTTTACTGTCAGTGTTGGACATGAAGTGTTTCAGCAGCGTGTTTCTACCACATCAGCTGATTTAACAGCATCACTAGCATTACAGAAACATTTATTTAGAAGGTATTCTAAGTAGGGATGCACCAATACTGGTATCGATATCGGCCCGATACCGATACCAGTATCGAGCCGGTTCTTGGTATCGGTTAAAGTTACCCGATACCAGGAACCGATACCAGTGGCTTCACTGTCTGTGACTTGTGATTTCGGTTGTAGTTTCCTATATTGAACACTAGGGGGAGCTATTGAGCTAAAGAGGAACAGTGTGGGTTGAGAGCTGGAGATGGTGCCAAATAGTTCATTTTATTTGGTTAAAATGTGGAAAACTGCAATAATTTCACTGTGAAATCACAGAAAATGGTTATTTTTCACCTTTATATTTTAGTTTTGTGATCATTTCTTAATACATTTTATTTGATCTAACTCAGTTATTTGTTGTAAAAAGCAGAGAAGAAAAAATAAAACCTGTATTCCAATTTGTTGCATTTTTTGTGTGTGGTAGAAGTATCGATGTCGGTACTCGGTATCGGCGATTACTCAGATTTAAGTATCGGTTTTGAAAAAAGTGGTATCGGTATATCCCTAATTCTAAGTAAAGTTATAGATAAAATAGTCTCAGTATAATAATTAATAAATAACCTTGTTTAGCTTCAAATAGTGACAACATCCTGTATCTAATGTAGATAAAGAGCCCATTTGTTTATTAATACTTAATAATGCACTAATGTTAATAAAAGTAAAGTGTTACCCCAATTCCTTTTAAAGAAATGTAAAATAATTGCACCAGAGGAAAAAATATTAATATTAGTCAAATATGCCTATTTTATATTTAGTCGACTAAAATGAAAAAGAATTTTAGTCAAAAGACTAAAACTAAATAAAAAAATTCATGCCAAAATGAACTTTGTCTGGAAAGGATGCTCTCCTAAAATGAATCTTTAAAGTTGTTTTTTTTTTGTTTTTGTTTTTTTGCAATGCAGGCAGATCCTGACACTTAAATAAAAATTTTTTTTTAAAATCTCAAATATTAACCTGCTTTTCTTAAAACACATTAAGACGTTTACTGTTGCAAAATTGTGCAAATTGCACGAGAAGTTAACGGAAGATTTCCTTTTTAAAAAGGTGTAAAACGTTCATGTGTGTGCTGCTAACTGACTGCTGTTGTGTTGTGGTCTGACATTCAGCCGGAGTGCAGGAGACCAAACCCCAGGGGGACACCTCGGTCCACAGGCTTGCTGTAAACGAACAGGGCCTCCCTGTCGGGGCCACAGGAGGTCACCTTGTGTACGACTCGACGGTCAGCCCTCACCAAATTTTTAATGGTGGTTAAATAGGCCTGGTTTCCAGCAGCTCTTGATTGCACTCCCAAAGTCCCTGATTGCATTTAGTGGCACATTCACCAAGTCTAAACAAGGAGAGATAATCCCCGAGCTAAACAACTAACAACCTTCTATAAAGGACACAGCTGGAGGGAGTCTTTGCACTGAAACATCAATAACGTCGTCATGGTGATTTTTGTCAGTTTTACTCAAAAGGCTAATCAAGTTTGTGTCTTAGACTCTTTAAGACTTCTTTTGAGACTTAAAGATAAAAAAATGTATCTTATTTTAATAAAACTAGCGTAAAACATTCATGCATTTTAGATTTCTCGGCACAGGGAGTCGTTAATGTCAGTTTCAACAAAGTTGTAACGTTTGTCCATTGGCTTATAGTGATTATAAATGAATATCATTAGGAAATTAAATAAATTAAGAACTATCCCTTCTTAAAAGACTCTCCTGTCACTTTTCTTGTCATGATGCTTTTATGTCTCGAATGGAAAAGGGTGACTTGCCATCTCCAGGTCAGGGGAAAGGTCCTACCTCAAGTATGTATCTCCGGGTTTTATTCATGGGTCATGGGGAAGGAGGGAGATCGATAGGCGGATTTATTGGTCAATCGAGAGGAGCCAGCTGAGGTGTTTCGGGCATCTGGTCAGGACGCCTCCCTGGGGAGGTGTTTGGGGTATGCCCTGCTGGCAGAAGGCCCACAGGTGGACCCAGGACATGTTGGAGAAAGTACATCTCCAATCTGGGAACGCCTTGAGGTCCTGCCGGAGGAGGAGAACGGTCTGGGATTCCCTACTTGTGATGCTGCCCCCACAACCTGGACCCAGATAATCAGGAGTGGCTTTTATGTTGAGAAATAACCATTTTGAACAAAGCCTAAAAACAGAAAAATTCCTTCAAAAATAGCAAAATTTTCTGCATTTAGAACAATTCGCTAGTTTTAAGGAATCTAGCCAAGCAAATTTTGCTTACCCCATTGGCAGATTTCTTTGCTCAAATCTAGAAAATTTGACCATAAGATTTGGCCTATTTCAAGTAGGGCTGTAAGAATATAGTTTCTTTTTAGACAAAAATAAGACAAAATGTCTAAAAACAAGGCTGTTTTACTTTCTTAGAAATCAGTTTTTGCAGTGTAACTGTTCTAGAGGACTGAAGCTGTAATTTCCCAGACCTCAACAAGCAGCCACCACACCAAACATCAGCTCAACGTGTGTAAAACTGCTGGAGTTTTTGTGTTTTCTAACATCAGTTGACATTGCTGGACATCTTTAATAGAACTGGCTCAAACGACAACATTTTATGGGACTAAGTTAACATTTATGTCATTTCCTGCAACCATTCTCAGTGCACCAAGGTAATAAAGGTGTGTGTTCTTCTAATTTGCCTACTTTTTCATGCATCTGTTATGTCATCCTGTGTAACACAACCTGCTCTGGTTGTTTTACAGCAGTTTAATCAGCCCCCCCCCACCCCCTCCACCTCGTGTTGGACTCATTAGCTACTAAGCGCTGCTCCCTGGGAAACTAATACAGTAAACACGTGTAATTGTGATGAATTGTTTCAAACTAAGCGATCCGCTCATCAGTATCCCGACCCCGTTTGGAGGACGTGGATTCGCTTTGTTGGAGGAAATCCTAAGCGATGCACTCGAGTCGGGTGAGTAAGTGGGAGACGGGGGACGGAATTGACCAGGAGACGCTGACACGGGTGATTTGTCTGATCCAAAGGATACGGAGATTCATCAAGGAGCTGCTGGAGAGGAGGATGAGGTGAAAGGACTCCATACACACACACACACACTCTCACACACCAAACCCAAGTTGTTTATCTTCAGTGTCACGTCCAACTGGTCGTACATCAGCTGGCGGTCGTCCCTCGTTCTGGGCAGAAATTCAGGCGAGGACCAGTTGAATTCATCCTAACCTGTGAGTAATTTTTAAAAATGGCGGTCGTCAGAAACACTTTGGGGGGGAAAATGTCCGTCTATTCACAATGACAGAGAAACGGCATCAAGTAAAACAACTGACTCAGAGAAAGTCCTGTCTGATTCTCATTCATCACTGACTTGATTTAGACGAATCGCCGCGTTCTCTCCCTGAAATGGATGGAAGACTAAAACAAGTTGCTGATGTGGAGAAAACCTGCAAACATGTGGTTCAACTCTCCAGCTGTGTGTTATATCTGAGCCATGCTTTGGTATTCACATTTAATAAATATATCCTCCTTTGCTTTGGCTACATGAACGATGGATCAATCATGATTAGTTTTTGATTCATGAAGGAAGCTCAGCCCCAGTTATCTCTAAGAGCTGCACGGAGACGGTCTAACAGCAGGCGCTGAGTGTTTTTACAGTGATTAGCTTTAGAAAGTTTGATCAACTTTGAGGCCCAAATTTGAAAAAGAATACCTCGTTGCAAGTGCAATGTAACAATGTAAACAAACATTTGGACCTCATCCTGTGCTGCAAACCAACCTGTCTCTCTGCTCTGATGTAGTATATGCATCCATTTAGAGGAAAACATGTCGCAAAAAGCATCTGATTGTCAAAAAACATGATTTTGTATATTTACCATTTACTGAGAGCTGGTGGAATTCAAGTCGGAGCAAAAATAAATGGAGGGAAAACATGAATCAGGTGCAATGCTGCAAGAAAAAGAGGGAACATTTAAATCGCCATGCAGTGATGAGCCTCAGACGTTGTTACATCATCCAAAAAATCATCTTAGATATGTTATGTTTGAATTAAAAACTGAAAAATATTCCTGGATATGATTACTCCCTTATTTAGGGGAGACTTTGTTCTTTATCCTCTCAGACTTGAAGTCACTGAGGAAACCTTATTTTCTGTGTTTGTCCATTTTTAGTTTGCAGAGTGAGAACAGATTTCAGAGGCCAAACAAGTTCTCAGTCAGGCAGAAAACGTGTTTCCAAAATTCAATGTTTCAGGAAAGTAAAAAAAAACCAAACAAGAGTATTTTACAAACTCTGCCTGAAGTCACACACCTTTTGAACCTTTTCATTAAATAGTCAGTCAAATCACCTCAACAGACTTAAAGAGCTGGGGTTTCTGCTGACAGAAATAAAACTGAATTTTGCTCACACACTTGCTGAACTTGATGAGTGCGCTAGCTTATATTTAGTATTTGTTTTGGGAACCTGATACTGGAGGTGCACAATTTTAGAGAAAGTGCATGTAAGGGTTTTAGTCTCCTTGACTTCCTGCACATTTTTGCCTGTGATGCATTATTGGCTGAAACGGGAGCGCTACCAGACTGCCTGACTGCAGACCCAAATGCATTTTCTGCCTTTAAACTTCCTGTAAAGCAGCCAATTTAACATTCATCTGGAGGAGATTCGTTACAAGCAGGGAATTCATTTTGCTCACCGCATGACAAACAGGACTTACCCTGGCTGTGTGAAGAGGATAGATAAATTTGAAAGTTCACACTTCCTTATCTGAACACCTCTCATTCTGACACGAGCAGCGCTGCAAAATGCAAAGCATGAGAAGATGATATCGTCTTCTTATAGATGTGCAGCATGCACAGCCTCCTCTCCAGCTGCTTTTAACAAACAGAACACAGCGAGGCCGGATGTAGGCATGGGCAAGGGGGGGCATTGCCCCCCCAAATTCCATGACTGCCCCCCCCCAACGCGATTGCATGCAGAAATAACAAATTTTAAAAATATTTCAGTGAAAAATGGTCAGAGTGAGCGCTCTCTTCCGTTTGTCCTCATTCAAAGTAGCTACTGATGAATGACACAGAACGAAAGAGAAACAAAAAATGCAACAAAACAAAAAACAAAAAGGAAGAAAAAACCAAAAAGGAACAAAAAAACACAAAAGAACAAAAAACACAAAACTACAAAAAAACAAAACAAAAAACACAGAAAAGAAACGAAACAAAACAAAAAACACAACAAAAAACACAACAAAAAACAAAACAAAAACCAAAAAGGAAGAAAAAACCAAAAAGGAACAAAAAACACAAAGAACAAAAAACACAAACAAAAAACACAAAACTACAAAAAAACAAAACAAAAAACACAGAAAAGAAACGAAACAAAACAAAAAACACAACAAAAAACACAACAAAAAACACAACAAAGAACCAAAACACAAAAAACACAACAAAGAACCAAAACACAAAAAACACAACAAAGAACCAAAACACAAAAAACACAACAAAGAACCAAAACACAAAAAACACAAAAAGAACCAAAACACAAAAAACACAAAAAGAACCAAAACACAAAAATCCAAAAAAGAACAAAAATCCAAAAAAGAACAAAAATCCAAAAAAGAACAAAAATCCAAAAAAGAACAAAAATCCAAAAAAGAACAAAAATCCAAAAAAGAACAAAAATCCAAAAAAGAACAAAAATCCAAAAAAGAACAAAAATCCAAAAAAGAACAAAAAATAACCTAACCAGATGAGTGCCGCCTCAACAGGGCATATCCAGTGTCCTACTTGTTCCGTCCCAAGCCCGGGTAAATGCAGAGGGTAGGGATCAAATATGAACATAAATCTATGGATAGAGGAACTGATATTATGATGTCATAGTTTTTGATGCATTTAAGGGATTGGGGGAGGTGTGATGACCAAAACATTCTTAGCATGTCCAGACTGCCCCCCCCCTCCGATATTGCACCTGCCCCCCTCAGTGGGGCTGGCTAGATCCGGCCCTGGAACACATTTTTAAAAAGTTGATGTCATTTTACTGGTATATTAATGCATTCAAGTTTCAGTTATGTAAAACTCTTAAATATGATAATTTAAGCAGCATAATTAATTGTTTTTTGCATTGACGTTAAATCTGTTCACGGCCACTTGAGGGCAGTGCAGCAAGCTGAGAGTTTAGCATGGAGATAAGAGTTTATTCATGAAAATGTGTTATAAATTCTAAATCTAGAGGTGCAGACTGTTATAATCTGAACATATTATCAGTTTGCAGAACAATAGTTATCTTTTTAAATACCTGAAAGCCACAAACTGGCTGCAAACATGAGAGAATTTAAGGTTGCATGAAACATTCAGACGTTTTAGTAGAAAGATGTTTCTGTGCTGCTTAAAGACATAAAAATACACAAATTCAGCTGCTTTGAGTAACATCTACAATAGAGGTCATGATTAAAACACAGAATTATACATAAATCATTCTGCTGAACATAAATGCTTCACAAATCTCTGACAAATCGATTTGCTGGATTGATGTGATTTGGAGGGAGGGACTGTTTGAGTTGAGGAGACTCACTGAACACAAAGAGGAACTGAATCTAACGTTTAAAATCACTCTGACTCCAAAAAACACATTTAATAACTCCACAATAAAACAACATCCTTCTAAAGAATCACATGGCGACGTTTGAGTCAAAAACATTTAAAATATCTGCAGAATTATTTCAAAAACAACAGCATAAAGGAACCGGACCACTTCTAGCATCTCTGAACATGTAGGGATTCTAAACTCGGAATGCATAAAATTTAACTTATTTCTCAAATTTAAAACTGAAATTCAGATATTGATGCTTATTTGTTAAAAACCTAACCTGATTATTACAAACCCCATTTAGCAATTAAGTTTTAAACATAAAAATTAGATAGTTTTTTTGTTTCTTCAGCAGCTAAAATAACCGTTGCAATCTTTTCAAAACCAACTGTTTCCTCAGCTCTAGAAACAAAGTTTTGACCCATTAGATCTGCACCAAGAGAGAGATATGCTGTAGAACCAGTCGTATGGGTCTGAATCTGTGTGTTTTACTTATTTTAGTGACAAAATGCAGCTTTTATTATCATAATCACAGAGAGTCAGCTGTGCAGAAAGAGCCATAAAGAAAACAGATATTCTTATTTAATGCTTTTATTCTTTAAAGTGGGACAGATGTTACACACCAAGAGGAATCTGGTAAAAACTCCTGAGAGCTTATTAATAATGGTGACCTCTTTAACACTGCTGTGATCCATTTCTGGTGCACTGAAAAAAATAACTTTTAAAATTTACTTGAAAAAATCCTCGTAACAGATTGCACAAGAAATTTATAAGTAAATATTACTCCTGATATATCAAGTAGATCTTAATTTAAATAATCAAGTATAAAATACTTACTTCTACAATTCATATTTGTGAAGATTTTAAGTAAATTTTACTTGATTAAGACGGGTATCTTACTTGCAAAAATCAAGTAAAAGATACTAACTTATACATATCATATTTGTGATCATTTTAAGTAAAGTTTACTTGTTAAAGACAGGTGTTTTACTTGCAATAATTAATTAAAATATACTAACTTGTACACTTCATATTGGTAAGAATTTTAAGTAAAATTTACTCTTAAATTGAAGTTTAAACCTTTTTAATTTGTATTACTTAATTAAAATCAATATAATTTTTTTCACTGCCTAAGGTATGATTAACATCTAAAAATCAAGTAAATCTTACTCTCAATATAAAATAAATTGGCTTTCATCTTTTCAATGATTGTCAAACATTTCAATATTTTTGCTCAATCACAATTTAATTCACAATCAAAATGAAGTGCATTCAAACAATTTTTTTTATCC
>SSNR01000037.1:573764-590908 GCA_006937965.1 Callopanchax toddi
TAAATACCAATTTCATACTGGAATGAGCCATATGAAACTGTCATTCTAAAATATGGCAATTGTTTACTAAAATCACACTAAAACACTAAGCAGATATAAATTTTGTTAATTGTTTAAACATGTTCATTCTCAGACTGAACAAAATATGAAAATTTTTTCCCCATACAGGAAAACACTTCAACTACAGAACCTCCCACACACATAAACTTAAAGTATTAGTGCTAAATCTGCACATAAGTAAAATCTGGATTTTTTTAAGTCCTTAAAATCATTTAGAACAAGCACATACAGTGACATGAACACTGAACAAACAGAACAGTTCTTTCACTATATTTACAATAAAGTTGTGAATCGTTTTTCCATCAAGTCCATCAATCCATTTTCAAAATGTCCAAATATCAACGTTGTATTGAAAAGAATGTCTTTTCAGTCCAGAACATCAAAAGGGTCTGCTGCTCTTGTAAAGAACATGAAATGCTCATGAACACAAACATCACATCTGTATGTGATAGGACAAGTAAAAGTTCACTACACTTTTGGATGCAGCTGCAGCGAGGTCCTTAACAGGGAGATGGCAGCTATGACAGCAGCTTCAACTTTAAAGCTTGTACTTCTGGAGAGAGCTTGAACCCATCTAGTTCCAAGAAAAGTTTCTGGAATACTTCAAAAGTGTAACGAAGCACTGAGGGGTATGCATAAATCAGTCCCATTAGAAGTGTGCGAGTTTTGGCGGTACTTCTACAGTGTGACAATGTCTTGTGACCCTCAAGAAGAATCATTACATCAATCTGGATGTCCTCCTTCAGCACCATGAACCACCAGGATCTTCAGAGTATGTTGCATCGGGTCACTGCAGCTGTCCTCCTACCAAAAAAAAGGATAACTGTTTTATTATTCCAAAAAGACCCAAGTGACTTCATTCATACATTAGAACTGCTCAAGAAATCTTCAAGACCCCAGTGTCTTAATAGTGCTGTAGACATGTGGAATTGTTATTTTATCATTTTAGTGCATCTTATTTAAAATATAAATATTCTGCATCAAACTGTCAATGTGGTGCCCTCTTTAGGTTGAAACTCTGCACTAGCTTGAATTTCAATCAGCAATGGCAAAGAGGTACCCTGTGATGATGCCAGTACCACATCACGTCAGCTGCAATGCCACGCATCGGGCTAGGCCACTACTACCCTGACATCAGTGGCCTCAGGCAACTTCCTTCCTTTTGTCCTCTGGTGAAGGTGGTAGAAAACTCCATTCATCTCAAATGACTCTGAACCCTAGGTCCCACAAGAGAAGTTAGCACCACGTCTGTGGCGAGTCTTCTACTCTCCCCCAAAGAAAAGCAACATTGAACGCAGCTTGCAAAATCACGTGATAGTCACAATATCTTGCAAGAACTGAGAACAGGAAGTATGAAGCACATCTTTTGGTCAGAGCTACCATCGTGTTTAGTGGGATTATCTTTTAATTCTTCAACAATAGGTAAGTGAGCTATTTATTGGAATAGTCTGTTTCGAAAAGCTCAATTACGTAAATATTCCACAATGTCATCTAAAATGTGAACAAGTACAGTTTAAAACATACATACCTGATCAAGTTTGTCCAGAAATGGCTTGAGCTTGGTTTCCACGACACCTCCCTTGGCCTTCATCAGGTTGATGGTTTTGGGTGTGTATCCAGTTTGTACATGAAGTGCTGCTCCAGGAAAATTGTACTAATTTTCCTAAACTCCTCCTTGATCTGAAATGATAAACAGGGGACCAAGAAACATTATAAACAAGAACAAATAATCTTAAGCAAATGAGTGGATGTTGTACTGTGTATGGGGTGTGTTAGCCATGCATATTTAAGTGGTTATGTACAAACATGTAAATAAAAAATGAGTAAAAGAGGGGTGTCAACAATGCAAGTAAGTTCTATGTATAAGGGCCAAAGCACTGGTATGTAGAAAACTGTGTGTTAGGACTTATGTACAAACAATGAAAAAGCTACATTTTGCATTTTCTGTTGATGGGACCCTCCTGCCACAAACTTTTGCATGACCATCTCATTACATATTATACCTACATTTTTACACCAGCAGTTAAATGTATCCATTTCCTCTTCTCTAAACTGCTCTGTCCCCCGTATTGGTACACCCTGTAAAAGAAAAAAAGACAATTTATTACATTAAATAATAAGTAATCAACATTTCTTGCTGCTGGCACACACGCACACACAATTGCAAAACAAAACACTAAATGAATCAGCAGGGAAAAAAACATTCAGCAAGTAGTAACATTCTCCCTACAGACTTTTTAAGGTGTGTGTGTGTTTAAAGTAGGTATATCCTTAATAGTTATACTGTGTATAACTACAACTGGCACAAGTAATCAATTAGTTATAAATAACTAAATTTCTTCAGTTGAAGAATTATCTACTAAAAATATCTCATTAATCCAATAATGTCTCATATTTTTATCAGAATATGATTCACTAGAATATCAAAAGCCTACATTCTGATCTTATCAGGAAACCTTATTGTTTGTGTCCAGCACTGACAGTTTCCATCCTTTTATATCAGCAACAAAAATCATAATTAAATAAATACAATGTGCTTTGGGATCGGTAGATCAAAATAACTGCCTTTAAACAAGAGATGATTACGAACCAGTGAAGCTTTACTGACGTCTTCTAAGTTTTGTGCTACTTTGTAATCTTAAATATTTTTTAAATCCATATCAGCACAAACGAAGCATGAAAAAAAATAGACCAGTCCGGTTCATTTTGAAACAACCTAGGGTGATTACGTCATCATTCAAAAATCAAAGTGTTTATATCTCAAAAATCATAGCAGCATAAACGAAACATTTAATGGCACTAAACAAACGAAGCACTAACCACTCCACCTGTCTAGTTGTAGGTGGAGGTCAGCATCTCTAGTTGCAGCGCGCGCTCCCGACATTGGGAAACATGAATTCAGGGCGCCGACTGCTTCACTGTGGTCCGGTAGTGACGGCTGCTTTCGGTACAAGGCGCCGTAATGTCGGTATCTATACAACACGACTCTTAATCTTTACTCTCATAAAGATTAGAGAAACATATAAAACAACGTTCTGTGCAAGAAACACCATTCCATCCAGTGTTCTGTTCGCTAACCAGATTATTTTTCATTCATTTAAAACCAAAATTTGCTTTACCTTCCACGAAGTGAAAAAAGACAACGTGCTTTCCCGCGACCTCACACAAAGCCAGCGCCACGTTATCCTAATAAATCCGTATTTTAATTATTTCTAGGAAACGTATTTCAAACATTTCAACCGGGCTAGCTTAGTTTAGCCACCAACAGCTCAGACCGCATGAGTGTTTAAAACTTAGTAAGCCGTCAAGAAATAGTCAAACGGTAAAAATGCATTCGGTTTACAATTATTAAAACAAAAGATACTCACATAGGGTGAAAGATATGCTGCACAAAGTCCTCCGTGTGTGTCCGTTTTTGCTGCTTCTTCAGAAACTTTTCAAACAAGCCGGTCGCATCAACAAGGAAGTGATGCGCATGCGTGAATCCGATTAGCCCGCCCTTGACTTTCACATTAAAATTTAATTGATATTTTGGAATTTCTATGGACTGATGATAAAACACATTAAAAGTACTTGAAAATCTGTAGAAAAATTTACACTTGAAAACAAAGTTGTTTTAGGTACTTAAAAAAGATATGTTGATAATTTACATCTACTAAAATATTCTTTGTTAATTAATAATTTTAATAATACAGAGTACATGTTAAAAGAGTTTATTTATTACATTTTACTAGGCCTAAAAGTTTGTTCTTTCAGTGTGTAAAAATAGAGATTGACTTCAGGGTGAGGGGTTAAAATCTCAAGATCTTTAAAAACAAAAATGATATAAATTGTTTATAATAAGACAGGGAAATCCCACCGTGTCTAAAGTGTGTGATATCTTAAATGAGCTGTGGGATGCTGAGCGGTAGGAACCATTCATCATAGCAGCTGGATCCCCAGTTTGAAACCGACCCACTGCTTCTATTTGTGGCTCCGGTGACACCAGAAACACTGGGAACAGCTGACCTACATCACAGCGACATCGGGGAATTTCACATCAAATTGAATGAGTTGGTTTGACTCATTTTTCTGAGCACTTTTTAATTTTTTTCGGTTTTGAAGGTCGCCTGGAAGCATTTGGTAACGACGTGAGATTAGCCGTTAGTCGCTTCGGGGTCACAAAGGGTTTTAAAACTAATTAAGTAAAAAGAGTTTAAGGTCCGCCTGGCATTTTTTTACCTTTTTAACTATAAAATGGTCATAAAATGTCCTGTGAACAAGTGCTTTGGCTCATTTTTTCAAAACACTTGGAACTTTAAATATCTGACATTATTTTACTGTATAATGTTCACTAAACCAGTGTAGGAACTAGGGATGTACCGATACCACTTTTTTCAAAACCGATACCAATACTTAAATCTGAGTACTCGCCGATACCGAGTACCGATACTTCTACCACATAAAAAATGCAACAAACTGGAATACAGGTTTTATTTTTTCTTCTCTGCTTTTTACAACAAATGACTGAGTTAGATAAAAAATAAAATATATTAATAAAAATGATCACAAAACTAAAATATAAGGTGAAAAATAACAATTTTCTGTGATTTCACAGTGAAATTATTGCAGTTTTCCACATTTTAACCAAATAAAATGAACTATTTGGCACCATCTCCAGCTCTCAACCCACACTGTTCCTCTTTAGCTCAATAGCTCCCCCTAGTGTTCAATATAGGAAACTACAACAGAAATCGCAAGTCACAGACAGTGAAGCCACTGGTATCGGTTCCTGGTATCTCGAGTAACTTTAACCGATACCGATATGTATCGGGTCGATACCGATATCGGTGCATCCCTAGTAGGAACAGTTTGAAATGAAGAAAAATCAAAAAACGAAACTTGATTTTAGAGTTTTTGTGAAAATAAAATAGGGTAGATGGACAGAATGAACAGATTTTTAATCATAATTTAACAATTTTAACAGTCTAGAACATAGGCACCAAGTTTTGTTTCCATTTTCTCTTACTAATACAAAAATACAGGCCAACAATTCAAATGATGCTCAGGCGTTTTTTCCCTCTCTGCATTTCTCCTCATATGTCAGAGTCCTGGTGGTTTACTGAGAGGGGTCTGGACACCAGGGCTTCTTTTTAGGATGAACCTTGGTGGTTCAGGAGCTAAAGGATGATGAGACACTGCCTTAGTCTTCCACCTGGAATGATGAGGTGAAGAGATTCAGTCTCTGGCAGCATCACCACAGCCCACAGCCTCTCCCAGTCTGGACCAGCTCAGCCTCTTTCTCTCCCAGTTCTCCCTCAGGAAACCAGCTGCTCCTCCGGAGACTGTAAAGTAGAGGAAAAATACTCAGCAGGTCTAAAACCCACAGTATATAGTACAGACAATATATGATGAACTATGCAGGCGTAAATATTCCACTTTGTCCCCCAACATTTCAGCTTTAATCTCAACATTTCAAGTATTTTTTTTTTCATTCTGGCTCTAATTTGCTGCAGTAAGTTTGGAATGAATCTTCAGAATTTAAAGTAAAAATATCTGGTTTCTAAATCAAACTGCTGCTCTCACAGAGAGAGAAAACGCTGACGTCATGTGTGAACAGCTGGCCTCCCTCCGGCCAGGCAGAGGAATCGATAACCACCACAGACAGACAGAGACTAACCTGATCTCTGAACTTATCAGAAGTTCTCGCTAAAGAAGCGTTTGTGGAACTGTTCTGAGCCCTGAGCAAATTCCAGACTGGATATTTATTGGGCCAATTTGGAGGGAGAGGAGGAGGGAGGGAGGGAGGGAGGTGAGGCAGACAGGAGGAGGAGAAGAGCTGCAGAACGAGAGAACAGAAGACGCGCGTGCAGCCAGTCGGGGCTCCGGGGTATGGAAAGCCAAAACCGCCTCAGCCTCTACCGGGGCGAGGAGGAGCGCGACAGGAGCCGGAGGTGCGCGAGGTGCTCCGCGTGCACCTAACCTCCTCCACCCTCATCTCCAACAACAAGCAGGTCTTTATGGGACCTAAAGAGGCAGGAGAAGGATCCGGATCTGGACTTTGAACCAGGTGTTCCCTGAAGTGGAGGCGTTGACTGAAGGAATATTTATTGATTCTCAGTGGATGGATCGGGATTTTTCTTCCATCTAAACTTCTAACAAGTTCTAGTGACGCTGCATCTGGAAGAAAAGTGATAATCATATTGAGGTAAGTTTTAAAATATGAATTTAATTTAATATCTGGAAAATGCAATGTGGATAAAACTAAAAGAGCTGAATCTCCTTTTCTTCATCATAAAATGATTGATTTTGTCTCTATTTGCCTCATTTAATTTAATTTTTTGTACTTTAATTTAGATTTAAAAAAGAAATAATTGCAAAAATAGGCAAATTGTTTCATAAATAATCAATAAATCACTGATTGACCCTGATGCTCCAGTTTATGATGCACCTGTTTCATGAAGCTATTTACCTGCACTTGTGTATAAGTGTGTGTGTGTTTTCCACACCTGCTGCTCAGATTAATAAGACCCTTTTTAAGAGCCCTCAGGGGGTTAGAGAGACGTGGCCTGAAGCTATAAAACACCAAAAAGAGAGAGAGAGGGGGGAGAGAAAAAGAAAAGAAAAAGACAAGGATGACCTCGAACCCAGCAGGGTTTGATTGTGATGGTTTAGCCCAGCAGAGGGTGCCCATGCAGACCTGGAGCGGTGATGCTCCTGCAGGACAGATGGAGAACATTTAGGGCTGAGGATGAGAGACCGCAGTCCCTGAAATGAAGACGCTGTGAAGAATTGAGGAAATCTCATTGTACCAGAAATGGTTGTATTTATTAAAGCGTGCTCCGTCTTCTTCAGCTGTGAAATCATGTAATTGAGATTGATATGAGCAAGGCTCGAAGATCAGGGGCACAATTACTCTCCTCCTAATTGAATGAGAAAATGCATTTGATGACCCGTATGAAAGTGCTCCTGCTGCTTTATGAGATTTGCAGAAGTGAAATGGATTTTCTTTTTTCTCTCTAAATCACATTAAACATGTTGGATTTACTGCGCAGAGTTTTTGGAAAGTCTGGTTTGATATTTTATGTTGTGCCTGCAGCCTCTATTCTCCGTGTTTTCAGTCAAATTCTAACCCTGCTGTCTTTTGCTTTTTTCAGCGCACAGTTTGATGTGGATGCCAGCGTTGCCAGGTCCGTTTTCTGAATCGTTCAGCATCCTCACAACAACTCAGAGATGGCAGGTTGCAGCTGGATTACATTAAGCGAGCATTTTGGATGAGCTCTTTTGAAATATAGTTCTAAAGATCAGATGCAAACCTTTTGAAATCAGTTTTCATGGATCCTCTCCAGATATGCTTCCACGTTTCTGTGAATAATATTTTGAACTCGGTGGTTTTCAGCATTTCATGCTCAAAAAACCCCGACTGAACTATGATTACCTTTACCTGACAGGACTTCAGGAGGTCACTGCTAATTATGCAGGACGTAGCAGGGTCTGGTGTGTCCAGGAAAGCCCCGATTTTTAATGGTGTTTCCCTATTCTGGGATTTGTTTTTGGGGATACTTTTTGCAAGTACATCAGTGACGTCTTGTCCAGCAAGTTGTCACTGCATAGAGAAGAATGGCTTGACGGTTGTCCAATGTATGTCTCGCAACCTGGAAAAAATCCCACCCGATCTTCCGAGAGACACGGTGATCCTGCTTTTGGCAGCCAACCGCATCACCCACATCCCCAACCAGGCCTTCAGAGAACTGCACTATCTTCAGGAGCTGGACCTGTCCAACAACGACATCAAGACCGTGGACATGGGAGCGTTTCAAGGCGTTTCCGACAGCCTCCTCATGCTGGATTTATCCAACAATCACATCCAAACTGTCCCCAAAGAGGCGTTTGCTCGCCTCCGAGCAAAAATCAGCCTGTCGAACAACCCGTGGCACTGTGAGTGCACGCTGCAGGAGGTCCTGAGGGAGCTGCGCCTGGACCCAGAGACGGTGAACGAGGTGGTCTGCCACACGGCGGTGCAGGAGGAGTACGCGGGCAAACCGGTGATCCAGGTGCTGGACTCAGGGATCAACTTCTGCAACTTTCACCATAAGACCACCGATGTAGCAATGTTCGTCACCATGTTCGGATGGTTCACCATGGTGATTGCGTATGTCATCTACTACGTAAGACACAATCAGGAGGATGCCAGGAGGCACCTGGAGTACCTCAAGTCACTGCCAAGCAACTCTCAGATCAGCAAGGACTTTGACACCATCAGCACGGTTCTTTAGCAGGCCCGTGTGACTCGGGAGGTTTGTGTGCATCTGTAAATACATGAGTGTGTGTGGTTATCAACAGAGTGACTGTAGAGCTGTTGCAACACATAGTCAATGTTTTAGTTTATGAAAAGAATCATTTCACTGGTCAGACTGTGACTAGGCTTGGGTGGTATCCGAATTTTGATACAGTCAAAATTCCTCCACATTTTCCCACGGTGTACGTACGGTATTACCGTGACCAGGGTTGGACTGGGACCATAATTCGGCACGGGCATTTTCGGTCATGGCTCCCACCATGAGCACTAACAGCTGATGTTCGGTTTGAACGGCTACAGCTGATGATTGAAGCGCTGTAAGCTCGCAAACACACCCGTGGCTATACGAGCTCACGCTACACCAAGGAAATGCTGATTAAAAAGTTACCATCGGCTCACTGGCAGTCCCACCCATAGATATCATATATAAAGGCTAGATGAGTCATCCGGGGTTCAACAGCGTAGCTACACGGCGGCCATCTTGGGGCAGCCAGCAGACGTTCTGCTCTCTATGGCAGCAGATGGAATGTTGACGAATTAAGATCGATTAAGACGAGTTCACATGATGAAAAATGAACGGATTTACAAACGGGTTACTTCCTTACAAACCTTATTATGTATAGACTTGAGATTTGATACTTTTACAATTTATGAATTTCCCGACCATTATTGTTATATTTTGATATATATTCACAGCCACGTCTCTGACGTTTATAAAAATGCAAACCGTTTGAAAATTGGTTAAAAATTGAGCAAGTTAGAGGTATTTAATAGTACATGCTCCATTGACACCAGTGTTATGAAAGGGAGCAGCTGGCTGCCCCAAGATGGCCGCCGTCGTAGCTACGTCAAGGTCCATTGACAAACAGCGCGGGTAAGGTATCTAGTGATATGAAATCTATGGTCCCACCCTGACGTGCACTTTTTTCATGACGGTATTGAAATGGATACTGTTGCTATTTTTAAACTCCGGGTGTATACGGTATTACCGTAACACCGCCCAAGCCTATCTGCGACTGTTGGTGACAAACTGCAAATGGCATTTGTGAAGGAGGTGTCTGAGAACTTCTCAGTTGAGTCAAAAAGTAGAAAATGTGAAACTATTTGGTGACCGTTCATATTAAATGTTAATTGAGAAAAATTTGATTAAAATCAGCTATAAGTTGCAAACAAATGAAGAAAATTTAGTCATTTTTGACTAAATTGCAACAAGAAAATCTGCACAACAGTTGCATTTATGTCAACTCATTTGTACATCATGACTAATTTAGTGTTTGTTTATTTTTCTCACAATCTTGTGTTTCCATCTAGTCACCAACAGTCACCGTCCAGTGAGAAACTGATTTAACTGATTTAAACGATGCAAACTACCATTTTCTTGCAGATATCTTCCAAACGACAACAAATTTTGATAAAAATACATGAAATCCTCAAATAGCTTCTTTTGTGGAATCAGAAATTACTTCTTCACTCCTTGTGATGGTTTAAAGTAAGAGAAGAGACACTAAGCATTTAAAATCTTTACAACATACATTTAAATTGAGACTAAACTGTAAATTAGTCACAAATTTTCTTTAAAACTCTTGAATTACAAATTAAATTGTGCATACTTAATTTATTCTAATATTTTGTCCAATAAATCTTATATGTCTTTAATGTTACCATTTATTTTGGTTTTATGAGAGTCAATGCAGGCAGTGGAACAGTTAAGCACAAGCACAATTTTTAAACGAATCGACTGGAGAAATAAATTTTTCTGCTCTGATCTCAGCCTGTGATAGAATCTGGACGGAGACGAACGAGGTTGTTTTTACATCGGCTGATTTATGATTTTATTTTAAGGCTATGAAGTCAAGGTGAGGTGTTTAATTTAGGTCAAGATGCTTCCACACCGATGCCTCCGGTAAACTGGGAAGTTGTTGGTGCATGAAACAATCTCCTTCTCTGCTTCGCTCTATGTTGATGACAACTCATTATCCAGGAAACAAAAGGGTTTCTATACATTTTCATCGTTTTTGTTGTTATCAGTTATGAAAATACCCAAGATTTATGAATCCCATCCCAGGGCCGTGTAGGTAAAGCATAAACTCCTCGGAGGATGGGCCAAAACGTCTTTCACAGGCTGCGATTCGACTGCTTTAAGGTGATAATATATACACTTTTTTTCTCTTTACCACAGCCTTGGACACAGGGCTTGTCAGAAGCAGATATATGGACCTACTTAATTCCTGCACATCTCGAATATGTGTGAATTTTAATGAGAAACAACTATCTTTTTACCCCACAGAAAGAAAATTATCTTATTGAAGCCATCTTTCTGGTGGCTTTATAAATCCAGTTATCACCAAACGCTCCAAACGGTTATGGTCTCTGCCAATTCATGCAAAATCAATTCAGCTGCTTTTTATTCATTTTAGCCAGATTATTTTAGAAGCTGCTTACCGCCTTCGGAAAAAGGGTTAATATGAAAAATCAAGATTGCATCATGAAGTTTAGATGAAATCACGTCTCGCACAAATGTTATTTGGAACCTATGCAAATCGGGGTGGATTTGTTGAAGATTAATAGCAGAGATGTGCAGAAAGCAGAATGTTTACAGCTCCTAAACCATGTGTCTGGTTTATAAACACTCACCTGCTGCTTTCCTGCATAAAAAAACATCTTCAGATTTGACTTTTAGCTGCTATTGTTTTAAAATTCAAACAAAATATGTGAAATACCCCCCAACCACATGAGCATTCACTTTAAAGACAAATCAAAATACAAAGGAAGAACAGTCTCCCATTTTCAGATTACAATCAATGTTTAGTGGCAACAAGATCGTGGGAGATGCATAGAAAATATGTGGAAACAGTGCAGTTTCCTTTCCAATGTTTTACGTAATTAAAGCCATACTCAGTAGCTAGGTAAACAAGCTAGGTCTCGCTAGCTAGTTTACAGAAACACGACTCGGAGCACTCACCCCTCCTGTCGGGTATAATCGGTACGCCAGCCTTCCCGCGGACATGGGACCCCGTTTTGCGACGATAACAATGCAGAGTCTAACTCCAGCTGTAGAAACGTTCCCCCAGCTTTTCCTCTTTTCACCTCCAAACGTTTTTAGTTTTCTGCTAGCTGAAAAGGTGTTTTTTGGGGGGACTCTGGTATTTTTATCTTAAAATGAAATCACTGACCACCGGCTAATTCTGTCCTCCTTTCACTTCCGGGATGTTCAGACGGAAAATGTGTCCAGGCGGATTATTGGTGAATCCAAGCAGTGAGGAAATGCGGCAGACAGACAGCTGGATTGACGATTGGCTGAAGTTTTTAGAGAACTGCAGGACAACTACGTTATTGATTTCTTTCGGGGTTTTTTTAATCTCCACAATCTATGGCTATACTATGTTGGAACGTTGTTAAGAGGCTTTAAAAAAACATTAAAAGCTACATTGTTTACCTGGCTACTGAGTATGGCTTTAAACATGCTTGAAAATTGATCCGTATCTCGTATCTTGTCCGTTTTTCCAAATCTCAGATATTTTTCCACAAAAAGTTCCATTACCACCTTGCAGTAGCATCTTTGTTGTACCTCATCAATCTCTAGGTGTGACAGCAGATTTCTCTTTTAGAAGTTGGAACACTGGGTCCAGAGTTGTTTCTTAGACAGACTGGAAGTTGGGTTTTGAAGTTTCCACATCCTTTTCCCTAAAGCTGCTGTCATACATACCGGTATTAGAATTCACACTGTGTCAAGTTTTCTGCACCCAGAGTTAATGACCTTACAGGAAAAAAACACATTTGTTTTAATCCCTCATAAATTGAAGTCTTTAATTGTGAGAATTTTGTCTTCTTTCCTGCAAATTTACGACTTTCCAACATTAGATCATATTCATATTTTTATGTTTATTTATTCTTGGACTTTCTGAGATTTTTCTCTCAAATGTACACCTCTCCTCAGTTCCTTTGTATCACTTTATTCAATCTGTAATGACCCCTATGTCCCATAATGAAAGACACCTGGTTTTAGATGTAGCAGAGTGGTGTGGATGGGGCCATATCTCCTTCATTAATGTCCAGGCTCTCAAAGGAAAATTACTGAGGACTAAAATGTTTAAAGTTGAGTGTTAAATCATCTCCGTGTCCTCATCGCGCTGCCTCCTGGTTCAAGGTTACATCATGTTGTGTAAACTTAACACCTGTAAAAACATTCAAGGTGCTTTTAGAAAGGTGTAATATTTAGAAAAATCTCCATTTATTGATGCAGAACATGCACCACTTCTAGACTCTTTTAACAAATTGTTGCACTAGAGTTCTTTACTCTGCACAGCAGAAAGAGGTTTGGTTCTGCAGAGTGTTTCAATTCGTCACCGAGGAGTAGCAGCAGCACAAGAACAAGCCATCACAAATGACTCTAATAGGAATTAATGTAGCTTTGCAGACGGCCACGGGGTCTAAATTTAATGCATGTCTGAATGCATGTTACACCACATTATTATTCTGTTTTTTTAGTGCAGCGTTGGACAAAAGCTGAATAATGTTAAGGCACAAAAACCAATGTGAATTGTTTTCTTTTTTGTTGGACTTAATTGTGTCCAAGTGCCTTCTCTCTGGGATTTTTACACCATGACACTGTGCACTATGATGGACAGCTGGGTGTTTCGTCCTCTCCCCGTCCACGTCAGCCAATAAACAGGCAGAAATGTTTTAAACAGTGTTCATTTTGTTGGTTTTTTAGTCATCGTTGTCATCTAGTTGTGTACTAATGGGAAGTACTTTTTTGTGTTTTACTACACTGCAAAAACTGACTTCTAAGAAAGTAAAGTAGCCATGTTTTTAGACATTTTGATTTATTTTTGTCTAAAAGAAAATATATTCTTACAGCCCTATTTGAAATAGGCCAAATCTTCTTAAATATGGTCAAATTTTCTAGATTTGAGCAAAAAAAAAAAAAATCTGCCAGTGGGGTAAGCAAAATTTGCTTGTCTAGATTCCTTAAAACTAGCAAATTGTTCTAAATGCAGAAAAGTTTTGCTATTTTAAAGAAATCTAACCAAGTAAAATTTGCTTACCCCATTGGCAGATGGGTATCTCAAGGCGATGGATGTTGTAGGACTGTCATGGCTGACACGTCTCTGCAACATTGCGTGGTCATCGGGGGCAGTTCCTTTGGAGTGGCAAACCGGGGTGGTGGTTCCCATTTTTAAGAAGGGGGACCAGAGGGTGTGTTCCAACTATAGGGGGATCACACTCCTCAGCCTCCCTGGAAAGGTCTACTCCAGGGTCCTGGAGAGGAGGTTCCGGTCGATAGTTGAACCTCAGATTGAAGAGGAGCAATGTGGTTTTCGTCCTGGAACTGTGGACCAGCTCTTTACCCTTGCTAGGGTGATGGAGGGGTCATGGGAGTTTGCCCAACCAGTCCACATGTGTTTTGTGGATTTGGAGAAGGCTTATGACCGTGTCCCCAGGGGCACCCTGTGGGGGGCGCTCCAGGAGTACGGGGTGGATGGTCTTTTGTTAAGGGCCATTCAGTCCCTGTACCAGAGGAGTGTGAGTCTGGTCCGCATAGCCGGCAGTAAGTCGGACCTGTTCCCAGTGAGGGTTGGACTCCGCCAGGGCTGCCCTTTGTCACCGGTCCTGTTCAGAACCTTTATGGACAGGATTTCTAGGCACAGCTGTGGTGTGGAGGGTGTTGAGTTTGGTGACAGGATCTCGTCTCTGCTTTTTGCGTTTGATGTGGTCCTCCTAGCTTCATCAGGCTCTGACCTTCAGCTCTTGCTGGGGAGGTTCGCAGCCGAGTGTGAAGCAGCTGGGATGAGGATCAGCACCTCCAAATCTGAGGCCATGGTTCTTGACCGGAAAAAGGTGGAATTCCAACTCCGGGTCGGGAGAGAGGTCCTGCCTCAAGTGGAGGAGTTCAAGTATCTCGGGGTCTTGTTCACGAGTGAGGGAAGGAGGGAGCGGGAGATCGACAGGCGGATTGGGGCAGCGTCTGCAGTGATGCGGACGCTGAACCGGTCTGTTGTGGTGAAGAGGGAGCTGAGCCGGAAAGCAAGGCTCTCGGTTTACCGGTCGGTCTACGTCCCAATCCTCACCTATGGTCATGAGCTTTGGGTAATGACCGAAAGAACGAGATCGCGGATACAAGCGGCCGAAATGAGTTTCCTTCGCAGGGTGGCCGGGCTCAGCCTTAGGGATAGGGTAAGAAGCTCGGACATCCGGGAGAGACTCGGACTAGAACCGCTGCTCCTCCATGTCGAAAGGAGCCAGTTGAGGTGGTTCGGGCATCTTGTTAGGATGCCCCCTGGACGCCTCCCTCGGGAGGTGTTCCGGGCATGTCCTGCCGGCAGGAGGCCCCCAGGTCGACCCAGGACAAACTGGAGGAAATACATCTTCAGTTTGGCCTGGGAACGCCTGGGCGTCCCAGCTGAGGAGCTGGTGGACTTGGCCGGGGAGAAGGTGGCCTGGGCTGCCTGACTTGGAATGCTGCCCTAGCGACCCGGACCCGGATAAGCGGAAGAAGGCGAGGCGAGGCCATTGGCAGATTTTTTTTGCTCAAATCTAGAAAATTTGACCATATTTAAGAAGATTTGGCCTATTTCAAGTAGGGCTGTAAGAATGTTTTCTTTTTAGACAAAAATAAGACAAAATGTCTAAACACAAGACTATTTTACTTTCTTAGAAATCAGTTTTTGCAGTGTATATTTTTGTTCAGTGTCCATTTGTGCTGTTTTAACTGGTCATGATGTAGATGCCGGTCAGTGTGTATGCAGTTTTTATTACCGGTATTATTTAAAGATGTGCCATGTGTGTTTGTAAAATGTTGTCTTTAGCTGATCTAACACAGTATCTGAATGTCTTTACTCACTTGTGACTGGTTTTTGTGAAGGAAATGAAAGGGCTCCTCTAAAACTGTTTCCTTTATTTCTTGTGTGTTTCCGTTCTGAATTGTGATGGATACTTTACCAGCATTTCAAAATAAACCTTCTGTTTCCCAAAAACAGTTTATCAGTTTCTGTGTTTTTGGCCTGATGTTCAATGATGATTCTCGGATCTTTATATGGTTTTGTTCTTTATTTCTGCCTAATGATGCCCTAAAGTACTGTCTACTATCAGTAAAACAACAAAAACTGTAGATTAGATTTTTTATTTCCTGTAACTCTTATACTGTTCACTAGTGAATGCCTATGAGTTTGGATTGATGCATGTGCTAGTCAGAGCTCAATAGGGAGTACATGCCAATTTCTGGATTAAAAGTTTATCTATGGTCACCCTGCAGAAGTAGAGGAAGAGACTTATTTCATGCCCTGAAATCTGAACATAGCCACTAAAACAGAGCTCAAATCAGCCAACAAAACCAACAAAAAATAAGCATAATTCTGCTTTCAGGATCTTCTAAGTGACATAAAATGATCCTGCAGCTGAAAATTATACTGGAACTAAATTAGCCCTTTGGCTCCCTGATTCACACTAACCGGGTCGTTTCTTTGCTCTGACTTCCAGTTGGAAGAAGAATGATTTAATACGTTTTTGCATGATTAAAAATACAAACTGGCCCAAGTTTTAATCTGTGTGCATTTATTGAGAAAAGAAGAAAACGTAGAATTCAAATATATAAAGAAAATGCTGGGACATAACGTTATTTCAAATTAAAAAGTTCAATAGGATAATTGTTAATTGATCCAATTTAAAAGAGTATAATTTGTTTTAAAAAGCTTTTTTTCCTACAGCTACAGAAATGATGTCATTCTCATCATCTGGTTGATTACAAACAACTTTAATTTGTTGAGATTTATTTATAGTCAGTGATCCTAGTATTTGTTCAAAGGGAACAATGGCAAAATATACATAATTATACCGTGGCTTGTATAATAAGTTTGATTTAGCTTCTTAGCAGAGATTTGGGGAATTTTTTGGAGCAAAAGGAACAAATTGAATATTTAAAAAAGTTTCTGCTGACAGAATCTGACTGTCTCTGTGAATAAGATCTCCTCTTGGCCTCTAGGCGCTGCTGGCTGCTTGAGTACACTGAGATCAATAAAAGACTCATTACAGAGAGAAGTGGGAACCCGCACGACATCACTTTCAAATGCCAGAGTTTGCAGCATACTGGAGCAATTACTGGCCCTTCCTGAGGCTTGGGCTCTGCACTGTTTATTGGCTGTTTAGTTGTTTTCTTTTCTAAGTTCTTCATAGTGTCAACAAATAAATCTGACATACAAATCTTCGTGGTCAGGCTCGACTCACAGACTGCTCTGTCCAGACCTGAAACAAAGCAGCTCAATTTGATAGCATAGCAAGTCAATGGAATTAAGCAGCTATAAACTCAAGAATCTTCCTTTATTTTGATTGAAGAGCTGCCATCCACTGGTTGATCATGAGAAGGGTTACAGCTGTGTCCCTCAAAGTCATTTTTGGACGTTTCTGTGTGAGTTTGGAGTATAAAGGTCACTTTTAACTGCTGTCATATTGGCATCTTCATGGTGTTCAGGATGCAAGTATGAAGAGACCAGGATGAGAGTCAGCTCTTTTAAGTCTGAGGTTATGTAGCAGAAAAGAGTAGAACCCTTCCTCTGGGTTGGAGGTGAGTCTCTGCTACAAGCAAAGGAGTTCATCTGGATGCAGGGCCGGATCTAGCCAGCCCCACTAAGGGGGGCAGGTAGAATATCAGGGGGGCCAGTCTGGACATGCTAAGAATGTTTTGGTCATCACATCCCCCCAATCCCTTAAATGCATCAAAAACTATGACATCATCATATCAGTTCCTCTATCCATAGATTTATGTTCATATTTGATCCCTACCCTCTGCATTTACCCGGGCTTGGGACGG
>SSNR01000037.1:590918-645540 GCA_006937965.1 Callopanchax toddi
GGGGGGGGGGGGGTTGTTCTTTTTGTGTTTTTTGTTTTGCTTTTGTGGTTTTTGTTTTTTTGTTCTTTTTTGTTTGTTTTTTTAATTATTTTTTTGTTTTTTGTCCTTTTTGTTTTTTTGTGGTTTTTGTTCTTTTTTGTTTGTTCTTTTTTGTGTTTTTTGTTTTATTTTTTGTTTGTTCTTTTTTGTGTTTTTTGGCCTTTTGTGTTTTTTGTGTTTTTCCTTTGTTCTTTTTGTGTTTTTAATTTGTGTTTTTGTTCTTTTTTTGTGGTTTTTGTTTTGTTTTTTGTTCTTTTTTGTGTTTTTTTAATTTTTGTGTTTTTTGTTTTTCTTCTTTTTTGTGTTTTTGTCCTTTTGTGATTTTTTTGTGTTCTTTTTGTGTTTTTTGTTCTTTTTGTGTTTTTTTGTTTAGTTTTGTTTAGTTTTTTTGTTTTTTAGGTTTTTTGTTTCTTTTTTGTGGTTTTTTGTTTTGTTTTTTGTTTGTTCTTTTTTTGTATTTTTTGGCCTTTTGGGTTTTTGTGTGTTTTGTTTTTGTTCTTTTTGTGGTTTTTATGTCATTTGTTCTTTTTGGGGGTTTTTTGTTCTTTTAGAGTTTTTCGTGTTTTTTGTTCTTTTTTGTTTTGTTTTGTTTTTGTTTAGTTTTTTGTTTCTTTTTTGTGGTGTTTAGTTTAGTTTTTTGTTCTTTTTGAGGTTTTTTGTTTCTTTTTTGTGGTTTTTTTGTTTTGTTTTTTGTTTGTTCTTTTTTGTGTTTTTTTGTGATTTTTGTGGTTTTTCTTTTTCTTTCTTTCTGTGTCATTTATCAGTAGCTCCTTTGAATGAGGACAAATGGAAGAGAGTGCTCACTCTGACCATTTTTCATTGAAATATTTTCGAAATTTGGTATTTCTGCATGCAATTGCATTTGGGGGGGGGGCAGTCATGGAATTTGGGGGGGGCAATGCCCCCCCTTGCCCATGCCTACATCCGGCCTCGTCTGGATGTCTCGTTGACAAGGGATGGTGAGATGGATGGATACTGGTTCTATCTGGAGCGTGCGGAGCTGCACCTTGTCACATCCCATTTCCTGCTCGCTGCTTCTCCGACTGCGAGGAGCGGATTGTTGGACAGATATCGAGGTACTGCTCTGTCGGACCAGCCCTACTCATGAAATTTGGAAAGGATATCCCAGATATAAGCAGCTGAAAAGAGCTTTTCCTAGAAAGTTTGGCTTATCTTAGATGTAAGGTGAGGAGATCCATCATCCAGAGGTAGCTCGGAGAAGAGCTGCTCCTTCTCATCGAAAGACTCAACTAAGGTGGTTTGAGCATCTGGTTATAATTCCTCCTGGCTTTCGGGAGGAAAGGCCTATATGTTTTCCTGAAGGGATTTAATATCCTTTCAGGCTTAAGAATGCTAATCCTGCAGGAGGAGTTTCATGAGTGGGAGGAATGTCTCGGTTTGCTCTCCAGGAAACTATTGAGACATTAGGACAAAAATACCGTTCATGAATACTCCATAAAATATGTGATATCTGCAGACATAATTAAATTGGATGCAGCAGAACATAAAGGTGATTTTATGGTTTTTGAATACGATATTTTCTAATTACCAGGTTTACTTGTGTGTATTCATCACTTGAATGTTGGGTCTAAAGAATCCTCTGAGTCACAAACGATAACCTGAAAACATCTCAGAAATGCATCAAGTTATTTAACAAGAAAATCCTACAGATGCAGCTTTGTTGTTGGAGCAGCAGCCTTGAATGTTCTGGGAAGTAAACAAACATAAAACAATACCGAAGCCATACGTCTCCACGTCTTCAGGTCATTTGTGTCTCTTCACGTTCAATCAGACGTCAAGGCTAAGCATTGAAACAGGAAGTCACAGTGACCTGGATGAGGAAGCGATCAGAACGCCACCCAGCAGAACTGTGCAGCAGAAAGTCTGAGGATTTACTGTATCGAGGAAAAAATGATGAAAATATTACACTGGTTGCTCATCTGTTGCAATGCTGTCAAGGTGATCTCTTAATGAGAATAACCTTTCTATAGAACACCAAGGCAGGAGTGGCAGAGAGAAGTCATTCATGTGGTTAATAATAAGGTGATTGTAGACGATAAGGCTGACAGAAGAGGTGAATTAATTATAGATGCAACGCTTATCCTCCTATTGATTCCTCCCTCCGTCTACCTTAAGGAAGCGATTGATCTGGGGTGTAAATCTCTTCTGTCCTCAGTCTGTGACAGAGGGACGGAGTTTTCACTAAGTTATAAAGTCAGCTAATTCAGAGCTGACAGGTTTTAAAGCTACCATGTTATTTTCTGGTGTTGAATATGGAGAAGGAGGCACCTGGTTGGAATGTGACCCATTTTGCTTTATCGTGTTTTAGACTGTTTGCCCTTTGCGCCATCTGTTCAAAAATACATGTTAGCAAACACGCTCACGCTTTGTGTTTGAGCAAGGGAAGAAGAAGAAGCATCGTTCGTCTTCACTCATCATCCAATTTGGCTGCTAAATTATCCATTGACTAATTGGTCCAACTAGTTGTGGCTCAGCTTAAATTTTAAAATCAATTCTCGGTGTTTAGATCTTCCTAAAAAGTTTATATTGGAGTAGAAATAAGAAAAGGGTTAGTTGGTTTTTTCACCTGAAGGCAAATAAATGGACTAGGGATGTACCGATTCCACTTTTTTCTAAACCGATCCGATACTTAAATCTGAGTACTCGCCGATACCGAGTACCGATACCGATACTTCTACCACACAAAAAAATGCAACAAATTGGAATACAGGTTTTATTTTTTCTTCTCTGCTTTTTACAACAAATAACTGAGTTAGATATAAAAAAAAATATATATTAAAAAATGATCACAAAACTAAAATATAAGGTGAAAAATAACCATTTTCTGTGATTTCACAGTGAAATTATTGCAGTTTTCCACATTTTAACCAAATAAAATGAACTATTTGGCACCATCTCCAGCTCTCAACCCACATTGTTCCTCTTTAGCTCAACAGCTCCCCCTAGTGTTCAATATAGGAAACTACAACAGAAATCACAAGTCACAGACAGTGAAGCCACTGGTATCGGTTCCTGGTATCGGGTAACTTTAACCGATACCGATATCGGTGCATCCCTAAAATGGACATTCAGTAAAACTGATGTTTTAAAAAAAAGCACATTATTATGTTTTAAATGTAGTTACAAATTCAAAACTGATAAATAAAATGTTTGTGGATTTTTTCATTTTTATTTTAAATCTTTAAGAATCTTTTTACATATTCTAATTTAATAATAGATTTAATAGGCTAAACTGCATATGAAAGAATGTCAAATATCATTTTTCCAAATATAAAGAAAAAATCAAACAGGCATCGGAATGATTAGTGCTAACATTAGCATTGTTAGCATTGTTCTTTGAGTCATTCATTAGGTGTTTCTGCAGCTGCAGGTAGAGAGAAGTTCTGTTAGATAATGTTTGAATGCAGATTTTCTCAGAACGTTCTTCTTTTTCTCACCGTTGCTTAAAAACCCAAGCTTTTCCATCATGAGCATCATTCTCAGTCAGTGTAAGAACTACTCACCCAATTCATCTAAACTGGTAATAAAGGGCCCTTTCCCACTGCCCTGGTTCCCGTGTCAGTTCCCTTTGGAACCGGTGCCGCAATTTTCAGGAAAAAACGGGTGCCGGTGCCCTGAAACGAGCACAGAACTGGTCCCTAAACTTTGCTGGTCCAGAACAGAGGTCGTGTTAACCGTAAATTTTCCGTATTTGACCGGGTTTTTTTTTCACTCTGACGGAAAGATCTGATGGGCCCCGGTCATTCTGACAGGTGTGCACGCACGCCATCCCGTCCATCAGACCATCATAGGCAATCACTGAATTATCCCCACTAATAATTGGAACCAAGGACGCAGAAATTTAGTGCTGCATCTCCACCAATAACTGCAGCCCAGCAGACTGAGGTTCTGCAGAGCGCAGACCTGTGATCCACACGTCCTGCGCTCTGCAGCAGAAGAACCACAGGAACTGGAACATCAGGTGTCAGACCTGATCCGCTCAAACACCCCTTTGCAATCCAATGCTCAGCGTGCATTCCTGCGAACAGATATGGATTAACTACATAGGCCGTAGATTTAGTCACGGCAGTCTGCAGGACGTTCTGTTTATCACAACTTTACAAGTTATTTAATATCAGAAATTCATTTGCATTCACGAAAGTCACAGAAGTTCCCTTAATAAATGACTTCTTCTTCTGTTTTTACTCAATTTGTGCATTTTTAATAAACTGAACCCAGATCAACAGGTCCTCTTAAAGTCTGCTTGAATCTTAGTGGAATTTGACCTCACAGTGGCCTTAAGCAACAACTTCATTTAGAGAGTTTTCCTCCCATACAGCTTGCTAAGCCCAAACCTCTGAAGTCTGACAGATTTTAGGACAGTTTGGGACATTTGGAGGACGTTTGGTAGCAGGTGGCTGAGACACTGCCAAGGTTTGATTCCCTGGGACTGAGAGTGTCCAGCTGCAGCATCGTGTCCTTGAACATGGGGACAACATGTGTTTGATGTCGTGGGCGTTGAACTGCTGGATGGTCTCAGACATCGATGCTGCGTTTCAGTAATCTGAATCTTACAGGTTTGTTGAAGCTCATTTGAACTGTTGGGAGGGTGATTATAGAGTGAAGGCTGCTGGGTAAAACGGCACGAGAGCTGAGATGAACTGAGGGGAACAATGAACAGATACAGGAAATACGACTGGGAATAACACAAAACAAAACCATAGAACTACACCAAACCCACAACAGGAAGTGGAAATGTAAAATAAAACATAATTCTGTGGAAAAAAATCAAATAAAACGGAAAAAATCGACAGTTACACGATGGCAGCAGCACATCTTTTACTTGTTTGTACAGCTTGCTGAGTTTCTCTGTTTTTGTCTAATTGAAAGAGTTTTCCTTTTCGACGAGAGCACTTCAACATGTTGCTGTCTGAGAGCTGTAATCACCACAGGTGATGATGGGAGAAAGTGTTCAATTAGCCCCCGGCCACAGTGTATTTCACATCATCTGCTGGTTTCCAGCTTAAACAGATCTCCACATCAATAAACTCTGAATTTATTCCAGCTGACTTTATTGGGATTGATATTCTTGAATAGTAATGAGTTTTGCGTAGTTTACATTTTTTCTGCTTTTTTTAAAGGTATTGATTTGGACTTTTTGGACATCAAAGCCCAGAAAAAGAGGAGAAAAATGCATCTAGAAGAAATGATTTTCTTGTGATGTCTCAAGGACTCCAGCCCTCTGGCTCCCTCCTGCAGAGATTAATAAGAGTCTATTAAGCGTGTGTAAATGTTTGCTATACATGACTTCAGATTTTGGAGGGCACTGGACTTGAATCAATACCCGAGTTTCAATAACATGATGTCAGAATCTGACGAGCAGTAAATCAGATCAGCAGAGGGGGCGACCCGCTTCGAAGCAATGTTTGTTTAATGGATTTTTAAAACGGGGACATTCAGAGCTGGGTTCGAGATGGTGAGAACAACATAGGAGGTGTAGAGACTCAGTGGCACATTAATCATTGCACTTTATACACAGTATATTAAAATATCTGCCATTTTTTTTATTTCAGTGCAGGGAACCCTATGTTCTCCTAATAATAGGCTGTGCAAATAGCTTGTTACATAACCAGGTGTCCCAGTTGGACTTCTTAATTCTGTTTGTGAAGAAAAACACAAAGATATGACCTGGTCTTTAATTTAAAAACAGTACAAAATGTATCACTGATATAAATAGACTAAATGTTTATGGACGAAGATCAACACCTCCAAACCGGAGACCGTGGTTCTCGAATGGAGAAGAGGCTTGCCTACTCCAGATCTGGAGAGAGGTCTTACCTCAAGTGGAGGAGTTCAAGTATCTCGGGGTCTTGTTCATGAATGAGGGAAGGAGGGAGCGGGAGATCGACAGGCGTCTGCAGTGATAGATGCTGGTGGTGAAGAAGAAGGAGCTGAACCAGAAAGCAAGGCTCGATCTCTGAATCCTCACCTGTGGTCATGAGCTTTAATGACTGAAAGAACGAGACCGCGGAAACAAGCGGCTGAAATGAGTTTCCTCCAGAGGGTGAGGAGCTCGGACACTCGGGAGAGACTCGGAGTAGATCCGCTGCTCCTCCACATCGAGAGGAGCCAGTTGAGGTGGTTCGGGTATCTCATCAGGACGCCTCCTCTCTAGGGAGGTGTTTTGGGTATGTCCTGCCGGCAGGAGGCCTCCGGGTCGACCCAGGACACGTTGGAGAAAGTACATCTCCAGTCTGGCCTGCAACGCCTTGGGGTCCTGCTGGTGGAGGTTTGGGAGACGACAGTCTGGGTGGTGCTGCCTTCTAGACCTGGACCTGGATAACTGTACACTGTAAAACCTAACAGTATATTAACAAACAAAGTGAGTCCAAATAACTTATTTCCCTGAAAACGTTGCAGACGCTGACTTCAATCAAGTTCATCTTACTCAAAAATGAAGAACTCAACAACTAACTCTGCAGATTTGAGTGCATGTATTTTATTCATAGTGTTCGAGTACTATGAAAATATCAGAATTTAGTCAAATCTACTCATTTTATTTTGGTAGATGTCATAAAACTCATTTAAAGTAAATTATAACAGTGGGCCCTGCTGAATTGATGAATATATGAATAGAATAGATGAGTTTTAAGTTAAGTAAACATAGTTGAATTTATCCATTGAATTGATCTACACATGTTGACATAACTATATATATTTAATTACAGTTAACTCAAAGTAAGTAGTTTTCTAAATGTTAACAATTTAAGTTAATAAACTTAAATGCCGCAAGGCAATCGGTTTCCTCAGATCATCTGAGTTGAACTTACTCGGCAGGTTTTACAGTGTAAAATGGCAAAGCGAGGCAGAGGTTGAATTCCTGTTAAACTATACTATAAATAATTTGTAAACAGTTTCATTTCTTGATGTTTCTCATTTAAAACATATTTTTTTCCTTTCTGATGTCATTAATTAAAGTCCACTCCTTCAGTTTTTAACATTTATAACTTGGCTGGTTTATAAAGGGTCAGCTGGGTGGAGCTAAACTCAACTGACAGTGCAGACTAATGGTGAATAAGTTATCAACAGATCAAAAAATGTGTGTGGACTAAAAACATGAATTCCCACAGTCAACGTCTTTAAACATGTTTGAACTCATTTTTGCTTATATGTAATTAAGTTAAAAACATTCTTATTCTGCAGATTTTATTAGAGAAAATGAGGACAATAAAAGCCTTTGAGACAGTAAAAACATTTTTAACAGCCCAATTATTTCTTGTTTGATATCCATTGAGTAATTTGATTAATTATCCCGTGTTTTTATATTTAATTCACCCAAACACGTCTTTTCAGTCTGACAGAGAATGACGGAGGATTTTGCACCTCTCCTGGACTCTGGGCTTCAGGCTGTTATTATTTGTTGGGATGACATTGCACCGTCTCATTCATGACATAACAATGTAACTGTACGGTGAAATATGTGTCTGTGCAACCCAAGGCCATTTGTGGATAGCGTTGGTTTGAAATGTCTCAAACGTGAATCACCGACTCGAAAGCTCAGGATATTAGTTTTTAGGCCGTTCTCCTAGGAAAATGACATTCCTGTAATGAAATAAATGCACAGAAAATATGTTTAGGGTCGGACCCATCATCTCTCAGCTTAGGGTAAACATCATCTTCCAACTAAAAAATAAAATTATTAATAGGCACCTGGGTTTAGCATGCATGCTCCAGATGTGGCAGGTGTTTATTTGACTCTAGGTTTCTGACATTATTTAACCCTGTAAGACCCAACCCATCAAAAAAATACCTAGAAAATTCTGATTTTTTGAATTTGGAGTCCTTTTTGGACCTTATAAATAATGGTTGGAAAAAAATGAAATATAACTTTGAAAATATGTTTTTTAATTTGTATCGTTTTTGATACGTCAGGTATTTTGGGCCGTTTTTTTACTCACATTTTGTTCATCTGAATAGTAATAAAACATTTATAACACGTTTATATCCTATTAAAACCCTGAATTTTCTTTAAAACTTCCTTAAAGTTTTTGTCTAAGCATACAAATGAACATACTGTGTATAACATGATTGATATTTTATATGAACTTTCTTTTGGTTTGGTTTTTATTTTGCATTGTGATAGATCTGACAATAGTTCCTGTCTTTGCTCAGGAAGAGATAGACTTTGTATTTTCACAGTAAACATGGTGAAGTGATTGTGCGCTGCTTGAGTTCCTCATGCTGAAAAATGGTCAATGCCATCTTTTTGCACATCAGGAGGAAAACTTGTTGGCCTTTTGTGAGGGTGAGGTGTTCCTCCTTTAGAGGATAATGGTCTCCCAGGCTTGTCATGTCTTGCATTTGTAAGAGGTACCAATAACAACTTGGAACTTTTGCAGGGCCATGGGTTTAGCATTTCATCTGTCACCAAAACCTATATATGATGTCCAGTAAGGTCTGTCGTTTGAGTCTTCTTCAATACATTCATCTAACTCTACATCCGGAGATTCAAATATATGACCTTATAAACCCGCTGTATCAAATTTGATACACACATTTTCAACATGGTTTTACAATGAAGTAAGTTTAAAATTTTAAGCTGCTTTACATTGATTTAATCCATTAAACATTCTTATTGAAGTTTCAGTTACAAATAAAAATGTTTTTCTACCATAACCTGTTGAAAATGGACAAAAGTTTGCATGAAAAACTACGTCTGAGTCACTGACTGAGCGCAGGCATTTTGGATGTAAAATTTGAAGGTCTATAGATGGAAAAACACTGACCCCTGGTGGTTATTTTGTTAACTGCATGTATCTTATTATATACATCAGGTTTTTCAGGGAAATGAAACTCTCACTAAATGTAGAGATCTCAGAAAGTCGCATATGAAATATGATGCGAATGGCATGATAGGGTTGATGTTATTGTCTAAAGGTTGCAGCTTGTATTGGTACTTTTAAGTACTAATAGATTTCTGTCTTTTATTGGAAAGAAATAAGGCAAAAAAATCATGATCAAACACATTTTTTACAGTGTAACCAATTTTATATTTATTTTTCTTCATAAATAAAATGTTTAATGTATTTCCGATGAGCCTGTTTTGTTGTACACAGAAAACCAAACTGCTCAGTAATAAACCTCATTAGCATTCATCATCATGTCCCCGTTTAATGTAAATGAGACGGAGGATGGAATTGATTTAATTTGTTGTAAATCAAGGTCACTGGATGGAGCTCTGGTGTTTGAAGTTCTGACCTTCATGTGCTGCAACTGTTTTTAAATCTGAGCTAAAAATTGCCAAATTTACTTCTTTTTTTTTTTTTTTTACACATTTTATTCTTATTTTGTACATTGAATCTTTTTCAAATGAGATTTTTGAGCGGAGTTTAAATACTGAAGTTTACAAAACTGCAAAATCTACATGCAGTTTTTTTTTTTAAATCACTGTCTCTACTGCTGTTAGCCTCCAGCAGGGTGAGGACAACAATCTGTGTCAGATTTTGTTGTGTTTATTTAGTTGTTTGTTTGAATCCAGGTGCTGTGTGTTGTCACTCATCTCCTACACCTGTCCTGCATCAGCCAATCAGCTCACCCTAGTAGTTAAATACACCTCAGTTTCTCATGGCTGCTTCTCTGACCAGGCGTTAGTCAGATTTATCTCTTAGCTTTCTGTATTTATGTCTGTGTTTTGGGCCGTCCACTCATCCAGATTGACAGTTATTTATTTTGAGGAAAAGAAATAGGGCACTGATTTTTAAAATAATAATTACAACTTCTACAGATTGCTGTGTTTTGCTCTTAAAAAGAAAAATGGGTTGTAAAATTAAGTCATTTTTCTCCTTGTAGCTTATAAATTACGAGGCTGTCTGTGATTAAACATAAATCCTTTACAATTAAATCCTAATGCATAAATTAAACCTACATATATGGGATCTAAAAACAAACTTTTAAACAAAAATCTTTAACATAACTTTGTGAATGAGGTCTGTTGAACTCATGAATCCTTCCATTGACACAGTCCCACAGTCTTACCATCAAAGTGACCTCTTGTATGTCAAAATTGATAACAATATCATCAGAAATGACTATTCTAGACCTGTTTTTGTGTGGGTATGCCCAGGTGTTTTTGGATGTGTCCATTTGGACACTTTAACATCCCATCATTAACAGACTCCATGTGCAGAATGCGTGACGTTGCGCATGTGTCATATTCATGGATGCTACACTTTGTGTACGTCAATTTTTAATCGATAATCAGAACTGATACAAGTTTGTAAGTGGCTTTATTATTTTTGCTTAATTTTTATTTAACCTGGAAAATTTTTTATTTATTTGTTTTTTTTAAAGATTATAAATCAGTCCCTCCAGGAAGTTGCGGGGATTTTTAGTGATTGTTGCGATCTAAAACGACTGATTTCGCTGCACATTTTTCTAAAAGTTGAGGTCAAAGTTGTGATTTTTTTTTCAATCATTTCTTTAAATTTTGTTTAAGGTTTTATTTAGTTAACCTCTTTACACACACACACACACACACACTGTATTGGCTGTTTCACGATGAAATAAAGACTACAAGATGTAATCTCCATGACAACACAGCTGACATCCTGTCTCGGTGTCACTCAGACGTTACAGCGTGAGCGACTCGCTCTACTTTCACTTTCAGAGATTCCCCTCAAAGGTTCACTAATTCAGCAGGAAGAGTTTAGAAAAGAGAAGAGGTTCCTCGTGCGCACTGAATAGAAACGTCACGTGTTTAAAAAATAAACGACGTTCAAAGGAATTCACGTTAACGGTCCGATTTATTTCTAATATTTCTCACAGAATAGCAAAGCCGCCGACTCGGCACACAGTTTAGACACAAAAACACAACACTTTTTGCGGTCAAAAAGTTCTTGTCAAGCGTCAATATTCATATATAATCCACCATGACGTTGTGTTTGGTTCAGAACAGCTTTCCACCACTCTGATGTAATACTTTAGGAAATTGATTTGCTCGTATTTTAGCCGTAATATCTGATGGAAACCGACCGGAGTTTAGCGGCTCGGCTCAAAACCAGAAGTAAACGCAGCTGGAGGCAACGGGATTGGTCAAAACTTATCCGAGTGGCTCTGATTGGTCAAAGAAGATGACGAAATACGACAAAAACAAAGATGATTGGTCAAATTTGCGGAAAAGTTGCAATGCTTGGTGACAAATGGCAACTTTGCTGCAGCAAATGGTTGAATTTGTGTTTAATAGTTGTGATCGCAACATCACAACTTCCTGGAGGGTCTGATGAATCTTGTTTGCATGTGTGTCCTGGCCTAGACAGAAAAACAAAAAGTTATTAAGATGATCAGCATCACAAAGTAAAAGAATCAGAATTTATTAGTTTTGTGCATCAGAGTCAAACAGAAATCGAAGATCTAAAATGTTTAAAAACTGTTTAAATGTATCCAGTGAGACGAGTTTCTTCAGATCCAGCTGGTTGAGGAGTTGATTCTAAGATGTTGTAGCTTCCTGTAGATCTATGGAGGATGTAGATCTGGTGATGGGAGAAAACCAAAAATAGTTTTGTAAATGAGAACATACCAGTGGTTTAAAGGACTAAGCAGACAATCCAACACCAGAGTACAATGAGTCAGAGTTTAAGGTTTGTAAAGGACCTCGGAGCTCCATGATGGGCTGTATCTACACTGTAAAAAAAAAAAAAGAAGTCATTTTTACAGTAAAAAAAACCTGGTTGCTGTGGTTGCCAGAATAATTCTGTAAAAAATTCTGTGCACATGTAAAAAAATTTTACTGAACAAATCATAATTCACGGAGCCCGTCTCATGACATGGTGGAAAAATAAATAAATTGTGGCCACGAAGTAACTATAACGTGCACACAAAATTGTAATTCATTCCCACGAAATATTAATTTGTGCAAACGTTAAACATATTTCGTTCCTACAAATTACTATTTTGTGGGAACGGAATAGTATTGATGATATTATCCCGCAGTGCACCCTCATCCATCTGCACCAGCCGTGATAACGATCTACCCACTGATGTTTGAGTGCCTTTTCTAATTCAGTTCTTGTCATTTTTACCTATCTTTGTCACTTTGTCATGAGCTGTATGACTTGTTACACAACTTTCAAACTTTCTACCACACGTTTTGTTGCGTGGAGTGGTAAACTCGTGTTTCTGCAGGAGGCGCAGCCCTGCACACAAATCATGGCACTTTTAAAGTAGAGCTGATTGATAAAGAGCACACGGTATTTTAAACATAAAACCGGAGCCCAATATCTCCACCAATATCCAGAAATCACTGAATGTCCCCAGTAATTCTTCTATCAGGGTGCAGACAAAGAGCTGCATCCCCCGCAATAATAATACGTGCAGCCACAGCTGACCAGTGCTGCCCTGCTGTGCGTGGAGTCCAGCCGGGGTCCCACGAATTATTAATTCGTGCGCACGAAAAAGCTTTTTGTGGGAACAAATTACTGTATCGTGGGAACGGTATAACTATTTCGTGGCCACAATTTATTTATTTTTCTACAGTGTCGTGAGACGGGCTCCGTAAGGATTAGATGAAATAATCCAGATGAAAAGCCAAAGGAGACAGAGCCTTTTCATCTGTAGCTCCAAGGCGTCTGTATTACTGTGGTAAACACGGTTTGTTCAGTAAAAATGTTTACGGTTCACAGTATTTTTTACTGACTTTTTCTAGCAACCACAGCTGCCAGTTTTTTAGTGTAGACCTCATTGTGAGGAGGCTGCATGTAAATCACATCATCATAGTCCAACAATAGCAGAAAGGGAGCAGAAACAAGTCGTTATTTAGTCTTAAATCAAAGACGTGACTTGATTCTGAAGAAACGACCACGTTTAGACCCAAGTTTGTTTGTTTTTTTACCAGCTGCTGGATGAAAGACTCGAAGGAAAGAGAATCATCGATCAGAATCCCTTAGTATTAGACACAAACTCAATCTCTGAACCCGCAGAGTCGCGACTGTGGAAGATCTGTTGATTTTGAGTTGGAGAACATCATGATTTGTTTTTACAGGGTATCTGCAGGTCCTTAAAAAGCCTTAAAAGGTCGTAAATTAGCTTTTATAAAATTAAGGCCTTAAATATCATTAACAATAGGCTTTATGCACAGAGTACTTAGTAGAACTTCCGGTTTAAAATTACCTCGCGGGACCATTTCCGGTTCCATTTGAAACGTGAAGATTTCCAGAGTTAGAGTGCATTTCCAGCTAAAGATATTGTTTATAATCAAAACGAGTAATAGTATAGTATAGTACAGAATGATATATATATTATAGCACTAAGAAATGAAGCCATCATATAAGTATCAGCGGACGGGAATCCTCGACAGCTGAACACTGCTGTGTTCCGTTGTGTACCGCATCAGCTGAATAGAATTCATCAGTCCGTTTCCACACATTTCCACTGAATAAATAACTACAAAAAGGAAGGATTGTGAACTTAAGAAGAGAAAACGTGATCATTTCTAACCACACCGTGTCTGCAGTCCACACTTTGCAGCACAGTAGTCAAAGAGCCGAGTGGAGGAGGCTAAAGGAGGAGGCGCGGCGCCGTTCGTGTGTTATTTCACTGGAACAAGTATTCTTTTGGTGAATGAAGACTTGGTGTCTGATAACGTACAGCTAGACCAGAGAAAGTTGAAAGTTGGGAAGCAGTTGGAGCCCACGATCACGGCTATATAGATCTGTCTCACTGTTTTTTGATGATGGAAGCTACGAGCTAACGCTGTTAGCTTACCTTCAATTTCATGAATAAAGCTGGTTATATACAGCTTAAAGTCCTTCACCCGCTTGCTCGCAGACGTCTCTGTGTGTTTTTCAAAAATTCGGTGGACATCGTTTACCGTGATGCGCGGCAGGTCTTGAAGAAAACGGGTAAAAAAATCAATTTTGTCCAGTTTGTGTGGGAACAGCGTTGAACCGGAAGAGAGCGGCAGCCTCTATCGCAACCAGGAAGTGACCGTGCATAAACCCCATTATAAATTATCCTTAAATTCAGTGTGCAAAGGTCTTAAATTTCTAGGGCCCTATGATTTCTGGGTTACGAACATCTGAAACTCAGCAACACACCAGACCACAAGGGTCTAGAAGGGTCTAGGTCACTTAAGGCTGTTATCTCATTAATTCAGAAAAAAAGAGCTTTTTAAATTATGTTTAGGTAAATGCAATACGCTTCCGTAAGATATAATGCAGATCAATCTTTATCTTGATGGTTTTTTTGCACTTTCAGTTCCAATAAAGGTTTAGTCAGAACAATTTGTAAGGCGGTCACATCCCCTTTCCCATTCCGTGAATGTAAGGTCTTAAATTTGGTCAAATCAGCCTTAAAACAGGTCTTAAAAAGTCTTAAATTTGGCTTCCTTAAACCTGCAGATACCCTGTTTTAGTCTTGTTTAGAATTTCACAAAGAGGCTATTGAAGAATTGCTGGAGCTGAGAGAAGCCTGATGGGGTGTAGATGCTACTGACATGACTGTCATGTGTTTGAAACTCCTCAGTCCAGATTGTTGGTGTATAGAATAAATAGAAGTGACCCCAGAGCTGATCCCTGAAGAAGTGATGAAGCTCCGTCTGTTGTCGTCTTGTCACTTCCAGCCTCCTCCGGTGCAGATTTATGAAGTGTCTCGTGTTATGGATGTAATATTTGGATGAAATACAACTCAACCGTTCAGACTTTATGAAGTGACCTGGGTTGGATTTGAACCATTCAGACCGTCATAAAGTCAGGTGTAGTGAGAAAACAGCCTTACTGTACATGGGAAATCTCTTCACCCAGCATGCTTTTATTTTGATAGGCTACTTACATTTTACAGCAGCATGTTCACCATTTGAATCTAATGACATTCTTGAATGTTACTTTACAATGATCACCCCTTTTAAAACCTATTTTTATGAACCTAACCTGCCCCAAACCTTAATCAGTTTACCACCAGACAGCCAAACAGCTGCTGGTCTGTTAGAGGAGACTCTGAGGATCCGAGGGCACCGCATCTGTTTTTAATCACACCAGTGTTCATCCAATTAAAGCCCCAACAGATTTCCCATCATGCACCCCTCATGTCACACTCGGTGGATAGATCATAGTCATAGGAATGTAATTACATTTCAGGAAAAGGCAACTCAACGTCAAACTGTGTAGCCCTTATCGGTCAATGGAGTTTATTAATGAGGCCAAGCAGAGACGTGTTGGACAGAAAGACTCGATGGAGTTTTTAAAGGTTTTGATTGTCATGTTGTAATTCCATCTGCATGCAGATAGGCTTCAGTTTGTTCAGGCAACACTTTCTTTAATCTTTCCTCCACAGGATACATTTAGTCTGGTTATAAGAATAAATGCACACCAGGGGTGAGTCACATTTGAAATGGAAGCTTCCCACCTGGATCTGTCCTGTATGTAAACAGCTGCTACAATCGTAACAAAAGGATTGTCTACTTCGTGTATATTTATAAATTCAGAAAACTTGCATTTATCTTTTTAGCTGATCTCATAGGTAGCTTTGTCGAACTACAGCAAGATTCCCTCAGCTCAGTCGACCGACTTAATTTAGACGTCACTGAGGTCAGGTGTGTCCAATATGTGGTCCATTTAAAGGCACACTATGCAACTTTTTAAATCTTTTGCTTGAGCCAGTATGTGCTAATATGACCCTTTACAGCAGGGGTGTCCAAACTTTTTAAGACGAGGGCCAAAATCACCCAATTAAAATGTTTTAAGGGCCACAGAATTTAGATTTAAAAAAAAAATTGCCTAAAATGTTTTTGTTAATTTTGTTCATTTTTGCTGAATGCAACATTTTAATGAACAGAGCTAAATATTTGCTTTCTTGTAGAAAAGGATCCTTAAATCTTTGTAAATACAAACATGTGTTTTCCTTTAATGAAAAAAAAAGGCATCAAATTTCTTGGATTTGATTGGTCGAAATTGTTTTCTAGTTTCTTGGGAATAAATTTGAATCCTTATTTAGTCTAAATTCGTGTGCTTTGTAGTAAAAGTCGATGAAGGTTTGAGGTTTTGTTTATCAGAAAATGAAATGAACAGAAAAAACTTTAATAAAAGATTAACTTTAACATTAAAAAAGATTTTTAGTTCAACTGTATTTTTTGTTATTCTGCCTCACATTAGTAAAAATCTCAACATAAAAATTTAAAAAGTACACCAACAGCCTGATGGTGGACTAAATTAAACAATTCTTGAAATTCATGCGAGGGCCACACAAAATCACTCCGAGGGCCGCAAGTGGCCCCCAGGCCGCACATTGGTCATGCCTGCTTTACAGGGTTAATAAAAAGTCACTCAGCCCCATTTGGGTTTCCATATCTCTCCGCCCACCGCTCGCTACGTCACGGGTTCTCGCGACTGGACTAGCAAAGTTTAGGGTCCGGTTCGGGACTCGTTTTAGGGCATCAGCGCCAGCTTTTTCCTGTGGAAAAGCAGCACAGGAACCAGGGCAGAGGAAAAGGGGAATGAGTGATTTGTGTACGGCCCTCGGTAAAAATTGGTAGAATTTTAAGCTCATCAGCACAAACTGACATTCAAATTTTTACTTCTGTGAGATTTAAAAACTAAAATATTGTCCATGTGTGTTTTTTCTGAATTTTAAGGACTCGGAGTCCTTTTTAGATTGGTGATTTTGACCCATATGTTGTGTCCTGTTTGGTATTTTCCCTTTGTGTAGTTTAGTTGGCTCAATGATTAATAAAAATCCTTTTATTCACCCGCCTGCCTGCTGCTGATCTTCATCTGTGCCTGGGTCTTGCTCCTCACAGCAAAATCACAACACGTCAAAATATTTGGACACCGCTCTCTATGGTTAGGAAAGACATTTAGTTATTTTCCTGTTTGGAACATCTGTCGTTCTGTTTCAAACCTGGTAAGGTCAGCTCTTACTTGGGTAAAACTAAAAATGTTTTAAAATGTCTATCTTGATTTATTTCAAGTCGTTTAGTTTGACATTAAGAACCTGTGTGTGTGTGTGTGTGTGTGTGTGTGTGTGTGTGTGTTCTAGACCTCATAGATGGTCAGTCATGAAGCAGTTATTTCTTATATAAATGCATCAGAATCAACCTTAGTGTAAAATAATTTTGTATAATCTGATTATTTTTTATGTTCCTCTCTTCCCTCCTCTCCCCTCCTCATATTCAGAACCTTCAGACATGTTTAAACTGAGTTATGGTTTCAGCTCCTCCAGGACAGTTATTGGCCAGCTGTCCTTGTCCCAGTTTTGAAGCCCAGATGGAGAATCGATTTGTTGACCAAAATACATCATTATGTCTGCTATGATAGGTGGTGATGTTCCCACATTTAGCCTATCAGTGGTGACTGTTTTTTTTTTTTTCTTTTTCAATTGACTTAATACCTCCCACACAAGAACTGTAGGTTGACTGTGTTTGCTTTAGAATTTTAATACGGTTAAACTTTTTATTTTCTTTTTCCTGTGCATCATATTCAGTCACTTCAGAATAAAAATCAGTCGTGAACTTTCTGGTCTGCTCAGGCCAAATCATTCACAAGTAATGTTGAAGTAAAGATTTAATCAAATTTGAGCCAGTTTTCTGAAACAAATTTGATTAATTTCAGTCACATTACATTATTAAATAGGACAAAGTTTAATAACAACAATGAAGTATCTCTTAAAATGATTTAAAATTTGTAAATAAACTTTATTTATAGAGAGCATTTCAAGAAAATAATGCACCAGATGCTTCTCTGCAGCATAAAAAAACCCCAAATACAAATAGAATTTAAAGAAAGAAGTTACTAACAGTCAAATAATAAAAGAGCTAATAAAATACTGATATAAACCTGCTTCTAATCATCTACTGAATGCACAGAACGAATGTTCAACAACGGGTCACATCAGAACCTTCAGGAGGTGTCTGATCTGAACAGGGAGCCGATCCGAAGAGATGCGTAAAGCTGTGATATGGAGCGTTAGAGGACCGACTCAAAAGTGTAGCAGCTTCATTTTGGACGAGCTGCAGGTGATTGAATAAGGTTTTACTGAGGCAGGTAGAGAAAGGTCATTCAACAATCTGAACTTGTCTCTCGTCTTGTCATCTTCCGGGTCTGGGTCGTGGGGGCAGCATCCCAAGACCGTCCTCGCCCTGGCCTAAGATCCAAATCTGCATACATGACCTGGTCCTCGGTCCAGGGAGAGGGGGCGTGTCCATAGAGATGCGTGAGCACCCGCAAGTGGCTCAGGAGCTAGACCTGCTCGGACCCTGACCACGCCCCCTCCCGCTGGACCTAGTTCCATCCAGATCATGCATGTTTCCATCTTGTTTACGAGGGGCGTGCCACGGCAACTCTTTAGCGCTCGAGGACAGACACTCCCCCTGGACCGGGACCTGGATTTGATGCGTGGTTTGGACAGAACTGGCACTGGGTCCAGATCTGGACCATGGCCCACCTGTTGGTGACCTCTAGTACCAGATGGCGCAAAAATATAATCAGGCCAAGAACAGAACCTTGTGGAACACCGTTCTATAGAACACAATTATCAAATATAAACAAAAGTTATTGGGTTTTTGTTTGGTATTTTTGCATACATAACGATGAAGTAAAATAAAATGCATCATCCTTTAATATCTTTTTTGGGAATATTTGTTTTTGACTCTGTCTCAGTAAGTTATTTTACCGAAAGGTGACTAATTTCATGAATTAGGAATTTGTTTTCGTTTTATTTTTTTTATTTAAAATTGAACACATCATTCAAGCATCCTCACTCACAGAACTAAAAATCATTTTTCACTCTTACTAATTAACCCAGAATGTGTCAAAAAATTCTGCAACTGGAGAAAAAAAAATGCTTACTTTTGCAACCAGGCAGCACTTCCCACTGACTTGTTAGATTTTTCCACGTTCGACACCAGAGATTGTCCAAACTAAATGAGATTTACTGGAGGGTTTCCTCTCCTGCTGCTGTGTGTTTGTGTCTCGCTGCAAAAACCCCAAAGTTATCAAGTCATTTCTCAGTCCACTAAAATGTCAAATAAGTAGAAATGTCTCGTGATATCAAAAGCAGTTTGGTAACGTCTCCATAAAAGAGAAGCGTTCCAGTACGATCAAAGGCATTTTGATTAAATCTTTCTATGAAAGAAATAAAGGACGTGCACAGTGATAAAAAAGGTTCACGATGTGTCAAAAGGCCAAAGCAGAGCTGGGCTCAGATAAACCGGTTTGTCCAGGTTTCTGTTGATCTTTTATTGGAGTTATAAAATATGCAACGCTTTCACCTTTAGAATTGTAAAGGTTTTCAGTTGACGTATGTTTTCTGAGTAGAAAATGAGATGAAAGATTTTCCCCGTGGCTCCAAACAGAATCATTTTCATAAAGCAGAGCCTCCAACATGGTGTGGTTATTACCAATATCAATATCCACTCGGATTGTTTACATAACTGTTTGTGCTCCACGTTATTAACATAGTTCATTAGAAAAGGATTACAGAGGGGGGCAAATCAATAAATGTTTTTAAGGTTTCCTATAGTGATTGTGGTGATTGCTTCATTGGAGCTGCTGTGACAGAATTATTATTTTTTTTATTTTCTTATTATAGCAATAAGGAAATGTTTTGCAGCCAATTCTCACCATCTGTACAAAAAATGCATTCATAAATTTTTATGAATGGGGATTTAATTGCCAATTTAAGAAAATGCATGTGCAACAAGGCATGGTAAATTTTTTATTAGTGTTCTAAATTTAAATCAAACACACAATACTTGTTTAATCTCTGGATGGGATGAAGATGATAATGTTGCCTAGAAAATGAGTTGCTGTGGTTATGTTGTTTAAAGTGATAATATGCAGTTTTGCTTGTTTTGGGCTCCCTCTGGTGTCCGTTTTAAATCATTACACAAGTTAGCATATTGTTTCAGCTTCTAAACGCCTAAATCTACCTGTTGAAATGTCTCCTCAGCCTTCATAGCTTTCTACAGGAGCGGTTATTTACTCCTTCAAAGAAGTCAGCTGTGTTCAAGCAGGGAGAGATGGGAAAAAAAATCAGGAATCATGAGCTAAAAACACTCCAGCGCTAGCATAACAGCTAGCCACTTTGGGTTAGCCTAACCCTCGTGAGACACGTGACTTCCTGGGTACCGCGACGGAGATCTTGCAATCGTGGTATTCCTGATCTAATCACCAGATGGGGCTAAGTGACTTTTCATTAACTCTGTAAAGGGTCATATTAGCACAGACTGGCTCAAGGAAAAGATTTAAAAATATGAAAAAGTTGCATATTATTACTTTAAATGTCTGATGCTGGACGGTTTGATTAGCATCCTGAATGTGAAAACAGGAATGTGACTGTTGCTGTGATGACAGGAAGACAGTAGGTTGGTGCAGTGAGTTTATTGAATATCAAGAAGAGAACATAATTTTGTGCAAACGAACAAAGATTTTAAAGACGCTGATATACCGGTAATTTTAAATATGTAAATTTAAAAACCCACTTCTTTTTTTTCTTGGAAGGTGGGTTGTAATTAGGGATGCACAGATGCAGATACTAGTATCAGCCATACTAAGGTTGTATACTCAAACTTGTACTCTTTAAAGTACACCAATATTATAGAGCTGATACTATTTCACGTAGCGTGATGCTCAGCTCTCATTTGAGCTGCAGTTAACAGGAGCTAACTCTGTCAAATTGTTTCAACTTAAGGGTATCCGCGGAGTCTTGAAAAGTATTAAAAGGTGATAAATCAATTTTGGGAAATTCAAGACCCTTTTAAAGTATTAAAGTCTTATTGCGGCTTTATAAAGTCTTAAATTTTGGAACAAAAAAATCTAAATTTGATGTCCAACACTAAGAGTCCCAAAAACAAAAGCTCAAAAGCACAATGTACGCTCTGGTGTTCCCGGTGAGTATTACGAACGCACCGAAATGTTAAGATGGAAGAGAATGTCACTGAACGCTACCTTGAAAACCCTACAGCCAATCGTAGGAGAGCGCTTGTAGCCAATTAGAGGCGAGTAAAGACGGGCTCTTACCCAACTCACCTACGTTTCGCAAATTCACCTTCTGCATAACCAGAATGGGGAAGTGCAAATTTGCAGCGTCCTGGCTGGAAAATCCGGACTTCAAAGAATGGCTGCAGCCAGTTGAAGGGAATGTCAGGGAGGCATATTGTATGTTATGCAAAAAAAAAAAGAAAAAAGTATTGTGCCAATGGACATTAACTCGTTAAAATACCACATGTGTTTTGCTAGCCACAAAGCCACTGCTAGCCACAGAGAGCGGCAGCTCTCCATTGCTAGCTTCTGTGGTAATCGGGTTGCACAACCAAGTGCCAACGTTGCTACACCACCTGAAGCAGCAGTGAGGTATTAAAAGATATTGAGAAGATCTTGAAAAAGTCTTGAAAAGATATTGAATTTAACTTTAAGATTCCTGCATACACCCTGAACTTGCAAGTAGTAGTAGTTATGTAGCAGTAGTACAAATGCTGTTCAATTCATACAGTCCAACGCCTTCCTCCGCTTATCCAGTTCCGGGTCACGGGGGCAGCATCCCAACTAGGGCATCCCAGACCGTCCTCTCGCCTACCAGCTCCACCAGCTCCTCCAGCAGGACCCCAAGGTGTTTCCAGGTCAGATTAAAGATGTACTTTCTCCAACGTGTCCTGGGTCGACCCGGGGATCTCCTGCCAGGAGGACATGCCCAAAACACCTCCCCAGGGAGATGTCCAGGAGACATCCTGACCAGATGCCCGAAACACCTCAACTGGTTCCTTTCAACGTGGAGGAGCAGTGACTCTACTCCGAGTCTCTCCCGAATGTCCGAGCTCCTCACCCTATCTCTAAGGCTGAGCCCGGACACCCTGCGGAGGAAACTCATTTTGGCTGCTTGTATCCGCGATCTCGTTCTTTTAGTCATTGCCCAAAGCTCATGACCATACAGTAGGTGAAGATTGGGAGGTAGACTGACCGATAGAGAGCCTTGCTTTCCTGCTCAGCTCCCTCTTAACCACAACCGATCGGTTCAGCGTCCATCACTGCAGACGCTGCCCCAATCCGCCTGTCGATCTCCCGCTCCCCTCTACCCTCACTCGTGAACAAGACCCCGAGATACTTACACTCCTCCACTTGAGGTACGACCTCTCTCCAGACCACCTTTTTCCGGTTGAGAACCATTGTCTCAGACTTGGAGGTGCTGATCCTCATCCCAGCCGCTTCACACTCAGCTGAGAACCTCCCCAGCAAGAGCTGAAGGTCAGAGCCTGATGAAGCTAAGAGGACCGCATTGTCTGCAAAAAGCAGAGATGAGATTCTCCAGCTACCAAACTCAACACCCTCCACACACCAAGGCTGCGCCTAGAAATCCTCTCCATAACTGTTATGAACGCTGCTTAGCCTTTGGTTATGATGGATGTCAGAACCAAAGGCTAAGCAGCGTATTGTCGTGAAGTTGGTGTCATAAAGTTCTCTCCTGTAAATGAGGGGAAAACTTAAAGGATAAAAATGGATTTGGAGCAGAGCTGTCTAAATGTATTCTAAACCACTCCTTTTAGGATCTAATCTGTTTGTTTTTCCTTTGTTTTTTTTTATTAATCCATGTTGTTGGTCTCATCAGGATTCAGGAATGTCCTCCCATCAGATGTTTGGCATCTGGTGTGTATACATAACCCCACTGTGTTAGAGACCAGGGAACAAAAGGGCTTTTTGATGCTTTATCTGTGCATCCATTGTACGCCACGGTCAGCTGTCGCACACCGACTTAATGTGGCCCAGCGTTCACTGCATGAAAACACATTTCACTGGCAGCGCTTCCACTCATTTGGCAGTCTAATTAAAGCGCGGGATGCTGAGCGAAGGCCTCGTCGGGTCGGAGCAATTTCACCCAGGGAGGCACCTGCAGACGACCCAATTCTCTGCCCCATTTGGCTTCTTGCCTAACTTCTGAAATGAGTGAAACCAGAATATTTGTCACAACATAATAATGATGTTTCCTCATAAAACAGTCGAGTGCCTTTCAGCCATGAACGGATAAAGGAACAAGCTCTTACCTGAAGCAGAGGGAGCATCATGTGACTCAGCCCAGATTGTTTCGCACTAAAGAGAATTCATCACACCAACAGCATCTGAAATGGACTCCATTATACAGCAGGAGGGGAGAAACTACTCTGACTGTGGGGAGTGTGAGAACCTTTTATGATTTGTTTGTTGTTTGGAGCAGAAATGTGTAACAGATTGATTTTTTTCCTTCCCCCCCTAAAAAAACATGTCACCATAATCTGTACAATGAGGCTCGTTGTGGTTACTGATGTGGAGCTGAGGCTATAAAGAGTCCGGTCTGAAAGTGATGCTTCCAGCCTCTCATTGCGTTATCTCGTGGTCTCACCCACTTTGTCCAAACCTGTTATAATTATCCCCTCTGACTCTTAAGTCGGATTAAACATGTAAAAGTGTAAGACTTAAATAAAGTAATGGAGAAAATTAATCCAGTGCTGCAGGAATTTACAGCAGCTGTGTCAGCAAGTGAAGGAATGATCACTAACAAAATAAATCTGGCAATAAATCAGGATTTATTTTAGTTTGACCACAAATCTTCCCTTAAAAAAATAAAAGGTCTCCATTTCAAAAAGATGGTACCTAAAATAAAGTGCATTTCTTGATGACATATATTGATTTTTTTTTTCCTTTTGCAATTTTTGCTTTTTTAGGTAAGAGATTAAGCAAACTGCAGCTTGATGGAAAAACTACTCAATGTCTAATGTAACTTCCCATTCTCCCTGCCTGTTCTTTTGTGTAATAAAAACATTTATTTAGGGGTTTGATTATAAAAACACAATCAATAGTTGTGATTTATGGTTGAGTTAAAGCAACACTTAGTAGATTTTTACACTTTAAGCTAGAGCATTAAAATTGATCTAATTGATTTTTGAGTTGGAAACTTGACCATTTTCATATTTGCCACCACTCTGCTGCCCTCTACTGGCCAGATAGCGCACTAAACAGTTTTGAGGAGCGGGTAGGTCTCCTAAGCCATGTTTCCATGGGAGGTACGGTTTGGTGGAAGGTCCTCGTAGTCCGGTACGGATCCGCTATTTCGGTTGAGCGTTTCCATGAGCTGTCGGACCCTCACTCGGCAGGCGGGGTTAAACGTAGATGCGTATCATCACGTCATACCAGCGCTGTCCTTATATGGGGATTTTAATTTCTCCAGCTTGGTTTGTGAAACTTCTTTATAAACTCTGTCATTTTTTTTTACCGTCCTGATCGCTGAATGTTTGAGCTCTGAAAGTGATCAGACCTGGTGTAACTTGCTGGCATTTTATCACTTCCGTGGTCGGATCTCTGCCGACAGACCCGAGCCGCGGCACCGGGTTCAGCCGCGGTGATTCACTTGCGGTCCGCGGCTCGAACTGCTGGGTCGGACCGCGAGGGATTCACGGACCCAGACCCGAGGAGGCGGAGACCCGCGATCCGCAGCGATGAATAAATCCCTCGCGGTCAGCGGCTAGACCGGGCAGGATCCAGCTGCTGACCGCGAGGGATTAATTCACTGATCCAGACCTTAGGAGCCGGGTCCAGTGTTACAGGACGGATTGTTTTTACTTCTCACTTTAGTAATAATAAAATAATGCACTCCAGGGTTTGTTTTGCTTGTCACAAGCAGTGATCAGTAGTCTGTGTTTTAACGCCACAGCTCCGCCCTAACCGTACCCGCTCTATGGACCCCCAGCTCAAGAGGACCATTCATGGTTCGGTACGGATCGGTTGTATGGACCGGTTTTACAATGGAAACAGACAAAATAGCGATCCGAACCAAACCGTACCGACCCCTGCCATGGAAACATGACTCTAGATGATGTCACTACCTGCTTTACGGCCAGAGTTCCCACGGTCGGGGAGGAGTGATGGTTTCAATGAGGGTTTCACGGTTTAACCAGTCTGACTATTAACCACGAGGTGAAATATTGTAGAAAAGGATGTCCTGAAAAATAAGACTTCCCCAACACCACCTCACAGGTAAATAAATAAATAAAATCAGCTGTAACCGGTGACGCAACCCACACAAAAACGTCTCCTACACAGGAGTACACCTCCATGGGTCTCGTCCCCGCTAGTACGAATCAAACCGAAGCCCTATGGAGTTGCTTTTGGGTTGATTAATTATTTGGACGTACTGAGTCATGCTCAGACAGCCGAGAGAGAAAGAGAGAGACTTATTCAAAAATTTTTTAAATGCAACACGATGTCTGGTGACATCATTAGCTGAAAAGCGGCGGGAGCAACGGCAGACTGCAGGGGGAGAGACGTCAGTTGAAATTCCACATTTAACCAGCAGGGGGCTACACAGGAATGTTTCAAAGTGTTGCTTTAATAATAAGAATATCCATAAATAAGATGAAATATGCAAGATTTATTTCATTTTTGGAACATTTTGTGTGCACTAAGACAAACGGTGTAACAGGTCCTTTTATTGAAAAAAGGTTTAAAATGCTGGCTTCACTAATTAATGGTCAGTTAATCCACTGTTTGACCAACCAGGAGTCACTGATTATAGAACGTTGTGTCTGAATCAAAGAGAAATCTGACTAAATCTGTCGTCATGATTGTTTTGACTGTAAATAATTCAAATAAGGATGTTATTTCTAGATACCAAATAGAGATTTTATTCATTTTAGGTTTTTAGGAGGCCATTTCAAGAGGAAATGCTCATAAATGTTGCATTCTGACCAAAGTTTACTCTAAAGTTTGTAGCTGCTGATTTGATTAACAAAGCTAAAGATTTTCATTACAATGCAAAATCAGGTATTTCAATTAAAGGAACCAAAAATGCAAAATGTGTTTGTTTATTTTGTCTTTGAGCAAGTTGTTTAATGACCAACAACTGTTATTTCATCTAATAACATCTAACAGAAGCAGAGTGTTGTCTGAATATGATTTATTGGTTGTTTTCCCATCTTTTGATTAGGTTTTGATGAGCAAAATGATTTACTTGTTAAATTGTTTAAAGGTAAAATCTAATTCAGTTTCCTGATTCAACTGTTTGCTTGTTTCTCCTTTTTCTGCAGAAAATCATTAAGGATGAATGAGCGTTTAAATTTGATTAAAACTAAATGAATTATTTCTTGTTGATTATTAAGATTCATTCAAACTGAAACCACAAGCCAAGGTTTGTTCAGATTCCTTTGAAAGAGGTATGTAGTGCTGAAATTATATGAATCTGGTCTAAAATATCACAAAGGAGTGTTTAATGAAAGCAGAGAATGGTGAATAAAACCTTTACTATTACGGTTTAATTATTGCTGTCATGCAGGTGTGTGCTCAAAACTGCATGGTGGCTTATTCAGCCTTGGACTGCATGAAAACCTCAATTTCTTTGTGTTTAAAAAAACACAAAGATGTAAATCTGCACACACTAGACATCTTAAAACAGCACCTTCAGCTTCCTCTGATGTGCACGGCACTGCTAAGTGCTCAACCTGCAGACGAGGATGTGGAGCAGGATGCTATTTTAGAGTGAAGTCTAAAAGAAGACTTCGTTTTTTACTCATTCTGCTCTGGGTCACAAGGAGCTGCAGCTTCCCGTCTAGATGAACACATGCTTTTTTTGTTGAAATCAGTGGAGTTGAGACAAAATAAAGAGTGCAACATTTTGTCATCTTATTGATATATATATGCTGATGGTAAATGTCAAGTTTGAACTATTTATAATTTTATAAATAGTAAACTCGGAGGACCGCTGCTCCTCCACATTGAGAGGAGCCGTTTCAGGCATCTGCACTGAAAAAAGAGAATAGTTGAACCAACTTAATTGAATTGCTTCAATTGGTAACAAGTAATTCAATTAAGTTTATCCAACTTACTTGCATCTGTGCAAAATTGTTAAATTTGTGATGTTCTCACAATAAATTTTAAAATGTTCCATCACTGCAATGGATTTTTTTTCTTTTTAGCCAACTTTAAATTCTAATTACAATGAAAGTAAAAACTAAAATAACATGCTAAAACACACATTTAAGTTGATTTACATTTAAATAGTTTTCAAGTTCAAAGTCATTTATAATGTGCTTTTTGATAATTCAGTTTTTTCATTTGGAAAAAGGTAACATAAATTTCAGTCAGAAGGATTTGAATTTTTGATTTGTAAGGAACTAAATGATTTGAGTAAGTTTTGACTTAAATTTGTCAGGTTTAACCAACTTAATAATTTAAGTTGGATAAACTTAATTGAATTACTTGTGACCAACTGAAGCAATTCAATTAAGTTGGTTCAACTTATCTTTTCTTTTAGTGTGAACATCACTGATTTTACGTTGATTGAACCCAAAAATTTAAATTGTCCTGACTAAACCAAAATAATAGGTCAGATTTAGGTAAATAAATCCATCACCTCAACTACAGCTCAGATATTCTTTTTAGAGTGTGCTCTATGGAAGCGAATCTGTAACGTAATGCAAATCAAGCAGTTTGATTAATTATTCATTTTATTTATGAGTCAAAATTGCCAGTAGTATTGTGAAAATGAAATGGCATTTCTGTTAATGCGTTTGAATTTTCAAATTTTACATTTAATTATTTTTGTTACACTTTTGCTGAAATGTTTTTTTTTTTCTATTACATCTTAAATGCCATTTTCTTTATCATTTTCATTAGATCACAGAATGAGGAATGTTGAGAAGAAAATGAAAAAGCAGTTAAGATGATTTCTTATTCTGGCAGTTGTATTGTGAAAATGAAAAAGCATTTCTGTGAAAGCATTTTAATTTGCATTACGTTACAGATTCGCTTCCATACTGGTCAGGCTGTCCTGGGAACGCCTTGAGAGGAGCTGAGGGAGGTGGGAAGAGGACAGGATTCCCTACTCAGGACCCAGAACCAAAAATATTAAAAGAATGTGCAGATTTCCTGTTTTATGATGAAATGTCCTTTCTGAGATTTCACAGGTGTTGTTTAGAGAGAACATTTTAAATATTTTTTTTATCTCAAAAGATTTATAGATTAAAAAAACAACAACACTTTGTCTTTCAGTACAATATTGGTTGTAAACAGTGGCTGGTTAGGGCTTTCAAATTGGTTATTTTGGTCCATATTCCAAAGAATTTGGAAACCTTTGCTGTAAATGATAGAATGTGATGCAAAAACAGATTCTGGCTCCATCCTTCCATCCAGATTGGATCATGGGGTAACAGAAAAGAAGTCCAGACAAGAATGAGTTTCCCATATGGTATAATAATATTATATGATACAATTTTACAATATGATTCAAATAGGGATGCACCGATACCAATATTGGTATTGGTTAAAGTTACCCGATACCAGTGGCTTCACTGTCTGTGACTTGTGATTTCTGTTGTTTCCTATATTGAACACTAGGGGAGCTATTGAGCTAAAGAGGAAAAGTGTGGGTTGAGAGCTGGAGATGGTGCCAAATAGTTCATTTTATTTGGTTAAAATGTGGAAAACTGCAATAATTTCACTGTGAAATCACAGAAAACGGTTATTTTTCACCTTATATTTTAGTTTTGTGATCATTTTTTAATATATTTTATTTTTTTATCTAACTCAGTTATTTGTTGTAAAAAGCAGAGAAGAAAAAATAAAACCTGTATTCCAATTTGTTGCATTTTTTTTGTGTATGGTAGAAGTATCGGTACTCGGTATCGGCGAGTACTCAGATTTAAGTTTCGGTATCGGATCAGTTTTGAAAAAAGTGGTATCGGTACATCCCTAGATTCAAATGATTGGGGACCATATCATTTGATAGAATTTAAAAGAATACATTTTATTAGCAGATACACTACACTATAAAAAGAGAACAGGGGTCTAACTTTAAAAAATTGAAGTAATGGGTCACAAGTAATTAATTTTAAATTCTTTCCAAGTAAATGTATTAAGTTTGTTCAAAGTCTCGCCTCGCCTCGCCTCGCCTTCTTCCGCTTATCCGGGTCCGGGTCGCGGGGGCAGCATTCCAAGTCGGGCAGCCCAGGCCACCTTCTCCCCGGTCAAGTCCACCAGCTCCTCAGCTGGGACGCCCAGGCGTTCCCAGGCCAAACTGAAGATGTATTTCCTCCAGCTTGTCCTGGGTCGACCTGGGGGCCTCCTGCCGGCAGGACATGCCCAGAACACCTCCCGAGGGAGGCGTCCAGGAGGCATCCTTACCAGATGCCCGAACCACCTCAACTGGCTCCTTTCGATATGGAGGAGCAGCGACTCTACTCCGAGTCTCTCCCGGATGTTCGAGCTCCTCACCCTATCCCTAAGGCTGAGCCCGGCCACCCTGCGGAGGAAACTCATTTCAGCCGCTTGTATCCGCGATCTCGTTCTTTCGGTCACTACCCAAAGCTCATGACCATAGGTGAGGATTGGGACGTAGACCGACCGGTAAATCGAGAGCCTTGCTTTCTGGCTCAGCTCTCTCTTCACCACAACAGACCGGTTCAGCGTCCGCATCACTGCAGACGCTGCCCCAATCCGCCTGTCGATCTCCCGCTCCCTCCTTCTCTCACTCGTGAACAAGACCCCGAGATACTTGAACTCCTCCACTTGAGGCAGGACCTCTCTCCCGACCCGGAGTTGGCAATCCACCTTTTTCCGGTCGAGAACCATGGCCTCAGATTTGGAGGTGCTGATCCTCATCCCAGCCGCTTCACACTCGGCTGTGAACCTCCCCAGCAAGAGCTGAAGGTCAGAGCTCGATGAAGCTAGGAGGACCACATCCACAAAAAGCAGAGACGTGATTCTCCTGTCACCAAACTCAACCCCCTCCACACCACGGCTGCACCTAGAAATCCTGTCCATAAAGGTTATGAACAGGACCGGTGACAAAGGGCAGCCCTGGCGGAGTCCAACCCTCACTGGGAACAGGTCCGACTTACTGCCGGCTATGCGGACCAGACTCACACTCCTCTGGTACAGGGACTGAATGGCCCTTAACAAAAGACCATCCACCCCGTACTCCTGGAGCGCCCCCCACAGGGTGTCTCTGGGGACACGGTCATAAGCCTTCTCCAAATCTTCACCCTAGCGAGGGTAAAGAGCTGGTCCACAGTTCCACGACCAGGACGAAAACCACATTGCTCCTCTTCAATCCGAGATTCAACCATCGACCGGAACCTCCTCTCCAGTACCCTGGAGTAGACCTTTCCAGGGAGGCTGAGGAGTGTGATCCCCCTATAGTTGGAACACACCCTCTGGTCCCCCTTCTTAAAAATGGGAACCACCACCCCGGTCTGCCACTCAACAGGACCTGCCCCCGATGACCACGCAATGTTGCAGAGACGTGTCAACCACGACAGACCTACAACATCCATCGCCTTGAGATACCCAGGTCGGATCTCATCCACCCCCGGGGCTCCGCCGCTGCGTAGTTTTTTGACTACCTCAGCGACTTCTGCCCCAGAGATTGGACAGTCCATCCCCAGGTCTCCCAGCTCTGGTTCCTCCTCGGAATGCGCGTCGGTGGGATTGAGGAGCTCCTCAAAGTATTCCTTCCACCGTCCGACTATAGCCCCAGTTGACGTCAGCAGCTCCCCGTCCCCACTGTAAACGGTGTGAGCGAGTTGCTGCCTTCCTCCCCTGAGGCGCCGGATGGTTTGCCAGAACCTCTTTGGAGCCGACCGATAGTCTTTTTCCATGGCCTCGCCAAACTCCTCCCACGCCCGAGATTTTGCCTCGGCAACTGCCACTGCTGCACTTTGCTTGGCCCGCCGGTACCTGTCTGCTTCCTCTGGAGACCCACAGACCAGCCACGCCCTGTAGGCCTCCTTCTTCAGCCTGACGGCTCCCCTAACCTCTGGTGTCCACCAGCGGGTACGGGGGTTACCGCCACGACTGGCACCGGCTACCTTGCGACCAAAGCTAGCAACAGCCCCCTCAACAATCGCAGAGCGGAACAAGGCCCATTCGGACTCAATGTCCCCCACTGCTCTAGGGACGCGGTCGAAGCTCTGCCGGAGGTGGGAGTTGAAGACCATCTTGACAGGCTCTTCTGCCAGGCGTTCCCAGCAGACCCTCACTATACGTTTGGGTCTACCAGGTCTGCGCGGCATCTTCCCCTGCCATCTGATCCAGCTCACCACCAGGTGGTGATCAGTTGACAGCTCCGCTCCTCTCTTCACCCGAGTGTCCAAAACATACGGTCTCAGGTCAGATGATACAACTATAAAGTCAATCATCGACCTGTAACCTAGAACCTCCTCCTTGAACCGTCACCTTATCGTGGTGGAGGAGTTTGAGTGCCCTAACGATCCTAGGAGCTATGTTGTCTGGGGCACTTGTGCCCCTGGTAGGGTCACCCATGGCAAATTGGTCCTAGGGGAGGGGTGAGACAAAGAACGGTTCAGAAGACCCTTCATAAAGAAACAATCAAAGAGTCTGAGTACCCGGCCCGGAGGGTTACCGGGGTCTCACCCTGGAGCCAGGCCTGGGGTTGGGGCCCGTGGACGAGCGCCTGGTGGCCGGGCTTTCGCCCATGGAGCCCGGCCGGGCCCAGCCCGAACCGGAGACATGGGCTCATCCAACTGTGGGCCCACCACCTGCAGGAGGAGAGTGAAGGGTCCGGTGCACTGTGGATTGGGTGGCAGACCGAGGCGGGAGCTTTGGTGATCCGATCCCCGGACGGGAAAATTGGCTATCGGGACAGTTTGTTCAAAGTAAACTTATAAAGATTAACTTGGATAAACCTAATTAAATTACTTGTGACTGATTACTTCAATTTTTTTAAAGTTAGATCCCTTTTTTTTTAGGTTAGACCAATGTTTTCTTTTTTTCAGTGTAGAGGTCATTTTCTTAATATCTAATCTTATTTGGGGGCTTTAATGTCTGAAAACTAAACATGTCAAATGATAAATAAAACCCTGTTCTGGCTTCACCTTGACTGGTTCTGTAACCACTTCAATCTGGACCTGGTTGTTTTGAGAAATCCAACTTTTTAGGTTTTAATTTGAGTGTTTTCATGTGCTAGTTATCAGTTTCTCAAGTGCTGTACAACTTTTTAATATTTACCACTTCTAGGAATTTCCCCCCATGCATGTTCCAGAAAAAACAGTTCTTTGAGACTTCTCCTGGGTTGTTTTGTGATTTTAAGTCCATCTCGGAGCCTTTCTGATCACAGATGGAGGAGATGAGGTTGTAATCTGTGCAGGTTGAGCCATCTGCTCCTGGACTCCCTGTTCTCCTTGTTTAAGACTCTTGTCATCATGCAGACTGAATCCAGAGTCATTTAATCTAAAGGTTTAGATGGCATACATATCTGCATGCTGTTGTAACTATTCTTACTTTATTAAAGTCATATATTGTGGTGTTTAAACTGACAGGTGAGGAGGGTTGTGTTTTTTTAGAGGCTCACCTCTTTGACCTGATCTTATTAAAACTGACCCAGTGACACTGAATATTTCATGCTGACCATGAAACCATCAATCCTCCCGTTTCAGACGTGACGTTTAAAACATTAACGGCTGTCTGAGGTCACTTTTACATAAATTTCCTCTGAGTTTATTCATAAACATCCTTGAAACTAATAGGGAAATTTATACTGCTGGGAAAATACACCATAACTCAGATTAGGTGTGAAAAGAAGTTTTTTGGTTTTTGCTCTTTTTTTTTTCTTTAATTGCATCCTGGTTTTGTGGAACGTGTTTTCTGTCTTCTAGCTTGTAAAAGTCACTTTCAGCCACACATATCATTCACTTGGATCAAAAAGCAGAAATGTTTTGAATTAATCTAAAAGAAAATGACTAATCCACACTGACTGTAAATCCATGTTTCTCAGATTGACTCATGTAGTGTTAAACTATTTAGTTTATTGCTGCATATTGGCGAGCCAGCCAGGTTTGCCTACATTTTGGCAGAGCCAGCCATGCTTACTGGACTACAATATTGATCAATATTGGCAAGTCACCCAGTTCGGTCAAAATGTCAGAGGAATAGCATAATTGATAACGCTACATTCATAAATGTTATCAGGTTCAGCCTAGAAAACAATGCCGTCATGCTTTTAACATAAAAGCAGCTGCAGCGTGATGAGGGAGTGTTTAAATGTTCAGAATAAGTTGGGGTGACATCTTGTTTTATTGTTTCTGATAGAAGAAACAAAGTAAAACTGAGTCTTCTTGAACTTCTACTTCGCTTCACTCCTTTTCTCTAATAATGATTCAAAGAAACATGTCTGTTCTGCATGATTTTATTTAAATTGAAGGAGAATTAACGCTGAAGTAATTGGGCCGACTGCAGCAGGAATTAATTAGTCGTCTTTTAGTTCTCCTATCCTCCAAAACCCAGTTAATTCCTGAGAATAAACAATGTGTAAAAGATTCTGCTTCCTCTAAGGGAGACTCTAACATTCTGATCAATAAACAGCTTCAGGTTCAACCTACACATGGAGCTCTTTAATAATCCTACAGATATGGCCTTTTAGAGAATGTAATGATGGAAGAGGTGCTGAGTTTGCTGAAGTTTCTGCACTAAGCGATCAATGCTCTGCAGGACGGAAACATGCATTAAGCTCACCTCGGTATGCATTGAGTTTGTTAGGCTGGACTGTGTGAAGAAAATAACTTTATTTAAAGAAATCAACCATCGCAACTTTAATATGGAAGGTTTTGTCCATCATGGGAGCCCAATACGTCTTCTCACCTTATTTCTAAACCCTGCCACCTTATTTTTTCTCACATTTTTCTTGCTATATATCAACAAAAACCCTAAAACAACCATCAGTACTTTAATGGATTAGACACTTTAGTGAGAGGCTTCTTGTCATTTTTGTTGAGTTGAATAGAAAGGCCCGTATTGATCCAGCTGCAGAAATAATGTTTAGAAAGCTGTAAAACCTCTTATGAAGACATGAGTTCTGCTTTTATGCCACCGAGGTTCCACCTGATGTAACGTCCAGCAATATCTCTTCTGAAAGAATCAGAGCCTTTTTCCTCTCCTCCTGAAGCCTTTATCCTCTTTCAGTCAGCGACATGCCAGTTTACCCCTAAAAGCCATGTTCATGTTGTCATTATTAATGACGAGTCGTGCACCTGTCTCTCCAGGCGAGGACTCGGTCACTGTGCAACTGTCTATCACTTCATCGTGTCTCCTCATACCGCTCTGTTGCCTCTGGTCCAGTTCGGATATTTAAAAAATGGAGCACAGCTGCAAAGTCTAGCATTTGCTCCAACATGTAGTCTGATCCTAAATGGTTCAGACCAATTAACAAGAACTGAATCATGATGGTTATTTTAAGATCCACACTTGTGATTTTAGCTCAGAGCCTAAACTGTTTCCTCAAAGTAAAACAAGTCGTGCTACACTCAAATTAAAAAAAGGTAGAACCAACTTTTGCACAGCTTTTTTTTTTAGTTAACTCAAAGGGTTTTGGTGTTGTGTGAACTTAAACTACAACGTTAAAGTGATAATATGCAGTTTTGCTTGTTTTGGGCACCCTCTGGTGTCCTTTTTAAATCACTGCATTAAAAAGTTAGCATATTGTTTCAGCTTCTAAACGCCTAAATCTACCTGTTGAAATGTCTCCTCAGCCTTCATAGCTTTCTACAGGAGCGGTTATTTACTCCTTCAAAGAAATCAGCTGTGTTCAAGCAGGGAGAGATGGGAAAAAATCAGGAATCATGAGCTAAAAACACTCCAGCGTTAGCATAACAGCTAGCCACATTGGGTTAGCCTAACCCTCGTGAGACACGTGACTTCCTGGGTACCGTGACGGCGATGGAGATCTTGCAACCGTGGTATTCCGGATCTAATCAACAGATGGGGCTATAAGTGACTTTTCATTAACTCTGTAAAGAGTCAGATTAGCACAGACTGGCTCAAGGAAAAGATTTAAAAATATGAAAAAGTTGCATATTATCACTTTAACTCAAAGATCTTAAAATCGCTCTTTAGTACTACTCTATTTGAGTTGAAATTACACATGTTCAGTGTAAATACCTAAGGAAAAATTGAGTCAACTTGAAGTTTTAAGTTTGATCATCTTAAACTTGCCTTACCTTTTTTTTTAAGTTGGTTAAACTTTTTTGTTTTTTAGTTCACTCAACTTCTCATTCTTTGGTGGGTGTCCAATCTGGACTTCAACTGGATGTCCACTCTTTATTTTAAGTTGTCTCAACTGAAAATTGTTTTGTGGACTTCACATTTTGACCAGTGGCGGCTGGTGACATTTTTTTTGTTTTTTGGGTGGGGCGCATTTTTGCAAATCAGTTTTCAAATGCTCAAAAACCCCACATATCACCACTTGATCAAGCATAATATTTTCATCTGACTGAAAATGTTGCTGGTAAAAATCCCTCTGACCAGTTCACTAAAAATGTGTATGTTAGGTCTAATTCTACACATCAAACTAAAAAGATCATTAGGTCTTCTGTCACTGGTCACTGTAAATATAATTAGATACAAATAATAAACAACCACAATGTGATCACAACAGAAGTAAGAGTTTCAGGGAAACGACAACCTGACCTAAACAAGGTCAAAAACACAACTTAATATTCACAATAAAGTTTGTCCAGCTTTCTACTGAAAGGACAAACTGCTCAGAAAAACCCTGGTTCTCAGCAGCACCAGGCTTCAGATCCTGAACACAAAATGCATTAATTTTAAATCCTGAAGGTCCACAGCCACACAGTTTAGACCCAGTAGGGAGAGTTGATGAAAACAAGCTAAACTGAGATCAGATTACATCAAATATCAGCCTCATGACTGAAATACACTCTGACACTATCAGTGCATGCAGGCAGTCAGTTTGTGTGTTCAAAATAAACCATAAAAGCAACCAGCCAACAGACTCAATACCAGCCCTGATTCGAACCGAACCCGTCCGGTACCGGAGCCGGTTCCGGTCCAAAATGAACCGGTACGGGACCTGAACCAGGAGGACCTGGTCTGAACAACCCAAAAACACTCACCGACTGCCGAGTTGATTAAATCAGGACTCGGTCCTCAGGGCTGTATCAAAGCTGTCGAACTGGATCCTTTAAAACTTTTCACTTTTGAGAGTTCAACAACAAGCAGAACAAAGCACCTGCTACCTCACAGCCCGCCTTGATTATAAGATTTCACTCCTTTAATGGAGACTTGCTTGAATTTAAATTTAGTCTTAGTGGCCCTAATAATTTTACTGCCATTTTTTCTTCATCTGTACGACAGCTAAAGGGGTTTTCTTTCAAAGAGACAACGAAGTTGCTCGGAGTAATAGCCATGATTAAGCTAGTTTAGTAAAATGAACGCTAGCTGAAGATGTGACGAAGGGCGAGCCCTACCGGAACCCATAGACATTGCACTATAGCTCCTGTTGTTAGAAAAAAAAAACCCTTTTATATTACGGTCTACGAGAGCACTGGAGGCGATTCTCAGGCTGGCCGAAATCGCCCAGAAAGGGGCGGGACACAAAGTAACAAGGCTTCAAGCTGATTGGACAAGATAAACAAGCAGACCAAAGTGGTAGATCCGAACTGCAGTGATATTAGAATTATAAAGAAAAGATCTCATTCACCTTTGGTAGTGCATCGCCCATATTAATGAGCCGCCCCTGCTTTTGACTTAGTTCAACTCTTTTAGAAACTATTTTCTCACTCAACTTAGAAAGTCAAATGACAAATCAGTTTTAGGGTTTTTGGAGTGTACTTTCAGGAGTTTTCTTCAAACTTTGTTGTTTTGTTTTAAAGCTGAATTTAATTTAATGACCCAGAAAGTAAAGCAAAATGACTTTTTATGCACCTGAAAATGCTTTAATGTCACCTGAGACTGAATAAACCACCTGAAAAAATATCAACGGATTTTCATAAATCTTAATTATTCCAACATTCAGCCAGCTCCATTAGAATGTTAATGCTGGACTAATTAACACAAATGATTATAAATAAGAAACGATGTCCAATATAACAGAAAGCATGAAAAGATGTCTCATCACACTGGAGCTTTTTCTTTAAAGCTGCAGCATCGTGTGCAGGAAACCTAAAGTAGACACATCAGAACGGTTAAGAAAAGGATTCATTTTTAAAAAGAGGGGCAGAACACTGATTTCCAGGGGAAAAAGCCAGCAGATTTCCAAAATAATCTCCACGGATGCAACTATTTATGTGGAGAAATGAACCATTACTGTAGCTAATTTGTGACAAATTGATCCTGGAGACTCGGGCTGTCATCCATCCTCCTGCTTGTGTGTTTAGACTCCGATTTATATTTTGTCAGGGGGGAACAGAGCTGGGAGGACAAATGTGTCAGCTCACTGCTTCTCTGAGGGCCCTGTCACACACGAGCTATGATGATGAAGAGGCCAGCTGAGGAAGGATTCACTGGTGTTTTGGCACCAGGACACTCCGCAGGCGGACATCATGGAGCGAGCCAACCTTCAGGAGCAAAAGTCAAACGTGGACTGGCTTATTTTAGAATAAGGTTAGAATAAAGAAAAAGGCTGTCAAGTAAAAGGATAAACGGGTGAATAAAAACTACACGAATGTGATCAAACTTGAGGTTTGACACATGATGACCTCAAACTGAATCCAATTTTAGCATTGAAAGAAATGCATCAAAAACTGAATCTTGTTCATAAAAAGGAAGATGCAGAAGAGCTGTAGGAATTTATTCAGATCAATCTGAACAGCTTCCTCAGCAAAATCCAATGAAGTATTATAGACAGTGTTATGTACTGGATCAAACAAAAATGAAGTAATTTATTAAAATTAGTTTCTCACAGACAAACCTTCAGAATGTGTTGGGATTGAATCAAACATAGAGTCACAAAAGGATCAAAATTGCTTTTTTCTACTGTTTTGTAATTGTTTTTATGCATTTTTCTCTTTTAAACATGTATGTATTGTTACAGTTTTAAACTCGTTCTTGCACTTTTATTTTTTTAACTTTGCACTGTTTGATCCTGCTATGGATTATAGACATTTATCCAGAGGTTTCAGTTTCTGTATGTGTAGCCGGGGCCCCAGAAGGTCTGACCAAGACCCCGAGGGCCTAAACCAGGGGGGGGAGCAGCAACCCGAAAGCACACAGACACCAGCTGAGATGAAATAAATGGTTGTTTATTTCATTCTAAAAACTGTCAGTTACAAGAAAAAGCTAAAAGTAGATAAAATAGTGGTAAAAAAATAATTAAAAACCCTGTCGTCTCCGGCCTGACGGCATCCCATGTTGCGTAGAAACGTCCATGGTGGCTGGGCCAGGCAGGGGCTCACTGGGCCGCCTCCTGGCCTGTTCCTCTCTGTGTGTGTCTCTGTCCTTTTTCCAACCTGAATGGCACTTAAATAGGCCTCCTCCCGGCCACGCCCACCTTCCAACAGGTGATAGTCATTATAAATTATGTTGGCCATTATGCTTTAATGGTTAAAAACACATGCAATGATAAAAACATGCAATAAATTAGTATAAAAACCAGAAAAATCATGCAAAATAAAACTTAAAATCAAAACCAAATTTTCACTGTGTGACATATGAACCAGGTAATGACTGATCTGCTTTGAGGGGTACCTCAAGGCTCTGTTTTGGGCCCACTCCTGTTTTTACTACCGTATTATCCGGACTATAAGTTGCACTTTTTTTCATAGTTTCGCAGATCATGCGACTTATAGTATAGAATTTCACGTTTTATTCACTTTCACGCCGCTTTAAAACTGCTAGGTGGCGCTGTAGGCCTGTGTGCCAATCAGCCGCCATGCTTAGTTGTAATATTACCGCAGCGCCAGACTTGTGAATGAAGATCACAACGGAGGGAGGCGTTGCTAATAACGTAGCAAAGGAGAGCCGACCCCCGACTGGAGAAGTATTTAAAAATCAGGTAAACACCGGACAGCTGTTACGCATTAGTAACTCAGCGGAGATCCGAGTGCTCCTGGCGTTATGAGCAGCAGCAGAAGCAGCCTGTCTGTTTACTTCCGTCTCTGTAACCTGCACATTAACAGTGTGAAGACCGTAACCCTTTTATACCACCAGTGAGTAATCTTTTATGAAAACCACATGATTGCACAACTTTACCGGCGCGGTCTGAACCCTTATGAACGACGGGCTCCCAGATACCGGCTCAGCTTCGCGGCAAATTGCCAGCATTGTTTTATGAAAACGGCTAATAATATGAAATACCCGTTTTTAGTCTTGGATTTTATCAAATAAAATTTCCTCCAAAAATGCGACGTGTATGTTTTTTCTTCTTTATTATGCATTTTTGGGCCGGTGCGACGTATAGTCCGGAAAATACGGTATATATGTTTTTTGATAAATGTCAAAGTATCTCCTCCACTTTTATGCAGATGACTTTCTACTGTTGTCTGTTTCGGCTCGCTGAGTGTCAATCAGAACGTAACTGGTTAACATAACCAATGGCGTAGACATGACCTTCACATTGGTGGGGACCAGGACGGGCGGCAGAGGTCGAGTGCGCACTGAAACAGGAAGTACAGATTAAAGCGATCCGTCCTGTAACGCTGGTCCCGGCCCAAAGTCACCATCACCGGGAAAATGCCCGACGCCCAGTCCAGCCAGACCCAGAGCAGGTGCCATCGGCGTAAGTGGCGTAAGGGGGGGGGGACTCCCGCCGGTCGATCCAGATACGTACGCCCCCTTCCCCTGGACACAGGTCCACAGACAGCAGCTCATTGGTCAGCTGGGCTGCACGTATCATTGGTGGGGATGCAGCTCTATTTCTGCACCCTTGGATCAAATTATTGTTGGGGACACATCACCTCCGTCCATGCCAAATCTACGGCCGTGAACATAACTCTCCAAAATTAAACTTTGAGATAACAATTAGATCTTCAGTTTTTTCAGAGCACGGTTCCTCTAAGGAAGTCTTTCACTCACATTCTTCAGGGGGTCACCGATTGCTAAAGAACATTTTAATATTTGACCAAAATGGCAAAAACTTGGTTATTTTGAGATGATCTCGACTCCAAACTGAAAATCGATGTTTGTCATGAATTCCTTCAAGAAACGCTTGGATTTTAATTAAAGCTGTTATTGTCTGAATAAACAGCCTCTGACTGGAATGAAAGCAGCAGGCTTATTATTCAGTCAACAATGTTTCTATGCTTCTTTTTAGAGGGGTTGAAGCCATTTGTTTTGAATGTAATAGAACATCATCGTTTTCCACTTCTGTTATCAGAACACTGCATTCAGGAATGATCTGTCAGAAACGGTTTATTCCTCCTGCGGTCTGGAGCTCAGCCTGGCTGGGTGGTGTTTATTTCAGATGCTATTAGAAATGTTTCTTGCACTGAAAGGAAAATGAAAATGGAAAAACACAACAGGAGGAAGAAAGCAGAGTTTGTCCAATTAAAGGGGAAAAAAAATCATTTTAAGGAGTCTCCGCTGTAACAGCGGGGCACAAACTCACTTCAAAGTTCTGTCATTTTGAATAAGATAAGCTCTTATTTTGTAATTTCTCCACCAAAGGTCCAGTGGCCTTTTGCAGCTTCACACCTAAGTGGATAATTATTGAAATGTTAAAGAATAAAGAGAATAAAAAAAATAGACCCGAGGCAGAGTTTAAATGTTTAACAGTGGCAGTTATTAGTCCTCTAAATCTATAAATACCAGTCAAATAGCTCCCCAGTTAATTCACCTTCAACTGAAAACGTCGATGTCTTTATTCCCAGTCGACCGCTCGCCCCTCTGAGGCTGGAGTGACGAACGCTGCTGTCACTGAGGTGGTTTATGTGCAAATCTCACTCCTCTGGGTCAGACTGTGCAGCTCTCATCAATAGGATGTTCATTTAATTTAGTTAATGGCTGATTAAATGTTTGTTGTGTTTCTATAGGAGCTGATGCTGCATTATCTCCATCTAGTGGTGGAAACCAGGTAATGCAGGAACTGTTTTCATCATCAGATGAATCCAACAAGTTTTCTTTTTCGTTTTTTATTTCACTTCCTTTGAGGAAAACCTCAGTTTTATTCAAATAATATAAGATTTAAAAAACAAATGCCTAATATCAGTTTGTGTAAAATAAAAATGCATGAACTCCACTACGTTCCTGCCCTTTTTAGAGGATGAAGATGGCTGCTGTGTTTGCAGAAGTTTGAGCGATCAGTGCTCTGCAGGATGGAAACGTCCACATTCTGTGCAGAAATTCCCCTCGTTGAATATGCACTGATGAAAAGAACCAGCTTTGTAGAATTATTTAATCAAACTGGTTAAATGCATTCTGCATTAAATCAAGGGATTATAGATTAGGTGTGAAATGAAGACAGAAGTCTGCTTTTACAACAAGGAATGATTGAGTTTAACTTCTTGTTCCATAGCAGAAAGTGATGATAGTTTTTATTCCCTGAGATTTTTATTTTTAGTATTACCACTAATAGTCCGACACTTTAATCATGTTGAATAAAAAACTTTTTTCTATTAATTTCTGAAACCCAATCTTTTGTAAACGGGTGATTTTGTCAATTTAACTTCAGTTTGGTTTCAGCTCATTAAAGTGATAATATGCAGTTTTGCTTGTTTTGGGCTCCCTCTGGTGTCCGTTTTAAATCACTGCATTAAAAAGTTAGCATATTGTTTCAGCTTCTAAACGCCTAAATCTAAGTGTTGAAATGTCTCCTCAGCCTTCATAGCTTTCTACAGGAGCGGTTATTTACTCCTTCAAAGAAATCAGCTGTGTTCAAGCAGGGAGAGATGGGAAAAATCAGGAATCATGAGCTAAAAACACTCCAGCGCTAGCATAACAGCTAGCCACTTTGGGTTAGCCTAACCCTCGTGAGACGCGTGACTTCCTGGGTACCGTGACGGCGACGGAGATCTTGCAATCGTGGTATTCTGGATCTAATCACCAGATGGGGCTAAGTGACTTTTCATTAACTCTGTAAAGAGTCATATTAGCACAGAAGGAAAAGATTTAAAAATATGAAAAAGTTGCATATTATCACTTTAAATGTTTCAATATTTGGGTGTCTTTTTAGTGTTATTTCTATCAATAAGATTATTTGCCCTATTATCTTAAACCAAATTAGTAGTAGTAGTAGTAGTAGTAGTAGTGGTGGTGGTAGTGGTAGTAGTAGTAGTAGTAGTAGTAGTAGTGTATTCAAACCATATATTTAAAGCTGCTTTTATTCTTTAGTTTAAATGACATTTAGGGACTAAAATGATGAAACCTCAACCTCATGATGAAATGATGATGATCATAAATCCATCCATCTTCTGTAACTGCTTCGTCCTCCACAGAGGGTCGCGGGGGAGCCGGTGCCTATCTCCAGCAGTCAGGGGGCGAGAGGCGGGGGACACCAGTCCATCGCAGGGCCACACACAGACAAACGAGACAAGCAATCAACCACACACCTAAGGACAATGTACCAGCCCAATCAGCCTGACAGTCATGTTTTTGGTCTGTGGGAGGAAACCGGAGCACCCGGAGAAAACCCACGCATGCACGGGGAGAACATGCGAACTCCACGCAGAGAGGCCGCAGAGCCGGGACGCGAACCCACGACCTCCTTGCTACGAGGCAACAGTGCTAACCGACTGCTCCACCATGCAGCCCTTGATCATAAATGTGACTGAATTAGGTTTAAATTTAAAACAATCGTCAGTTATAAGATCCATCAATCTAATGCATTTTAATCCAACTTTATTCATGCAGCACTTAAAATACTGTAAATGTGCACAACAGACACAAAGTCATAAACAAAGAATTATGTTTTGCTTTCAAAAATAAACATTTTATATTTGTGAATACCACTATATATTTTTGCTTTTCAATTCAACCTGTTAAAGATGAAATAATTTTAAAATGATCAATGAATTAAAACCATTTACTGGTTATAACTCATTTATTCAGGCTGGCCTTTAACTGATTTTATGATGCATGATTGTTTTGTTTTTTTTAATCAAGTTTTTATTTTGTGTTTTATCCTTTGTATTTTTATAATAGTTTTTATTGTAAAGCACTTTGTGGTCATTGACCTGAGAAAGGTGCTATGTAAATAAAAGTATTATTATTATTGATCAAACTGAGAATTTTATGTCATTATTTAATATTTAACCATTAATAATAATTTTTTTTTAAAACAGGAAATTGTCACTGGCCACCTGCAGTAGCTAGATTCTCCATCAGAGTGAAGAAACAACATGTGGAACGAGCCAGTCCTGTTACAGAGGTAGAGCTGATGGGATGCGTAACTCGTAGGTCCACCTTTATCTCATCGAGTTGAACTGAATTTAACTGAAAACCACTGAACTAAAGAGATTAAAAACAATGGATGATTAAATTCCATTTATTAATATTATATTTATTTTAACCCTAATTGCTCTAAATTGATTAAAATGCCAAAAAGACATATTTAATAAGTTTTTCTTGGTGTGGAAGTGAAAGGGTTAATGTGATTTTTACTTTTCTCCATTAATGGATGGATGGAGGGATGGATGTGTCTCTGCGGGGGTTAAAGGGGCGGAGTTTTCTCCTCAGTTTGAAGAGTGACAGACACTAGTAGTTAGATGGAGGGAGCTGTCGTCCTTTTACAACCTGTAGATGAAAACCGGACCCAGGAGATCCCGTGACCCCGGATCATCAGCTGTTGGGAGTCATGCGTGCGTCCTGGGAGAGTTTGTTCTGCGCGCTGGTTCTGGTCCTGATGGGGAAAACGAGCGGACAGACCCGGGAGCGCCTCCTGCATCCTGATGAGAGAAACTTTTCACAGAAACAAGAACCCATTCAGCCTCGGCGCCGCTCTCTGCCAGGTCTGAGCCGACTCCTTCAGAAACAGATTGTTTTCTATGTATTTGTCTTTATTCCTGCAGCACCAGACAAAGTGCATCAGATTATGTTCTGATCTGTGTGAGGATTTTCTCACAGATCCAATCTGTTCATGCATAATAAGCTCCTAGTACACATTATTAACATTTAAATAAGCAACACACGGACTCATCTTCAGTTTGTCTCCTGCAGGCTTTTAATCTGTATTTTTGTAGTAACTGAAGTAAAAGCTTCCTCCAGTTTTTCCCTCGTTGTGAACCTTTCCTCTCAGGCTTTACAGCCGAGCGGAGGAGCTGCTTCATGACTAATTCATGCTGATGTAGGAGGACTTCGCCTTCACATGACGACAAGCATCCGAGCATGCTGTTGTCCCTGGTACAAACACCCTCCCCGCCTCCCTCCTCCTGCCCTGCTGGCACTCTCTTGAAAGCTGCCAAGTTTTCTCCTCACAGTCCAAACTCAGATCTCAGCTAAAGGTAAAAACTGATGCTTAATAAACCAAACGACACCGATAATTCACCTAAATCATCCCCTCTTCCTTGTTGTGAGCAGCATCCTTGTTGTGTTTTCCTCCATGTGGCCTAATTCCAGCACACATGCAGCGCAGACAAGAGTCATTATAGATAAATCCCTGTTGGACCATCTGTTTGGGGGGGTCTCTCTAAACTGACCAGTCAACATGTTTGTGTTCCTCTCTTTGATTAAAAATGGTGGATCTGATGGATCTTTTTAGCCACATTGTATAAATTATTCATATAGATGCTGCTAATAACTTTTAACCATCCATGGTTTTAAAGAGCCTGTTTATTCATAAACCTCTTTATGTTTTGATCTCCAAATGGAGAGATTATAACAAAACCTCAGATTTAGACCTCCCTTTTGTTGTGTTCAGCCTGACAGGAGGAGGCCCGTCCATCTGCTGTAGCGCTAACGTCATCCAAACATGCAATCCCACACTGTAAAAATGAATTGTGGCACTTTTGTTGTCCCATGTAGCGTTCTATAAACTCTATTTTTAGTTTATAATTGGCACACACTTCTGTGAGATTAAGTTAGTTTTTTGTCGGTTTTACTCTGACCTGGTTTGGCTCGGCAACCTTGACTAAAAGTCAGAAGTCTGAGTCGGAATTAGACTTTACAGGTTTTATTATGAAAAGACGGACGAACAGACAGTTATAAGCAGTTAGCAGAGGTAGCAGGGTTGAAGCTTTTGGTCAACACGATGGTATTGTGTTCTAAATTGAATCTTTAAAATAAGCTTTAATGACTTGAGTCTGTGATATTTTAGACTAGGGCATTTTATCTTAATTTAGTTAAGGGTTAAATGGAGGAGCGTTAGTTGATGCAAGCTACGTGGAGTGTTAGCTTTATCAACAGGCCTTCATTTACCAGGAAGTGGTTTCTTACTGTTTCGGCGTTCCGTGGATCAATTCCGGTGTAGGTTGGACGACCGCTGGAAGGTGAAACTCCTTCTCGACCGTCGGAAGCCCGTCGGGGGCCGGAGCTGCCTCGGAGCGACCGGATTGTCATGGATACGCAGTCAGGAGAAACATCTCGGCTGGTGGTTAGCATCTGGAGCTAACAGAGCTGTGGCTTGTCGGATAGAGAGGCAGACAGGTGTTGCCGGACCTCAGGGGGAAAGGGCAATGATCATCGGCTCAACGGGCCTGATACCCGTTCAGGGAAGAGCTGGCACCTTTAGGAAAATAGCTTAGCTGTGTAATGGTTGACGGCTAAGAAGGTCTGTCTCCGTGTACGGAAAACGGAGAACTCCTGCACTTCCGGATGGACCAATGGCGTGGACCAATGAGGGAGAGTTGCTATCAAGGTCACGTGACTCAAGTCCTTAAAGGGACAGTTACCTTAATAAGTAAATATGAAACATTGACTTTAACCTTTTAGCAAAGTAAAATATGAAATAATACTGAAGCTGGATCAAACATTCAAAATACTGTGGAAGAAAATGCATTAATCATATTAAAGTCATTTCTGAACAGTTTAATTAAAGTGTCATTTTAGGAAGAGACACTAAAAGTCTTTGAGTTTTTTATTATTATTATTATTATTATTATAAGTAAAGAGTCCTGTGGAGGTCTTCCGACACGACCGAACCCTTGGAAGAATGTTGATTCAGGTTAAAACATAATAAAAAATCATTATTATCCAAGTTATTGGAGTTTGTGATGGTCAACAGGGGTCAGAGGTCAAAGGTTATAGCATATTTGATAATGCTACACCCAACATTTGATTTTAAGTCGGTTTAACAAGGCTTTTGTAGAGTTCTTGTTTTAAATTCGAATAATTAGTTAATTAAAACACATCTCAACTACACAAAAAATGTAAACAAGAATTTCATATCCAGTCAATTTAATATTCTAAGTCTACTTGACTTTTGAGCATTAAAATTTATTTCCACTAGGTGGTGGTATGTGGCGAAAAGTCCATTTTGCATGTGCCTATGATAATGGATTGGAAGAAGAAGCTGGCTGGCATTGAACATAAGAACAATTTTGTAGCGTTACCAAATACGCTATAACCTCTGACCTTTGACCCCTTGACCGTCACACAAACAATAATCCTCTTTTTCCCAATAACTTGGATTATAATGACTCTTTTATTATGTTTTAACCTGAATCAACATTCCTCCAGGTATCCAGATCGTTTTTCCGGAAGATTCCACAGGACTCTTTAGTAATAATAATAAACTCAAAAGACTCCTTGGTGTCTCTTTCTAAAATGACACTACTTTTAATCTACTGTTCAGAAATGTCTTAATGTGATTAATGCACTTTCTCCTACAGTGTTGCGAATGTTTGATCCAGCTTCAGTATTATTTCATATTTCTACTTTGCTAAGGTTAAATCAGTATTACTTTATATTTCTACTTCATTAAGGTAAATATGACTTTAAAGACCTGAGTCATGTGACTTAGTAAACCCAATCCAATTGGTCCACATCACACATGACTCCATTTTAGCTCTTTCCATTCCCGGAAGCGACTATCCTTATCCTTGCAAATGGTTAGGGTTAGGTTAGGGTTAGATGTGGTTAAATCCTTGCAGCCAATCACAGGCGAGGAAGGTGGGACCATGGTTGATATCAACTAGAAAAAGGATATTCGCTTCCCGGAAGGCTTCAGTTCTCATCTAGTCATAGTGTAGAGTCCAGAGCTCACTGTCAACTTGCTACACAGTGGTGCTTCTCGCTTGCTGGCCTCGCTTGTACGGGTAGCGAGCCCCGTTCTCGGCCGATGTCAGCTTCTTTCCCCCTGAGGCACCGACACCACCAGTCTGCCTCTTCTTCACCAAAATGGGGAATGGAGCTTCATCTGTGCTAACCCAGAAATGGATCTCCTGACGATCGCATCCGAGGACGACTTCCGTGGCCTACGGCGGTCCCGACCTCCAAAGGCATCCAACCGGCACCGAGGGGGAGCCTCCACCTTCACGCCGTCCCACCTGACTCTCCGATCGGCGTCGATCCAGGAGCGGCGTACAGTAAGATCCCACTTTCTGGTAACTGAAGGCCTACTTTGATAAGCTGCTAACTCCCACCATAGCTTACTACACCAAAGTACTCCTCCACTTCACCCCTAGTAACTAAACCCTTTAAGTTAACTCCCTAGTCTTTTACATCATAAGACTCAGGTCCTTAAACTCAAATTAAGATCAACCTAAGAACACCTTACACTTGTTGATATGCTAACCAAAATTGCTACCTCAATGCTAATCTGTTTGTAACTGTTCGTCAGCTTTTATAATAAATACTGTAAAGTCTTTATTCCTGACTGTTAGAGATTTTACTCTCAAAGAAACCCCGAGCTCCAAGGAACAGAATCAGACCAGACAATTAGTTTAGTTTAAGGCTGTGTGAGTGAGAGACCACGCGTCTGCTGGTTAGGCATCGGAGTGGAACTCTACTGAGTGAGAGACCACGCGTCTGCTGGTTAGGCATCGGAGTGGAACTCTACTGTGGGATCTTTTCTCAGCCCATATTTATTCAGAATACAGGTTGCACAACATCACATGATTGCGTTCAAAGCAAAGATAACATTATGCTGTTTAAGATCATTTCTACTTCTAGGGTAGACTTTTCTGTCCACGTTGTAGATTCAAAGAATGTTTTGATTTGTTCAGAACACTTAGTGCCTGTAACTTTGCAAACCTCAGCTGGAGATTAAAAAGTCACGAGCAGGGTATATTTTGTAAGAGCAGACATTAATCATAATAATTAAAAAACTCCTTCATTTCCCTCCTGTTTATGATTATATGGCTGCTGGCAAATAGCTTTATTCAAGCAGCAATAATAATAAAAATTACTTTATTTAAAAAAAAAAAAAAATCAACCTTCTCTTTATTTTTTTAGCATCAACTCCTATTTCTTGCAGTTTAGCATTTTTAATAGAAGCATCATGACATGAGAAGAATAAGTCTTGATTATTAAGCTTTTGTTTCTTCAGGTTCAGTCTCAAGATCTGCTTGGTGTTGCAGTAGTTGATACTGCACCAGAGCATTAGTCATCGATTGGGTGATCATGGATCGGATACAGGGTATGATGCAGGTTGTGAAGATGCAGAACAGGATTAGAACGATGAGTAGTGGGGTCAGGACTTTCAGCAGAAGGTGCCACCAAGGTCCACCTGTGAGCCACGAGAAGAAGTCCCACTGACCTGCTTCCACGTGATCCTGTTCCATTACCTGCTGTAGACCCTTCAATCTGTTCATGGCATCTGTCATGTCTGTGGAATGCACGTTGTCTGGAATGTACGTGCAACATGAGGTGTTTAACATGACGCAGAGGCCTCCAGCAGCTGCGGTGAGGTAGTCGAGCACCATCTGATGCTGGAGGGTCATGGTTCTGATCGCATCAATTTCTTCATTTTGGAGTCGTTGCACCTTCAAGGTGGCGTTGATGAAGCATCCTAGTCGATAGTCCGTTGTTTCTAGCCGTAGCATCAACTTCCCCACTCCGTCCCAGGGGAAGAGGGCTAGAAGCACTTTGTTGGCATCAGACCATAGCTTGTGGTCTGTTGGGACGTCCGACCCCCACACGGAGTCATGTGGTTGGAACCCCTCAGGGGCGGACTCCCTCCGTTGTCTTGAGTTATAGATGGTGTCCGTTGACACTAAGAAGGTGTGGTCGCTTACGAAGATGGGGGTGCAGGTTCCAGTCCAGCGTCGTGGTAGGAGTGGGTAGGCTCTGTGTCCACACAGCCACCATACTCCCTGCACCCAGTAGGTTCCGTTGGAGGGGCCAGAGATGTTCACCGGGGCTCCTGCCCCGTGGGCCCAGATCATCTTACAGTTTGTAGTCTCTCCTAGGGGGATGCTACCGTGTTTCCAGTCTTGCCAGTAGCACATTGAAAAGTTGAACAGTTTTGGATCGTATGAGTCTTTGGGCATTTCCACTCGTTGGCCCCTGAAAAAAGTGTTTGTCGTGATGTTAAAGTCCACCCAAAACTGTTTGCTGCAGGTACCTTTTGCTACACCAGGATCGTAGACGTTGGTGAAGTTTATGCTGAGGCCTTCATGCTGTCGTCCGATTCCTGCCATGGATGCTGCACAGCTGGCCTGGAGCACTGTCATTGGCTTGCCATACAGAGTCTGTTGTGTTGATGAGTGGGGGGTCTTGGAACAAGCATAACATCCCTTTCTTCCATATGACTGTGCCAGGACTGTCACATACCGGTACCATGAGTTGGTCATGATGGGGGAAGGGTGTTCAACTTCCTGGGTCATCCACCATTGGTTCCTGTGGTAGGTCCACCTTCGGGACCTGGTGTGGGCGGAGCTTCCCGTCCAGTGTGAAGGGGACAGCTTCCAAAAAATCAGTAGACATGCTGCGGTCACAACACACCCGAGAATCCACCTGGCATGTGGAGTTCCCATTGTTGCTAGGCGTACAGAGCCGCTGGACCCCAGACCTATGAGGTAGGACTGCTTTTCTGCCGGGTTTGAGACGGGCGGTCCTAAAAAAATACCGCCCCCCTTTGAAGCCCGGTCTTCCTCACTACCCCGTGCCAGGATCCAGAAGCCTCTGCAGCTTACAGTGACCGAGATGTATCCAGCTGGGTCTTTCGGCGATTTTGACGGCGGTAGGTGTGGCCAAAAGAACTTGACTGGTGATCTAAATCCACCCCTGTGAGGTCCTCCTCTTCCCCTCCCACGAGGATTAGGACGGCCTCCCTGGTAGTAGATTTCTTCTGACTCATGGAAAACTGCAGGGGTGCCACCACTAGGGGGTGGCTTCTTTCTTTCTAGGACCCCTGTAGCATGTCTTGCATATTGCATTAGTTCTATGACACTGCAGGTTTCCCAGGTGACTAGATGGTTTTTAACCCATGCTGTCACTTGGGGTCTAAACCCAGTCATCAGACCATTTTTTAGTTGTTGTTGGTATGCTGAGGTGGCATTTTCATCAACAACTATTCCACTGTGGGTTCTGAATTCTTTTTCATATCTGATTTGAAAGTCTGATACATCCTCATCTGATTTTTGTTTGATTCCTGCCAGATGACTGTAATTAGCTCTTTTCTTAAAGTGCTCTTTCACACGTGTACACAGAGCTGTCCATTGGTCTGAGTAGTCAGTTCCAGTCTGCAGGGTCGTCCGTTCTGTCGGGTATTTGAAAACTGCTCCAGTTGTGTCCTGTATAAGCTGAGGTTTTCGAGCTTTTGCGCTAGCAGCAGGGGGAGCGCTTGGCTCTCCACCTGCTGCCCCTGCTCCTTGTTCTACTTGGGCTACTTCTTCGGGTTGGTAAGGAGGAGGTCGTGCTGGCAGTAATAAATCATCCTCTTGTTTTAGCAGCAGTGTGTTAGCCTCTCTCTTTTTCTTTCTTTCCTCTTTAGCTGCTGTTACATTTTGTTGTCTGTTTTCTGTTTCTTTTTTCCACGTTCTAGCTATCTTTAGTTCTTCCTCCGTTTCCTTTTTCTTTTTGCCTTTGGCAGTGGCTGCTTGAGCTTCCAGTTGTATCACTAAATTGTGCCATTGATCTCCTTTTAAGTGTCCATCAACTTTATATTTATTTTTCCATTTTTGTAAAAATTTGGTGTTGTTTTCATCCTTTTGATGCATATATTTTGTGTCTCCCTTGAGTTTTTCTTTGGATCTGCACAATCCCATGTTTGGTTTCCTTCGTTTGGGTTTATTTGTTATTTGTTTATTTTAGTTGTTTTTATTTATTTAACTTGATTCAGGTTGTAGGTTTCCTTTTTTCTTGACTTAACCTAATTTGAGGTAGTTTTCTTTCTTTCTTTATTTATTTATTTTAAGTTAAGTTATTCTCTTTTTAGTCTAGGTTGAGGTATCCCAGAAAATCTAGGGTTATTACAATTATTCCTACAGTCAATGTTAAGGTTGATGCTGTTATTGCAATAAGAAGTTTTCTCTCTTCAGACATTTATAGTTTATTTTTCCTTTAGTTTAACTCTTATTTTTGTTTCTATAGTGTAGCTTTAATTTCACTATATTTTGTTTTTCCAGTTTCTTTCCTGTATTCCTTTAGGTTTTATTTGTCTTTTTTCTGCGTTGTGTTTTTTCCAATAAGGTGTCTATTTTATGTACTATTTATCCATCTAAGGAGTATAAGTTTAAACAGCCTGGAGAAATTTCAGCTAAACACAGACACGTCCCACGAATCTACTTCACCAGACAGTCGAGCTTTGTCGACCCGATGATTCAACTCTGGGATAGCGTCTCAATCCTCTCTAGTCTTGGGGTCGCCTAGGGTTCCCCCACTGCTTTTTAGGTGCTTTTTAAGGGTTTTGAAACGCCGTTCAAACCCAGAGGGATCGCCGCCCTCTTTACTTTTTGTAGGTAAAGATCGCCGTCTTATTCCTACTTTAAGGGTCTCGAAACGCCGTTCGAGCCCAGTTTTGAGGATCGCCGCCTCGTTTACTTTTTTATTTTTAAGAGCTCTGTTTACTTTTTAGGGTATCGAAGACGCCGTTCGATCCCTTGATCTGAGGAACGCCGCCTAGATCGTCTTTGAGCCACGGAGCTTTTAATCAGCCGTGCGCTCAGGCAGAAACGCCGTCTGCCTCTTTAGTTTCACTTTTTTGCACCTTTCTCTGTTCTTTCTTAAGCTGTTAGTTCTTTTTAGCTGTCAAACGTTATACTCACACCCGTTTGGTGGTCTGATTGAGTTCGTTGTTCGGATCCCGTCAAAATTCCCCGTCGAAGGATGAAGGTGTTTTGCCGGCCAGAAGGCAATTCAGCGTTCGGGACTTTTTTTCCAGGTTTTTACCTGACCACCGGTGAGTTTTCGGCAGTGTCCTTCGTCCGTCGGCGGTGGAGGATGTTTGGGATCCGGGTCACGGCACCAAGAATGTTAGAGATTTTACTCTCAAAGAAACCCCGAGCTCCAAGGAACAGAATCAGACCAGACAATTAGTTTAGTTTAAGGCTGTGTGAGTGAGAGACCACGCGTCTGCTGGTTAGGCATCGGAGTGGAACTCTACTGAGTGAGAGACCACGCGTCTGCTGGTTAGGCATCGGAGTGGAACTCTACTGTGGGATCTTTTCTCAGCCCATATTTATTCAGAATACAGGTTGCACAACATCACATGATTGCGTTCAAAGCAAAGATAACATTATGCTGTTTAAGATCATTTCTACTTCTAGGGTAGACTTTTCTGTCCACGTTGTAGATTCAAAGAATGTTTTGATTTGTTCAGAACACTTAGTGCCTGTAACTTTGCAAACCTCAGCTGGAGATTAAAAAGTCACGAGCAGGGTATATTTTGTAAGAGCAGACATTAATCATAATAATTAAAAAACTCCTTCACTGACTCAGCTTCCATTCGTCAATACAAGGTACGTAAACTAACTCCCTGCCAATTAATAGATATTCCTGCTTAGTATCTACAGTTATCTCAACAAGGTATCCTGAGCACAGAGGCTCTCGAATAAACCCTCAGATAAACTGGATAAATTAGCGGAAGGTGTACAATAAATCTAAGGTTTTATATCACCACAATTTTCATTATTACTTGAAATACGTGTCCAAAGCTAATACATAAAGTGTGTTTATTCAACTTAAAATGTTGAGTTTCAGTTACTTAAAAATATTTATCCAAAGCTACTAAATAAAGTGTGTTTATTCAACTTTTATTTTTGAGTTTATTTACTTAAAATGTTTTGACATAATCAGTTTCACCCAAAATTTTGAGTTCATTTAACGGATCAGGTTTTACAGTGTAGTTTTGACAACGTAAAATTTTTAATTGGGGTAAAAAAAATGTTAAAGTTGAAATAACTAAAAGAAGTTAAATCAACTCTCATATATAAATTAAAATTAAAATAACTTAAAATCATGTTGGTATAAAAATATATTTTAAATCAGGAGAACATGTGGTAATGTGAAGACAACTTAGTTGAATCAGCTCTCAATTATAAATTAATCTAACTTCAAAACATGTTGGTATAACAAGATCATTTAATTTGGGATAACATATGGTAATGTGAAGACAACTAATTGTGTTTTTTCATTTAACTCAAAATTTTAACCTCAAATTTTTAAGTTGAATCGGCATGTTAGATTTTACAGTGCAGCCACTGAGAGCAGTCGCTTCAAAGGGAAATGTTTTGTTGATGATATGGGTGGTTGTCCAGCGTTGGCCTTAAAGCCAGCAGCACTAAGCAGACTTCTTGTTTTTTTTACTTTTGGCAGCTCTTTTAGCAGCAGGATTACAGGCGCTCACAGCAGCAGCAATCCAGCTCCCATTCTTTTGTTACCACTTTTAGAAAGATGCTTATGGTTTTATGGCGAGGGAGATTGCTGCTATAGCGGCGCTTCTGCACTTCATTTCAGGAAGCAGAAAAAAAAAACAGTGCAGTAAGTGTCTCTTCATGGCCTCTTTGTAGAAATTCACTGAGTACTGCTGAGATTTATAGCTCACCAAACTTTAGTTCCAGCTCAGGCTGCACAGAAACCACTGCACATCCATTCAGATCAGAGCAGAGCTGCAGGTGAAGGAAAACACCTCTGTGCTCTGAGGGAAGGTGCTCTTACTCTGTTGGTCTTGAGCAGTAATCTATTTTTATTCTAAATAATCTAAATGTTCTGTAAAGTTTGGATTGTTAACCCCATGCTGAATAGGCCGCCTTCACACAAAGATGACCAGGTTTCACCTTTTAGAAATCTAATGTCAAAACAGAAGAACAGCAGTTGTGAATTATTTATTTTATTGAGCTCGGTTCTCTAACAAGAACTGGAATGCATGAAGCAGCCGGGATGAAGACCTGAGGCCATGATCCTGGAACAGAGTGGATTTCCAGCTCTGAGTTGGGAAGGAGCCACTGCTCCAGGTGGAGGAGTGATGTGGATGCTGCACAAATATTTCGAGGGGAAGAGAGAACAGAGTTAAAAGTCAAAGCTGTTGATTAACCAATTGGTTTTTGTTTCAATCGGTCATGAGTTTTAATGACCAGAAGTATGAGATACAAGAGTCTAAAGCAGGGCCGGATCTAGCCAGCCCAACTAAGGGGGGCAGGTAGAATATCAGGGGGGGCGAGTCTGGACATGCTAAAAATGTTGTGGTCATCACATCCCCCCAATCCCTTAAATGCATCAGACTATGACATCATATCAGTTCCTCTATCCATAGATTTATATTCATATTTGATCCCTACCCTCTGCATTTACCCGGGCTTGGGACGGAACAAGCAGGACACTGGCTGATGCCCTGTTGAGGCTGACCTCATCTGGTTAGGTTTTGCTTTGGTTTTGGTTTTTTTGTGGGGGTTTTTTGTTTTTGTGTTTTTTTTGTTCTTTTTTGTGTTTTTTTGTTCTTGTGTTTTTTGTTTTCTTTTGTTCTTGTGTTTTTTGTTTTTTTTTTGTTCTTTTTGTGTGGTTTTTTGTTCTTTTTGTGTGGTTTTTTTTTGTTCTTTTTGTGTGGTTTTTTTTGTTCTTTTTGTGTGGTTTTTTTTGTT
>SSNR01000037.1:651149-851035 GCA_006937965.1 Callopanchax toddi
AAGGCTGAGCCCGGCCACCCTGCGGAGGAAACTCATTTCAGCCGCCTGTATCCGCGATCTCGTTCTTTCGGTCACTACCCAAAGCTCATGACCATAGGTGAGGATTGGGACGTAGACCGACCGGTAAATCGAGAGCCTTGCTTTCTGGCTCAGCTCTCTCTTTACCACAACAGACCGGTTCAGCGTCCGCATCACTGCAGACGCTGCCCCAATCCGCCTGTCGATCTCCCGCTCCCTCCTTCCCTCACTCGTGAACAAGACCCCGAGATACTTGAACTCCTCCACTTGAGGCAGGACCTCTCTCCCGACCCGGAGTTGGCAATCCACCTTTTTCCGGTCGAGAACCATGGCCTCAGACTTGGAGGTGCTGATCCTCATCCCAGCCGCTTCACACTCGGCTGCGAACCTTCCCAGCAAGAGCTGAAGGTCAGAGCTCGATGAAGCTAGGAGGACCACATCATCCGCAAAAAGCAGAGACGCGATTCTCCTGTCACCAAACCCAACCCCCTCCACACCACGGCTGCGCCTAGAAATCCTGTCCATAAAGGTTATGAACAGGACCGGTGACAAAGGGCAGCCCTGGCGGAGTCCAACCCTCACTGGGAACAGGTCCGACTTACTGCCGGCTATGCGGACCAGACTCACACTCCTCTGGTACAGGGACTGAATGGCCCTTAACAAAAGACCATCCACCCCGTACTCCTGGAGCGCCCCCCACAGGGTGCCCCTGGGGACACGGTCATAAGCCTTCTCCAAATCCACAAAACACATGTGGATTGGTTGGGCAAACTCCCATGACCCCTCCATCACCCTAGCGAGGGTAAAGAGCTGGTCCACAGTTCCACGACCAGGACGAAAACCACATTGCTCCTCTTCAATCTGAGGTTCAACTATCGACCGGAACCTCTTCTCCAGTACCCTGGAGTAGACCTTTCCAGGGAGGCTGAGGAGTGTGATCCCCCTATAGTTGGAACACACCCTCTGGTCCCCCTTCTTAAAAATGGGAACCACCACCCCGGTTTGCCACTCCATAGGAACTGCCCCCGATGACCACGCAATGTTGCAGAGACGTGTCAGCCACGACAGACCTACAACATCCATTGCCTTGAGATACCCAGGTCGGATCTCATCCACCCCTGGGGCTCCGCCGCTGCGTAGTTGTTTGACTACCTCAGCGACTTCTGCCCCAGAGATTGGACAGTCCGTCCCCAGGTCTCCCAGCTCTGGTTCCTCCTCGGAATGCGCGTCGGTGGGATTGAGGAGCTCCTCAAAGTATTCCTTCCACCGTCCGACTATAGCCCCAGTTGACGTCAGCAGCTCCCCGTCCCCACTGTAAACAGTGTGAGCGAGTTGCTGCCTTCCTCCCCTGAGGCGCCGGATGGTTTGCCAGAACCTCTTTGGAGCCGACCGATAGTCTTTTTCCATGGCCTCGCCAAACTCCTCCCACGCCCGAGATTTTGCCTCGGCAACTGCCACTGCTGCACTTCGCTTGGCCCGCCGGTACCTGTCTGCTGCCTCTGGAGACCCACAGACCAGCCACGCCCTGTAGGCCTCCTTCTTCAGCCTGACGGCTCCCCTAACCTCTGGTGTCCACCAGCGGGTACGGGGGTTACCGCCACGACTGGCACCGGCTACCTTGCGACCACAGCTAGCAAAAGCCGCCTCAACAATCGCAGAGCGGAACAAGGCCCATTCGGACTCAATGTCCCCCACTGCTCTCGGGACGCGGTCGAAGCTCTGCCGGAGGTGGGAGTTGAAGACCATCTTGACAGGCTCTTCTGCCAGGCGTTCCCAGCAGACCCTCACTATACGTTTGGGTCTACCAGGTCTGCGCGGCATCTTCCCCTGCCATCTGATCCAACTCACCACCAGGTGGTGATCAGTTGACAGCTCCGCTCCTCTCTTCACCCGAGTGTCCAAAACATACGGTCTCAGGTCAGATGATACAACTATAAAGTCAATCATCGACCTGTAACCTAGGCTGCCCTGGTACCAGGTGTACCGATGGGCATCCTTATGTTCGAACATGGTGTTCGTTATGGCCAAACTGCGACTTGCACAGAAGTCCAATAACAGAACACCACTCGGGTTCAGATTGGGCGGGCCGTTCCTCCCAATCACGCCCCTCCAGGTCACGCTGTCATTGCCCACGTGAGCGTTGAAGTCCCCCAGCAGGACTATGGAGTCCCCAGTAGGAGCGCTATCCAGCACTCGTCCCAGGGACTCCAAAAAGGGTGGGTACTCTGAACTGCTATTTGGTGCATAAGCACAAACAACAGACAGGACCCGTTCCCCAACCCGAAGGCGTAGGGAAGCTGCCCTTTCGTCCCCCGGGGTAAACCCCAACATACAGGCAGAGAGTCTTGGGGCTAACAAAAAGCCCACCCCAGCCCTCCGCCTCTCACCCGGATCAACTCCAGCAAAGAAAAGTGTCCAACCCCTCTCCAGGACTCGGGTTCCAGAGCCAACGCTATGTGTCGAGGTGAGCCCAACTATATCTAGCCGGTATCGCTCAGCCTCTTCCACAAGCTCCAGCTCCTTCCCCGCCAGAGAGGTGACATTCCATGTCCCGATAGCCAGTTTTCCCGTCCGGGGATCGGATCGCCAAAGCTCCCGCCTCGGTCTGCCACCCGATCCACAATGCACCGGACCCTTCACTCTCCTCCTGCAGGTGGTGGGCCCACAGTTGGATGAGCCCATGTCTCCGGTTCGGGCTGGGCCCGGCCGGGCCCCATGGGCGAAAGCCCGGCCACCAGGCGCTCGTCCACGGGCCCCAACCCCAGGCCTGGCTCCAGGGTGAGACCCCGGTAACCCTCCGGGCCGGGTACTCAGACTCTTTGATTGTGTCTCCATGAAGGGTCTTCTGAACCGTTCTTTGTCTCACCCCTCCCCTAGGACCAATTTGCCATGGGTGACCCTACCAGGGGCACAAGTGCCCCAGACAACATAGCTCCTAGGATCGTTAGGGCACTCAAACTCCTCCACCACGATAAGGTGACGGTTCAGGGAGGAGTTTTTAAATGCAAAAAAAAAAAACTTGTGAATTTTGTTTATTTGTACTGAATACAACATTTTATTGAACAGAACTAAATATTTGCTTTCTTGTAGAAAAGGACCCTTAAATCTTTGTAAATACAAACATGAGTCAAGTAGGTCTTCCTTAAAAAAAACTGCATCTCATTTCTTGGATTTGATTGGTGGATTGTTTTCTAGTTTCTTGGTCTTGAGAATAAATTTGAATCCATATTTAGTCAAGTTTTGTGTACTTTGTGAAAGTTGATGAAGGTTTGAGGTTTTTTTATCAGAAAATGTAATTAAAAGACAAAACGTGAATAATAAAAGATGGATTTAACCTTTAACATCTAAAAAGGATTTTTAGTTCAACTGTATTTTTTTGTTGTTCTGCATCACATTAGTAAAAATCTGAACATAAAATGCATCAACAGCCTGACGGAGAACTAAATTCTCCCATTCTTGAAATCCAGGCGAGGGCCACACGTGGCCCCCAGGCCGCACTTTGGACATGCCTGGGTTAGCCTAACCCTCGTGGGATAAGTGACTTTGTGAGACTTCAGGGCACCGGACCAGAGACTCAAAAGTTACAAACGTGGTATTCTGGATCCAAGCAGCAGATGGAGCTGAGTGACTTTTCATGAACCTGTCAGATTAAGATTTAAAAATATGAAAAAGTTAACGACCCAGTTGTGGATGGATGGATGGACGTTTCTTAACCTAACTAAGAAGATAAATCTCCATATTATTATTAAATCCTGTTTATAAGAATACTGATTACAGCTTGACTTTGTTGCTTAATTCACTCAGCTGAACTCTGATAGATTACCCAGCATTCCTGCATCATTATGCATCACCTCACCGATGTAAGGCCTTGTTGTCGTGAGCTCATTACGACCACTGGTGCATAGTGTGAGTGGCTAATGAGGTTTTACATAATCATTGTTGTGTCCTGTCCTGTAGCTGTCTGAACATTATGAAATCACTTAATGGAATGAATTCTTATCTCCAGATGTCATGTTGGCCTCTCTCTGATCCGCTCAGATTCATTGACTGATATCCTCCAGGGGGTGTTGTCAATAAGGTTCTATCAGGGTTAATTGGACCTGCAGGTTCCTCCGTTCTGTCAGGGAATCTTATCCCATAAGGAACACCTTTAAAAAACCTTCATAAAATCCAGAATCCATGAGAGAAGTGACTGAGTTATTTTGTTTCTAGGGTCTACGTTTAATCTGAGGGTCCAGGTGAACGACGTGCAGAGCCGCCTGCCCCTGAGCCAGGCACTAGTAGAGCTTTTCATCAGCCACACCAAGAACTCCACAGCTCTAACTGTGGAGGACGGCGGCGCCCTGCTTCGTGTTCCTTACCACTCAGCGCTGCCTTTCACAGTGGTAGCCAGCAGGAACGGCTACACGTCTACTGTCCTGTCCTGTAAAACCAACCGATCACCAAGTAAGCTTCTATTTATGGAGCAAACTGAAATATTATGAACTTAAAAGGCTTAATTTGTCTAATTAGTCACTTTTGAGCTGTTATCCTTACAGTTCGATGAGTGTATTTCTAGAAAATAAATCTTTTTTAGTGTTTTTAACAAAGGAAGCAAAAGGCCACGCTGCCATCTAGTGGAACAAACACTAAACTTTCCTCTACATTCCTGCAGTATTTTCATCCCTGACTGCATCGCTGCTCAGACTGAATCCAGGGAACATCTGGCTCTTTGAGGAATCGGTCCTGATCACTGGGAAAACACCTGGTACTGGTTTACTTTCTTTAGATATGAATGTAAAGAATTATAAATGTTTAATTATGATTTTTTTTTTTTGTGTGTGTGTGTGTGTGTTGAAGATGTTTCCTCCCAGCCTGTTGTCAGGTTTCCTCAGAGCCTCCTGAACCTGACACACAGCAGGAACTCCGTTAAAGCCTTTGTGACGGTTCCCAAACAGGACGAGTCTCTAAGCACTCCGGGAGTCCTGAGCAGTAAATCAGGTATTTTTATGCAGTCCAACAGCTTCACCAAAACTCTTCTTCTTTTTAACTTTTATTTCTTAAAGGGAGAAGGAAGATTTGAGAAACGAACCTCATGAGCGCTGCGCCTGGCGCTGTGAATAACTACAGTCTTGAACGGGAGCGCGCACAAACTTCTTCTCAACTATCTCATAAGGGTTCAACCAAAGGCAGCCGGAGACATGATTCCATAAATAAAAATACATTTTATTAATACAAAAGGAAATATAGTAAAACAATGCCCCGCGACACACACACTCACACACACAGGGAGACCACAGGAGCCGATCTAACAGAGCTAATCTCGCTAGCTGCTATGTTCCAGTCCTTCCCAGCTGCCTGTATCACTGAAAGCTTTAATCAGTCGGTGTTCTCTGACTCCCGGAGGTGATTTTGAGAAATCTAGGGTGATAGAATCATGTCCCGTCGCCTCTATCACCCTAGATTTCTCAAGTTCGCATCACGGAGTGGAGCTCCGGAGCACCAGGAGGAGCGTGCGCTGCACACCCACCTTTGGTGCACTGTAAGCGGACTGAGGTCCAGGAAACAGTCGGGGATTTGAGGCCTATCGTCCTGAGACCCATAAACATGGACAGATCGCTGTGCGGTCGCCTATAACAGCACCTTTAGCTCTGAGAAACCCTATAATCCATCAGAGAGGTTTTCAGCTCCATAAACAAGATAACACCAGTTTGATGAGAAAAACCACAGATTCAGACGAAGGAAGTCCGCCATTAACCAGCAACACTACACAACGGTGCAATGCTGCCACCTACTGGATATACATTTATTACTTTTTTAGCTTCCAGAACGCGCAGCAGCGTCAGTTGACGTCACATCCGTAGGACAGCGCGGGAAATTCGTTCCCGAATTGCAGAACATTTTACAGCTCACAACCTGTTCTAGATTATGGAATGATACATGGGTGGCCTCATTCTTTTTGATTTAAAATGCTTCATCACTTAAAACTGAGCATGCGTGATTATTTTTATTTAAAATATTCCCTCTTGTCCCTTTAACTCCATTACTGCCAAAACACCACACGACTTAACACTAGTAAGCTCAAATACTTGTAAATATTTCTTCTTGTACTTTTATAATCTTATAAAGGGGTTTTATTATTAGTTGTTTGGGCTTTTTAACAGTTTTTCTGAGTTTTTGTCGTTGGATGTTTGCTATTTGCTTATTTTCTGTTCTCAGTTCTTGTCCCAGACTATTTCCTGAGATAATTTGAAACCATTTTAGGATTGATCCATAACTAACAGACACTTCAGTACCTGCTGCAGAGAAAACCAATAAGCATCTACTATAAATTCCAAAGACGGCTAGTTAAACCATGGAGGTGGATCCTAATGGACCAACAGTCCAAAAATCTTTTTAAAAAGGGTTAGGACTAGGGATGTACCGATACCACTTTTTTCAAAACTGATCCGATACTTAAATCTGAGTACTCGCTGATACCGAGTACCGATACTTCTACCACACAAAAAATGCAACAAATTGGAATACAGGTTTAATTTTTTCTTCTCTGCTTTTCACAACAAATAACTGAGTTAGATCAAAAAAATAAAATATATTAATAAAAATGATCACAAAACTAAAATATAAGATGAAAAATAACAATTTTCTGTGATTTCACAGTGAAATTATTGCAGTTTTCCACATTTTAACCAAATAAAATGAACTATTTGGCACCATCTCCAGCTCTCAACCCACACTGTTCCTCTTTAGCTCAATAGCTCCCCCTAGTGTTCAATATAGGAAACTACAACAGAAATCACAAGTCACAGACAGTGAAGCCACTGGTATCGGTTCCTGGTATCGGGTAACTTTAACCGATACCGGTATCGGGCCGATATCGGTATCGGGCCGATACCGATATCAGTATCGGTATCAGTGCATACCTAGTTAGGACTGAAAGAACGTTATTACTCAAAACCACATAAAGAATTATTTTGAAAATCCGGCTGTTCTGATAGAAAATATAGAGAAATATGGAATGTTAGTCTTCTCACTAAGTTGATCTCCTGACCTTCTCCAGGTTATGTCGGCGTGGAGTTGAACCCAGTGGCGGCTGTCAGCCTGCAGCTTTTCTCAGGAGACGCGGAGCTTCATGTAAGCGGACCGATCCAGATCAGCCTCGGTCTTCCTCAGACCAGCAGACTTCAGGTCTCAGACGTTGTTCCAGCCTGGTCCTTTAACAGGACTACTGGTGGGTAAAAACCAGAGACCAGCTTTATGAATCGGCCACATGTTGGAGGATGGATCAGAATTTATAAAGTGTTTTAAGCATTTTAATATCAATTAAAACTTTAATAAAAAATTTGATTAGATATTAGAAAATCAGTTGATTTTATCTTTGAAAAACAGTTTCTGTCTGAATCCCACATTCTATGACTGATATGTATTTTTTTAAAGAATGCTTTTGATGTATCCGTTTTTCTCTGACCTGCTGCAGGAGGATGGATGAGGAAAGGGTTTGGAAAGGTGACGTTAGAGGAAGGAACCCTCAGGTGGACGTTCACCGCTCCTCACCTGGGCGACTGGATCGCAGCACCTTTCCCCTCCACTAGAGGCAGGATTCACCAGCCTTTTCTGTTATTTGAATACAACCAGTACACGGTGACGATGTTCTGATTGTTGTAATCCAGTGTGTTTGATTATATCAACACAAATAATGATTAGAATTGTTAGTCATTTTAGAGAAACTTTAATAATCATTTAAAACTTTTATAAAATTGGTGACAAAAACAAAGATTTGTTAAGTTAGGTGGATTTCCAGATTCCATCATTATTTGTTTCTTCTGATCATTTTCTTTAGGTTCCTTTGGACTCGTTGAGTTTATTTCACACCATTTATTCTTCCTGATGGTTTTCCTCGGAGGAACGCTTCCTATCGTCATCTGTCTCCTGATCTGGCTGATATTTTACTGCAGGTAGCATCTGATTGTTCAGAAAAGCATTTTCAGTTTAACATTTTCATTCCAAACTTTTATTTATTTGTCTCATTTTATGAAGGCGACACTTTTTATGTCTCTTCCAAGCCAATCTGAAGGTGGAGCATCAGAGTGGGACTGGAAAGTTTTAACGTTTTGCTAAATCCTTACAGATCTGGGTGTTTCTCTATCAGGAATTTAAAAAAATAAACGAAGAAAAGACTCTGCAGCCGTTTTGAGCTGTACCTCCAAGTCTAAATTCATTAAAAAAACTTTTAGAAATACTATTTATCAAGACCACCTTAAACGAGGAAGATTTGCTGCCTAGAGGCAAACAAAAACTGGAAGAGGAGTTCTGCTCCTCTTCTCACAGCTGCACTATTCTGATGGATTATTATTGATCTGTTTAATTTATAGGAGGCAGTCCAGTGAAATAAAAGCCATTAGGACCCCAGCAGTGATGAAAAAAGACCAAACCACCTCCACACGTCATGATGAAGTCCCATCAGATGATCAGGACCAGTCAGAGACGGAACAGGAGGAGATCCAGGAGAACAGCGATGTAATGGTGAACTCTGGTGCTGTGGCCGTTTCCATGGAGCTGAATGATGTGACCTCACGTCAAACTGGGCCTCCTGAATCTCTCGCAGACAGTTTGTTCTTCTACAATCAACCTGTCGCTGTTCTTCCTGCTTCCGCGTTCTTCCACCTGAAGGAGGAACCGGATCAGGCTGACTGGAGCAGATCAGCCACTCTGCCACGCACGTCAAACGGAGCCGCCACAGAGACGCAGAGGAAGGAAAGCTTCACTCAGACGATACAAAATGCTCCGTCTGCAAATCAGAGCCAGGTGACGACAACTAGAGACCAGCCTGGAGGTTCAGAAAGCTCTCAGACAGGAAGCAACACCTCCAGGGGTCCGTTCAGCCTCCCAGAGTCGGCATCAGTGCCGGGGACGTTAAATAAAATCCGAGGGAACAGACGCTCACTTCATACCTTCTCAGGTTTATCAGAAATCCCCTCGGCTCAGCCTCCTCGGGCCTGGTTTGTGTCTCTGGAAGGAAAACCTGCAGCTGAGATCCGCTACGCCGTGTCCGAGCAGCAGAGGAGGCGGAGGCCCATCGAGAGCCGAGACACCAGTTTGGACTCTGGAGTGGACATGAGTGAACTGAACCAGACGTCGAGCAGGAGGACCGCAACGCTGGAGCGAAACGCTACTTTTATCAAAAACACTCCCAGTAATAAGCATCCAACTCAACAGTAACCTGGCTGAACCTCTTTAAAATCACAGCATGTTGTTTCCTGATACCTGGATGTGATTTAACAGCTCAACTAACAGGAAGATGAATGTGTGTGGGATGTTCTCTTTAAATGAATCCTCAAAATGTTTGATGGATGTTTTTAGAAAAAGTTCATCTTCACTCTAACTGAAGAGCCTCATCTTTAAACCTAAAGGGATGAAACCGCCTAGATTCACAATAAAATACCAGTTTTATTCTGTGAAAATCCACCCGTTTTCTTCTTATTTTAGTGAAATTCTTTTTTGTAATTCAATTCAATGAGTTTATTTCACTCAACAAAAAAAAAAAAAAAGAAGCAATATACAAACGTCAAATCAAAACACAAAATACCAAGGAGTATACAAATCATTTGAGTGAAAAACGGGGAGGAAGAAGAAAATATTTATATGACCTATAACCCCCTTCAACTAAAGACAAAATAAATGACAAAATGGCCGTATACACAAAAAGTAAACAGCTTTCTTTTTTTTACAAACGGCATCGGAACTAAAACATATCAATCCTCTATCATTAACTCATGAAATCATAGGATTTTAGTAGGGATGCTCGATATTGGCTTTTTTACCGATATCCGATATTGTCTAACTCTTAATTTCCGATATAAACCGATATCGATATAAGTGGGGTAGCCCTCATTAACAAAAGACAAACACAGTATTTAATGCAAGGTGTGCCAAATAAATAAAAATATCTCAAAAATTATTCAATAGATTTGTAATATTTTGACATTTTGGGAGAGAGGAGAAGTAGCCGAACAGTTTGATGTATAATATGTGCACGGTGTGTAAAGGTCATGTGTGTCATCATTACAAAAACCGATACCGATATTTACGATATTACATTTTAATGCCGATATCGGCCGATAATATCGGTAGACCGATAATATCGAACATCCCTAGATTTTAGCATTTTTTTCTTTATACATTTTTTAAATTGATCAGTAGTTGAACATTTTTTTAAATCATCATCCAGGTTATTCCATAATTGTACACTACATACTGAAACGCACTTTTGCTTTAATGTAGTACGAACAAATATTCTTTTAAACTCAGATTTCTTTCTACTTTTTTCGTTATTTGTGATCAAAACAAAATACTTCTGTAACTTTGCTGGCAGTAATTTATTTTTAGCCTTGAACATAATTAGTAAAGTTTTCAATTTAACCAACTCTCTGAATTTTATAACTTTTGACTGAACAAACATTCTATTAGTATGTTCTCTTGGATGTACTTAATGTGAAATTCTCATTCTGTAACAGAAACAAAGGATTAGTATTTGTTTTATATGTATTGCCCCAACCCTCTATACAATAAGTGAAATATGGAACAATAAAGGAGTGATATATCTGATGTTTCTAGAACACTTTTTACTTTATTTAGAAGTCCAATACTTTTAGAAAGTTTTGTTTTATATATTTTATGTGAGATTTCCAATATGATCCAAGACAACGCCTAAGAATCTGACGTCGTTTACTCTTTTAACTAAAGTATAGACAATTTGACCGAATCATCAATTTTCCTACCAAAAACCATGAATTTTGTTTTATTCCAGTCGAGACATAATTTATTGTCCTTGAACCACTTCTTAAGTTTAGACATCCCACAAACCATATTTTCTAAAATAATTTTTAAATCATTCCCAGAACAAAATATATTTGTATCATCAGCAAACAATATGAACTGTAATATTTTGGACGCATCACAAATGTCATCACCCAACACTGACCCCTGTGGGACTCCAGTAATAAAACTAAACTTTGTGGTTGAATTTAAAGTGTAAACAATGAGACAGGGAATGGATAAAACCACTATAAACTCTACACCCTCAGATTTAAATGATTGTTTTTTTTAATTATTATTGATCATAAAATAAATACATTTTACAAAAATAAAGTTTATTATGAAATTTTAAAATTAAATGGATTACATTTTAAATTAAATGTATTAGATTTTAAATTACATTTATTAAATTTTAAATTACATTTGTAAAATTTTAAATGTATTAAGCTTAAAAAAAAATCTAATTTAAGGAGATTTGAACTAGAAATGTGGATTTTACAGTGAACACGAGTCAGAAATCCCTCCCCTACAGTATTTTTAATCTGTTGTTTAGTTTGTGTTTTTATTAACTCTCAGATGAGGAGAAAAAAATGTGAACAGAAAGTGCTTTGACTCTAACCAAACACGGGAAACGTTCCACTTCCCTTTTCACCTCCATCCTCAGAGGCCCTCTGAGGTTCACATCCTGTTTAATGCAGACTTGATAAACGTGGTTTAGTTTCGAGATGAGGTTTAGACCTTGTAGTCTTTGTGACTTGTAACCACTTCATTTCCGTTTTGATCTGGAGCCTGAGTGAGTATCTGTGCAAAATAACATCAACTAAAGTAAATGTATCAGATCTCAGAATGGTAACAAGGACTTTTGTTCATTTAGGGAACGTTTTACTAGGTGGTTTGTCATCATTTCTTATTTGAAATGGTTAAAAACAGTGTAGAACAATGAACTAAAAAGCATATTTCCTGTTTGGATGAAATAATTTTTAATTTTAACCTGTTAACTCTTCTTCCATGTGTTTTCATTTTTGGTGAATAATTTCTGTTTTCACTCTTTAAACAAAAGACGACTTCATTGGAAGCCATTTCTTGTCACTGACAAGGTAATGGGAGACAAGATGGCGGACAAACGGCAAAGAAACGGTCTGTAAAAGTCCTGTCTGAGTCTATATATCCCTCTACCTGAATTTGACTATGAAGATTTCACTTCCTGTTTTTGCAGACTCTCCTGTTCTGACTGTGTTAGCTGATGATAACAGCGTTGTGATGGCCAGAGAGATCAGAAACACATCAGCAAGATCCATTACAGAGACGCTGAAAATAGAACTAGATCCAAGGGGACCACCTGGTAGGTGAAAATATCTCTATTTTATTAAAGGTGTCTGAAAGATAAAGAACTTAACAACACGCAGCAAAGAACTGTTTTATTAGCAGAGATTCTGACAAAAATATGGCTACAGATTAGAGCAGTTTGCACAAACGGTGCAGAAGCAGTTTGAAATGTTTAACAAGTTCCTTTGAGTTTGATAATGCTGTGTCAGCGTTATGTCTTATATGATGTGCAGCAGTTGTATTATTCCAGACAGTGTCTTACTTTATTATGAAGAGTTGGATTCTGGGAGCTGTGTTTGCAAATTACCGTAATACACTGTAAAACAGATTGTTCTAATTCACTATAAATCAGTTTAAACGATTGACCAAAGGAAGAACTGCCACTCAGACTCTTTAAAAACTGTTCTGTCTTGATCCTGGTTTTGGGGGCCTTGCCTCTTTTCTTATGACACCGACTGAAACTGAATCTTTATTATTTAAAGTTAAGAAGCTTGAGTGTTTTAAAGACCATCTCAGACTTTTCTTTAACGGAAACAACAAACATTTTACAACAGTTTACTTAAATATGTTCTGGAAATAATGTTCAGTAAAAAAAAAATCAAGAAAGTGTTGTACTGTAAACAACTGTTTACTGTAAACAGCTGTTTACAGTAGATGAAAATATAAATAAGTGGTGAAGTTTATTACAGTGAAAATACTGTAAAAGAAATCAGTTTCTCTGCCTGCGGAGCAAATTCACTCATTTATTGTTCTTGTTCTGTCTCTGTAGAAAATGCAGCGCCCCCTGCAGGCCCTCCTGCAGCTTACACTGCGCTGGGAGGAAGTGTAATCCTTGGAGGTAAATTAGACAACAACACTATAGATGATGTCATAAATCTATCTTTGTACGTGAGACCATCACAGGCAGATGCAGGTAAATATAAATTCTGTATCTCTCTATCTCTCTATCTATCTATCCATCCATCCTCTGAAACCGCTTCATCCTCCACAGAGGGTCGCGGGGGAGCCGGTGCCTATCTCCAGCAGTCAAGGGGCGAAAGGCGGGTGACACCCTGGACAGGTCGCCAGTCCTCTCTATCTTATCTCTCTCTCTCTCTACAGTATATCTCTATATATGTCTTTTTTTCTCTCTCTCTCTCTCTGTATATATATATATATATATACAGTATATCTAAATATATAGATATAGATATATATCTGTACATAAATAAAACAAAACTGTCATCTCTTAATGAAAATCTATTTTCCTTTCAGGTGCAGGAGATTACATGGACATGCTTTGAGTTTCCTCCGGTTTTTCCACTTATCCACAGAATGAGTGTGTCAATTCAGTGGACATTATTGTAATAAGTGACTGACAATAAAAAAGTGAGGAATTTGTTTTCTTTTGCTTTTCCGTTAGAATGAAAATTAATGATGGGCCGTATCAGAATCTGTGTTGAACTGTGAGACATTTACTTGTCAAATAATGTTTGATTCTACGGGAACTGAATCAGAAAGCGACTGAACACAAAGTTGTTTTTCCAAATGCATCTTACTTAATAGAGAGGCCAGTTTTACCTCATTTAATCGTATAAAACGGCACAGATCTACTCTCCAAACCTCCCTAAACAATAAAGAGTTCAGTTAAATTATTAGATTTTTGGTTAAACTTTGTGTGTTTTCTTCCAATTTTGTGTATTTTCCCTTTTAAAATCTAAAGCAGCCTGTGGTGATTCATAAAACCAACCAGTAGGGGTCAGTAGAGTACAAGGTTAGTTTTAGATCCTCTGTGAAGATTTATGATTAGAAGAAATTTGACTTTTACTCTGTTTGACTAAATATAGATGTAGACTTTGTGAATGACACTGACTGCATTGTTTTAATTCTGCCCCTAAACCCATCAGAAGGTCAGTTTTCTACGATTCTACCTGCATTTTTAGGGGGAAACAAATAAAAACATTATTTGAGGAGTGACTGAGAAACCCCTGGTGATAGTTTCCAGACTAATGTGTGTAAAGTTTAATGGACCTCTTGCAGGCAATTCATAATATTCACAATGAAGTGAGGTGGAAGAGATCACGTCCGTCTGCCCTCTGCTTCCTGCCAGTGAATTCTCACACACAGTGAAACAGATCTCTGCCTGGCTTTGGACCAGTGAGCAGAAACACGGTGGCTGCAGGATAAGATTGGAATGGAATCGGTCTGACGCAGTTGGTGGATCATAAAACGGCAGCAGGATTATCACCGGCCTGCGGGGGACGGTGAACGACACCCTCACACCTCCTCTGCTTGCTTCACCGCCGTGTTCTTCTCTCTGGCATGTTTATAGCTTCTTCTAACATCCTTGGAGATAAAATGTAAAAAAACACCCAACTGTGCACGATCTGTTGGGGTCAGAAGAAGTTCCTCTTTTAATAAACGCCGCCCACTTTCTGAATGATAACACCCGGCTGCTTTAGTGCACGGACTGAAAACTAAAACTCAAATTAGATTCAGTGTCTCTGCATTAATAGTGTTTATTTTTCCCAGAATGCAAATGAGGATATTTATGCTGGTGTGACTCCAGCTGTCTGCCTGGAAGCTCACACAAAAAATAAGGTGCTTGAAACAAACGTTGTGACGTTTTAGGGTCTTTTAATGTTTGGTCAATAAAGAAGATTAAGGTCAAAGCAACCAGCCTAAAATCGTTTGTTGTTTCTGGGCTTTCAATGAAGGCAACTGGACTTATCTGGTTCTTTGAAGATGTTTCGCTGCTCATCCGAGTAGCTTTGTCAATTCGCAGGGATTTCCAAACTGTGGTGCGTGCACCCCTTGTGGTGCGCGAGCTGCCACTAGGGGGTGCGCAAGATGAAAACTGTAATGGCGGAAATTTGAAATAATGACACATTTACAGTGTTTTTTTCCCCACTCAGTAAAAATGTGTAAATAAACATGTATAGCATTATTGTGTGGAGCTGTGGGACAATATGTGGATGAACTCGAGTCTTTTTTCTGTCAATCACGTGAACTCTTTCGAGCAGACCTTTATTTTGAAGGCGACGATAACTTTCACTATTAGTTCCGGGGCAAAGTTGCGAGGAGCTGCAGGACTGTTTATCTTGTCAAATGGATATTATTTATTCAAAGAATCCTTCTTGACAGCTTGTAACGACTCTGCTGATTGATTCCATGTGTCCTTATTTAATCAACTCCATGGTGAGTCGTTTTCTTTGTTTCTTTTGTTTTTACTAAAGATGCAGCGCTACTTTCTGCCGCCGATGAGCTAATGGCTAACGGAGCTGGGTGTTTGCATCATTTAAAAACACTAAGCAATTAGTTAAGAGAACGTCAGCTTAATCCAGTGTAGTAACCTCCTGCTCACTTCCAAACATTTGATCAGCCCTCCCTCATACATACCCGCCGCCTTTACAAGGGAATGCGGGGGGCGTTTACTGACCGTAGGACGCGCGACTCTCACAGTAATCCTCGGTTACATATGATTTAATTATTAAACACTCAAAAGTATTGAAAAGTTGTAACATCCTGCCTCCTGAGGAGGTGTTCGCTCCACTGTATTCAACTGGAGTCCTGGTGAGTTGTTTTGATCAGAGGCGTGAATTGTCTGGGAATTAAGTTCAGAGCAGACTAATCTTTCCAGCACCTACCAGTCTGCTCTGAACTTAATTCCCAGACAATTCACTCCTCTGATCAAAACAACTCACCAGGACTCCAGTTGAATACAGTGGAGCGAACACCTCCTCAGGAGGCAGGAAGGAGGTGTGTCAGACAGAGGAAGATAAGCACAGTTTATAAGATTCTCTCTCTTTTACTATAGACAGAATTGACAAAGCTACTCGGATGAGCAGCGAAACGTCTTCAAAGAACCAAATTAGTCCGGTTGCCTTTATTTAAAACCCTTTTTTGGATCATCATGACCTGGATGACTGAGAACCTTCACCAGCATATTGTTTCTGGGCGATTAGATTTAGGAACCATGACAACAACAATGTTTTCCACACTGGAGGCTGTTTTCAGTGATTTACTGAAAATGTTACCTGGACTGTACAGTTTTTTGACCTGCCATAGGCTGCCTGTGTGTTTTGCCTTTGTTCTGCCATCTACTGTGCTTTAGTTTATGTTTAGCCGTCAGAAGGGGAGGAAGTATCCCTCAGTCAGAGGGCACGATGAAATAAGACAATGTTTACAGCTCACATGACAAAATTGGTTGAATCTGATGAGTATCTGTGTCCACATATACCTCAGTACAACGTAGTGGAATTCGGTCTCTGCGTTTGATCCTGATGAGTAGAGGGCAGCCATTTTTGGAGGTATAGGTTCAGCATCTTGTTCAAGGATGCTTTGACGCATGGCCGGAGTTTGGACCCTGGACAGGAGCTGGGTCTGAGCCGACAACCCTCTGGTTGCCAGATGCCGTTCTGAACCCACATGGAGTTTCCCCCATAAACTGAGAAAATGTGAGCACTAATCCCAGAAGCAGCGATGAGGTGGAACAGGTGAATTAAATGGAAACATTGAGGTAAAAGTAAGCGAAGAAATTTAAAGAAACAGATACAAGAACAGGACAGAATCAGGTGAAATCAATTTACTATCAAACAGAAAACTAAATCAAACCTATAAATCTGGTTTGAGTCGGACTAATTCTCACTCTTTTTCATTCTGAACGAAACAGTTTTGTTTTCTCCACCGAGTATAAATAAAAAGTCTAATAGTTTTTTCTTATTTCTGACTGAGCTCCAACACGTCCTGCACTTTTCTCCTGCTGATCCAACATGGGACATTTTTCACATGCCGCTGCGCTGCCAGGCATTGGAAACACGATCCCCCGTCGGGCCAGACAGCGAGTGCACGCCGGCGGTGGAAACGAGGTTTCAGTTACACAGGAAAGAGTCCAGATCAATGGTGTCCGTTATAGCAGCAGGCTGCTCGCAGACGTCTTTGTCTCCTGGGTTTAGAATGAAACGGGGACCGGTTCACGCCCAAAACCAGGGGGATGGGAAAGGAGTTCAGTTTTCTGCTATGTGGAATCAAAGGTCATGTTTCACTGCCACAAGAGGAACATTTAGATCATATTTAAACACAAAAATAACAATAAATCAGCAAACTACACATTATCAAGTTGTATTTTTATTTAAAGACACACTATGCAGTTTTGCTTGTTTTGGCACCCCCTAGTGTCTGTTTTAAGTAACTGTCATAAAAACGTTAGCATTGTTTCTGCTCAGAAACCCCTAAATCTACCTGTTAAATGTCTCCTCAGCCTTCACTGCTTCCTACTGGAGCGGTTCATCACTCATTCAAAGAAACCAGCTGTGTTCAAGCAGGGAGAGATGGGAAAAAAATCAGGAATCATCAGCTAAAAACACTCCGGAGCTAGCATAACAGCTAGCCACATTGGGTTAGCCTAACCCTCGTGAGATACGTGACTTTGTGAGACTTCAGGGCACCGGACCAGAGACATCTGGTCAGCCATCAACAGCTGTCTAAACACTGAGCCGATCTGACAGGTTTGTCTCACTGCAGCAGCTGACTGACGTCTCTGGAGGTTATTATAACACAACCCCCCCCCCCCCCCCCCCCCCCCCCCCCCCCCCCCCCCCCCCCCCCCCCTCCACTGCATGCACACCTGTGATCCCACTGACCTAAAATAACACCCACGGTGTTAAAAAGGCTCATAAACATCCTCCACTGACATGGAGACCCTGAGGTATTCCCTGATCTCAAGGTATTTTTATTTTTATGCTAAGCTTTGTTTAAAGTTGTGTTCATTGTCAGCCTTCACAGAGAAGGAGGTTCGATTTAGATCTGCTGGTTGATCAGAAGGTTCAAAATAATGTGTTTTTGTAATTAAGGATGTTTCTTTTTCTGTGCTTTTTTATGGTTTTGTTCATCAGCTCAAAACTCCTCCCTCCACTGGCAGCATACATCACAGAGTAACAAACTGCTACTGGAAAAAATACTTTTCCTGCCCAGAATGGGGCTAAAACGATGACAGGTTAAACTGAAACTGAAACAGTGTTTTTTTTTTCAGTTTCAGGTTTTTTTCAGTTTCAGGTTTTTGTTTTTTCAGTTTCAGGTTTTTTTTTTTTTCCAGTTTCAGGGTTTTTTTCAGTTTCAGGGTTTTTTTTCAGTTTCAGGGTTTTTTTCAGTTTCAGGTTTTTTTTTCAGTTTCTGTTTTTTTTTCAGTTTCTGGTTTTTTTTCAGTTTCTGGTTTTTTTTCAGTTTCTGGTTTTTTTTCAGTTTCTGGTTTTTTTTCAGTTTCAGGTGTTTTTTTCAGTTTCAGGTGTTTTTTTCAGTTTCAGGTTTTTTTTTCAGTTTCAGGTTTTTTTTTCAGTTTCAGGTTTTTTTTTCAGTTTCAGTTTTTTCATTTTCAGTTTTTTTTTCAGTTTCAGGTTCTTTTTTTCAGTTTCAGGTTTTTTTTTCTTTTTCAGTTTTTTTTTTCCATTTTCAGGTTTTTTTCAGTTTCAGGTCTTTTTTCAATTTCAGTTTTCATTTTTCAGTTTGTTTGCTGTCACTGTTTTTGCGCAGGGCGCGCGCTTGAGGGGCGGGGCTTCTAGCCTGCATATCATTAGCATTCATGGAGGAGGGAGCCAAGCTAGAAGCTAGAAGCTAGTAGCTGAGTGCCGGTGAGTTATGACCCGGCCAGCTGCGACCAGAAAATCAATGGCTGCTTGCAGTGGTTTTTGATCTTTTACAGAGATGAATCATTGTAAATAAGTTTCGTTTTTAATTAATTATGTTTGATAAAGGTGCGGTGGAAAAGCTAACGTTAGCCAAGTCGTGTTAGCCCCATAGCCCAGCTGCCTCTCTATGTGGACTAACTACAACATTTCAGTCTCCATCTGAACTCATAAACTTTCAAAATGATCTCAACAGCAACAAAACCTGGAAAGAAGCAGGAGAAGTTTCAAAATGAAAAGTCAGGTCCATGCTGACAGTCTGAGCCCATCAAAGCTCAAAGATCAGGGTTGCCAGATAGAGTCAAGGTTTTTCAGCCCAAAAATCCATTAAAATCCACGAAAACACACAAAAAAACTGCCCAATCAACGTTATTAAAAATGTGTGCGTGCGCACGCATGTATGCGCACGAATACACATTCAAAAAGCTTGCTACACTACTTTAGTTTCACTAATAGGGATGAATGAGACACATGAGCTGTTGGTGTCAACACCTCACTCATATGTTTGAACAGGTGATGCAACAGACAACAGAGTGGGGACCGAGTGGGCGGGGTTTCAGAACAAATAAGGCTGGTTTGTTTTATACAATAGCCAATCAGTGATGAAGACAGGTCAGTGGGCATTGTTATTGACTGATAATGAGGATATAATGGTTGAAATGTGTGTCAATAAAGTTATTTCAAAACCGCCAAAATAAACCGGCCAAAATATGTTCACCTGCCCAAAGACATTTTTTACCGCAAAATCAGAATCCAAACCGCCCAATCTGGCAACACTGTGTGGGTTGGTTTCAAAAGGTGTCACTTTAAACCGTGAGAGCCTTCAGTCTGCTCATTGGTCAGATGTGTTTGAGGGCGGGGCTAAAGAAGTAAAATACAGGAAGAAGTGTCTGAGCCTGGGGTAGTGGTTGAGCTACAGCAGAGCTGATGGGTCATTGTTAGGGCCTGGCTCACATAACAAAAAGGAGAAACACCTAAAACTAAAAGGCCTATGAAAAGGAAACAAAGGTTAAATCATAATGTGCAAACATAAATGTGGCAGCATACCTGTAAGAAGAGAGAGTGTTAGACAGATTGCAAGATTTAAACGTTCCCGGGTCCAGGTGTTAATCGGCCACACAGACAGACCCACAGGGTCGGATCTGTCATCTGCTCAAACAGGCCTTGTTGTTTGTCCATCCTACTAGCTAGCCAAAAATATCGGTTGTATTGGTCCACATCCTGGTGAGCACAAACAAACCACATCGAGAGGGGAAATAAACCAGGGTTCGATTTAAACAGCATCTCTTTGAAGCCCTAGAATTCTAAAGCCGTCAGCTGCAAAAGCATCACAGCTTATTTAGGTCTAAATTTTAGACAACAATGGAAGGAATTATGTGGAGCTTCAAAATGTGACCCAGCTACACTTACGGAGGTCTGTTTGGTCCAGATTTCAAGGTTTCATGCAGCAGATCTCAAACAAAAGCCTCAGGCTCTGTCTGAATTATGTCATTGTTTCTGGTAGTCTGACACCAACAGGCAGCGTGGCTAAAAACAACATGACGGCACATTTATGGGAATTAGCTAATCGTGTCACCACAAAAACCCTGACTCTCGTTAGATCTGATTTCTCGCTTTCTGAAAACAAACGCTCTGATCGTCGGAGAGGAACAGAAAACCGGGACATGTGCTTTACAGACGGGGTGGATCAAAGGAAGCCATCAACAGCTTTAAAGCCTCAAAAACCAGCTAAATAAATACAGCAAATTGATTTATGATGGAGGGCTTTCAGCGTTTCACAGCTGACTTAATTACAAACATTCTCTCTGACACGGACTGTGAAGTTTATCTCAAACGTCTAGTATTTATTTGGCCTGGGGCTCAAATTTAAAGCAGCTGTTTCGATGCAGCTTTGGACCTGGTTTCCGTCCCGAGAGCGGCTCAGTAAAGACTCTAGCTGCTCTGATGTGGTCGAGGCTTTTTGCTTTGACGATGAGGAATCCTCCCAAAATCGTTTAGTGTTTGTACTTTTCAGTTATTGAATTACATGAGGTAAATCATGTTTAGCCGAACAACAAATACAACCATGATTTGAGGATTTTCTGAATTCATGTCGTATGGATACGTAAACAAACAAGTGGAAGTTGTGCCTTTATTTCTCCTATCTGCCAGTTTCTCAGCATCAGATTCAAAAAGCAAACCTGATGAGCAGCAGGTTGGAGCAATTAGCACTCGTTTAGCTAATTGTGCTACACAAACCGAAAGAGGACACAGCAGGGACAGAAGAGAAAGAGAAAAGTATTTTCTGGGGATCTGCAGGTCTTAAATCTGGAGTATTTTTCCTCTGTATCAAAGTTTTCTAAATGTTTTAAATGATATTTCATGTCTAAACTATGATCTATGGGTTGAGTTCCACAACATGTCATTCTGATGAAGACCCTCCTTCCTCCTAGAGACCCCTTTGCATTATTTCTGGCCGTCAACCTTTTTTAGCCAATAAAATTCAAATGTCTGCATTCTCTCAACATGCACACGCATCAAGCAAACCTGTACCAGTAGTCGGCGCTCTTGTACAGGATGCTCCGTGTGTTTAAGCCATTAACTGAGGACTCGCAGCTCATTTCTACTAAAAACCTACCCATTCCCAGCTAAACACGGATTTATTTTAATTTTTAAACATTTCACCTCACAGAATGGCAAGGCTTGCCAAGGATACGCGTTTATTTTGGTCAGAAAGTTCATCCAGGGCCGAGTCAAGTTCAGCTTCAGAGTCCAGCAGCAGCTCGCTGCTAACAGAGCTAGTATCAGAAGCAGCAGGGACAGACAGGGTTCATCAGAGCCTGGTACAGTGTTCGAATAAGATTTGTGAACTGTGAGTGATTAAACCCTACACTTTGAGCTGCACAGTTGATGCCCAGCAGCGTAATGTGCCGTGTGCACGTGACTGGACGGCGCTCAAGAGGTTCGTTTATGAAAGCTGCACCAAGTCCCTTTAAATATGGTCAAATTTTCTAGATTTGAGCCAAAAAATCAGCCAATGGGGTAAATAAAATTTGCTTGGCTAGATTCCTTAAAAATAGCGAATTATTTTAAATGCAGAAAATGTAGCTATTTTTAAGGAATCTAGCCAAGCAAATTTTGCTTATCCCATTGGCAGATTTTTTTTTTCTCAAATCTAGAAAATTTGACCATATTTAAGAAGATTTGGCCTATTTCAAGCAGGGCTGTAAGAATATATTTTCTCTTTAGACCAAAAATAAGTCAAAATGTCTAAAAACAAGACTTTTACTTTCTTAGAAATCAGTTTTTGCAGTGTAGCTCCATAAGATGCTCTAGAAAATCTAAATCAGCTGATCAGCCAGTCATCATCATGGACCTGGAAATCTACGTGGTCTCTAAAACCTCTCCCCATTGGCTGATCTTCAAGGAGTGCAGACCATCCATTACACAGAGTCCCTGCAGTGTCCATCAACACCTGAGTCACACCTGATCACCATTAATGCACCAATAAGTGCAATTGCTGTATAATCTGAAGACGTCTGGATGAACAGATGTGATTATGAGAGGCCACCAGGGGCATTATTCTAAATAACCTCTCATACACACATGTGTATTCAGGGCCGGATCTAGCCATTAAGCTATTAAGTGGGGCAGGTAGAATATCAGGGGGGCCAGTCTGGACAAGCTAAGAATTTTTTGGTCATCACATCCCCCCAATCCCTTAAATGCATCAAAAACTATGACATCATCATATCAGTTCCTCTATCCATAGATTTATTTTCATATTTGATCCCTACCCTCTGCATTTACCCGGGCTTGGGACCGGCACAAGTAGGACACTGGCTGATGCCCTGTTGAGGCTGACCTCATCTGGTTAGGTTTGGTTTTTGTTCTTTTTTGTTTTGTTTTTTGTTCTTTTGTCTTTGTTTTGTTTTTTTTAGTTATTTTGTGTTTTTTGTTCTTTTTGTGGTTTTTGGTTCTTTTTGTGTTTTTTTTGTTCTGTTCTTTAGTTCTTTTTGTGTTTTTTTCTTTGTTGTGTTTTTTTGTTCTTTTCTGTGTTTTTAGTTCATTTTGTGTTTTCTTTTTTTGTTCTTTTTTGTTTTTTGTTTTTTTGGGTTATTTTTGTGTTTTTTGTTCTTTTTTGTATTTTTTGTTTTTCTTTCTTTCTGTGTCATTCATCAGTAGTTACTTTGAATGAGGACAAACGGAAGAGAGCGCTCACTCTGACCATTTTTCACTGAAATATTTTTGAAATTTGTTATTTCTGCATGCAATCGCGTTTGGGGGGGGGCAGTCATGGAATTTGGGGGGCAATGCCCCCCCTTGCCCATGCCTACATCCGGCCTCGTGTGTATGAGAGGTTGATTTTTACAATTTATTTCATAACAGGAAGATCTAAGAACTAGAAACACTGAGGAGTATATATGCTGGGAGTGGTGCGTGAAAACAAAAATCAGGCTAATGAACAGATGCAGAGCAGATGTGAGTAAATCACCAAAGGAACGAAAAGGAATGAACACAGGAAAAACAGAACATTTCAAAACAATGACAAAACTCCAGAAGAGAAGGTACTTTTCAGACCCCTGAATCTGAACTACAAACTACTAAATATGACTGGTGAATGAAGAAGAACGTGCAGGACAGAGAGCTGTTTATCCTGCTTGATGCTCTCATGTAGCGAAGGTCCGTCATCTATTTGGAAATCCTGCAGCATCATTAAAGCCTTCCATCCAAGGTGGCAGGGTCTTCAGCTGCTCAAACAAACAGAAAGCAGGCTGCATGCTGGGATAACGTGTTTTCAGTTCCCATGTTTGTGGTGTGACACCTGCACAGAGTCAGATAAGGGTCAGAACTCTGAGGTTCTGATAGCTCTGTATTAACTCGGTTCCTAGATGTGAGCTCTGCACACATCTGCTAACTTTAGCGACGCAAACATGTAAGCATCAATAAAATAGCTTGAATGCTAACTGGTCCTCTGAGGGCGAGCCAGCTCGGGCTTATCTACAAAACAATAAGCAGACAGGCTGCGTTTGGCTTTGAAAATAATTGAAATGAATCACTCCTTCCAGCTACAGAGACGAAGGTAAAATTGCAAATTGGTGGCTGCAGAGCGATGATTGTGTGTACGTGCAGCCATGGCTTGAAATGAGATAATACAAGACTGGGGCGAAGTTTCAAATGTCAGTTTAATTGAGCAGAATGATATTGTTAGGGGGTCCACTTGGAGGTCCAGAGGGCGAGGCTATTTATAGCAGAACGGCCATGTGGTCGATGTGATAAAAATAAATGGTTAGATAACCTCGTTTTAACCTTTAGTCAACGGGAACATTCTGGTTTTATGGTTGCAGCCATAACCGGTGGTTTCAGGAGATTCTCAGCAGAGATGTTGCTGTTTCTCCACCGCAGGTTTAAAAGATTAATGTGACTCATTCTACACAATTTACTGAATTTTGGCCTTTTATGTCCACATATAATGTTCTTACAACACTGAGACTGGACTGTATTTCCTTACGTTATCTTGACTAATCACTGGTATAGAAATAGACGTTATTGCAAAACTCTGAAGTTGACCAATGCATCGTGGTCAAAAAAGACGTCAGTGGTCTTCTTCAGTTTAAAAATCTGACACATACAAACAAAAAAGTCCTTTTATGAAAATAAAAACATGTTTTTACTCCAAAAACACAAAAGCAACTGTTGCAATGAGAGAACTAAAACCTAGTCTGTCATCTCTGGTCAGATTCTCACAGTCTGACCCCCCCATCTCCACCCCCATGCCTGAACTGTAACCCTTTTGTCTTTAGACAGCGGGGGGCTGCTTCAGGGGGGGTGGAGGGGAAAAAAGAAGAAGAAAATATCATCTGAGTATGAGCAAATTTCAAGCGGAGCATTTTCCTTGGCCTTTGGCTCCTTTTGTTTCTCTGCCAAAGCTGATTTCTGTTAGGAAAGCCACACCGGTCCTGCGGGAGCCCCGCGGATGTTCAGCAAAGTTTGGTAACACCAGAAAGAAGGGACATTTAGCTCGCAGTGGGGCCAGAAGATAAGGAACTGTGAGCTATTTTTAGTCAAATGCTCTTTGTTCATTTAACTCAACAAATCCTAAAGCATTGTTGTTAAAACACCTTTTCTTATTCTTTAAAAACACGTAACTTGCCCTCTAGTGGAGGATCTACTGTAGGTGGGAAGTGCCTTTTTTTTGGCGGCAGCATTTTATTTTGCCCCTCATTAAAATCTATAATATTTATTTATTTTAATTTTGATTGAAAATACAATATTCTACATTTTATTGCATTGGGTTGTTATTGAATCAATCCGCTGAAATGATGGACATCATTTTGCAACATCTGCTAAATTTAGAAAACCTGACGTGACCCAGAGAAACTGTGATGCTCCTCATGCAATCCTTGGCTTTTGACAAATATTTTAAAGCTTCAAAGTTGCTACACATGGATTATATGAGCCGTGTTGCAGCTGCCAAACAGGGTGGTTGAGTTAATCCATCTCCCTGTGTTTAATCCTGATGAACTGATTGTGCAGCTGCAGGATGAAGGAAGGAATAAAGATTCATCAAAAGATCTTAAATCAGGAGAGGGACGTCTAAAATAATTGAATATTAAAAATGAACACATTTTCTGTTTGTACTTTTATTTTGTGGCTGGTTGAGGCTCTAAAAGAAGATCAGCTCTGCCAATCAGAAAGGTGGAGGCTCTACCTCTGAACCAATCAGGTTGAGTTTATACTTTTTCAACCACAAAGGTTAAGGAAACATTACATTTGTATTCTGAACTAGTAAAAAACATAATACAAGACACAAAACATAAAACAAAGTAAGTTTCAAAGGTAAAAAGACAACTCTGCACTAATTAATCAACTCCAGGTCGCTGCAGGAGCTCCCCGTTTCCTCTGCAGCGTCTCAGAGGAAGAGGCCTGATGAAGGTTCAGCGAACACATGCAGCAGGTCATTGGTTGTCATGGTAACTCATAGTGCTGAGCTCATGTACTAAAGTTTAACTATTCATCTTTAGAAGCTAGATTACTGTTTATCTTTTTGAAATCTCATGAAGTTAAAGTTTTTTATTTCTAAGTTTTATCAGGTTTCTGCTGAGTTTTTTCTTCTGAATCATCTGGATCTCATTTCCTTCAGGTTTGATTTAAAACAACCGACTTGTTGGACCTAAAAGAAGAGATGGAGATAAAGAGCTGGCTCTCTGGAGAAAGAATGAATTCTCAAAATGTGGAAATAATTAATAGAACTGAACCAGCTTGGCTGAATTTAACATCAGTTTTCAGATTCAGGCTTTTGAAGGTTTCAGTGTAATGGATTTCAGCAGGTTTTGTTCTGGTTTTCAGGTCGTTTTCAAGTTTTTCAGTTTCAAAAACAACAAAAAATAAAGTTTAAAGAAATTGTTTTTGATGCATAATCCCAAGGAAGTTGATTTTAGGGCTACATGCACATTTTTATTTAATTTTGAACCTCTTTATGTGACCAATATTAGTCTCAAAGTTCATCAAGTTTTCACCAAGACATAAAAATATATCTCCTTATTGCTGGCCTTTAAAATACCCCACAAACAAACTCCCTAAAAACAGACACATTTAAAAGAAAGTTTAATACAAATCATAGAATATTTGTATTTTTTGCAGTTATTTATTATCCCAAAAAATAAGAAATGTGCAGATGACAAGTCATTTGTTCTCCCTTTAGATTTAAACAAACTGATTGTATTTCACTTCACTTTATTATAGAAGTCCCCATAGGGAAATTTGTCTTGCAGTGTTTTTATATTTCTCCGTTCTCGTTACCTTTTCTGATCATTTAGCAAGTCAACTCTATGTTTAATTTTATTCTCGCTGAGGTAAAAATGAACTTTGTAATCATTTATTTATGGAAGAAATATAGTATCATCAGAATTCAACAATTTTTAGACATTGAAATTGTAACACTGAATTTTTTTTATCATGTTCAATTATATGTATGAATTTTTCTTACTCCAAATTTTCCTGCAAAAGATTCACCTGCAAAAAATTCACCTGCAAAAGTGATGAGCAATCAGCACTAGATCGAGTCGAACGGCTCTCAGCCAATCAAATTACGCTCTCTTGATCACATGACACCATTAGCCAGCGGCGCGTCTCCTAAAGAGAGCTGTTTAAATGTGAAGTGATTAAGTTTTTCTCCTAAATAGAGATCATTACAGAACGCCTAGTCCTACTTGGGTCATTTAAGTTCATCACTTTTGCTGGAGAATTTTTTTCTGGAGAATTTTTTGCAGGTGAATTTTTTGCATGCAAATTTTTTGCAGATAAATTTTTTGTAGATAAATTTTTTGCAGGTGAATTTTTTGCAGATACATTTTTTGCAGGTGAATTTTTTGCAGGTGAATTTTTTTGCAGGTGAATTTTTTGCAGGTGAATTTTTTGCAGGTGAAACTTTTGCAGGTGAATATTTGATGGTGAATTTTTGCAGGTGAATATGTTTGCAGGAAAAATTGGAGTAAGAAAAATTCATACGTATAATTGAACATGATAAAAAAACTCAATGTTATAAATTCAATGTCTAAAAATTGTTGAATTCTGATGATGCTATATTTCTTCCATATTTAGTAGACTCAAAACAAAGTAACAAGGAAACCAAACTGTCAAACTTTGCTGAATAAATGTGTGTGTGTGTGTGTGGGGGGGGGAATCAAAAGGTTGAAACTTTTTAAAGGAAACTGACATTTCAGCTCAGAGGAAGGTTGTTTATCTCGGTTTCTAAATGAGTAAAAAGAGCTGAAAGTCTCCAAAGATAAGAGCTGCTCTGTACACGCTCAGGAAAAGGCTTCAGTAATTATCTCATCTCATTATCTTAAAATACTCCAGACTGTTTATGTTAATTCACCTCCTTTTCCTCATCAACCCAGTCCTTTTTAGAAAGACATTAAACCATGTTTGTGTCTGACATGAGTTCTGGGTTTGTCAGACCGTCGGCACCATTAAGACTTCCTTTCCTCAATCGACACTTTGACTCGTGTCGTCTCCCACATCCATCAGCTGTGTTGTTTTGTTTCACCGTCTTCAAAGTGAAGACATGTTGAACTGAGCTGATCCAATCCCACAAAAATCTGACCCTTTACTTCTTTCCTCATCAGTTTCCTGCATTCAGAGAGTAGGTCTTCAACCCCCTCTTCCCACTTTAAGAAGTAAACACACACTGATGTTCACACACTCTGTGACTTTAAAAAAACAGCAGAAAACAGGAACTTAAGCTTAGACACCTTCTTCTTTCTATTGTCTCGGCTTGTTTTTGCATTTTGGTAAAACGTTTGTTTGTCTAAAAGGCTTCACCCTGCAGAACCAACAGTCATCAGTCAACATAAAGTTAAAACTGTGGTAAGAAAAGCTGCAGGAAACATCTATTCCTTCAAGAATGACAGATGGTGCTTATGATCTGACCTGCAGCAGATGAACCTCAGACTAACTTAACTAGTTGTTGCTATTGAGCAACATGTAAAGATTAATTATATCACCCTAATAAACCGGAAGGCACATAGAGCTTAATTTGTTTCTATATGTTAATTAAACATGAACTGATTTAACTGAAAAAGGCACAAATACACAAACTAAAATAATGTTTTGGAGATGCATCAAAAAGAATGAAACATTATTGCATTCCGTTATTGTTATCTTAATATTATTAATAATTGCAATTAATTAATTATTGTCCCAAATGGGAAAACATGCAAAAATCAATTAAAACTAATTTATTTCAATAAATATTCTCAGATAATCACTTCAACAACAGGTCATAGTTTTCAGTCACATGACCAACTCTTCACCATGGCTGTCAAAACTGCTATTGCGGCCACTAGTGGGGAATTGGTAGTACTGCAGGCTTAATGTTTTATCTTTCCGCCGTCACCTATTCATGAAAGCAAAACAAAGACAAGAGCTCAAAGTCTGAGGGACGTGGAATCTGGATTCTGCCCAGGTTCTTCCCAGAGCTCCAGTTTGGTCGCATGAATCATCGTTCACCAGGCTTATAGACTATCACTAGAATGAAAGCTTTCTGCAGGTGTTCTGGATGGATGATCAATAGTATCACCCCAAAGTAAGTGAAGAAAAAAAATACTAGAAAAGTTTATTTTACTGCTGTTTTTTACAGATTGCATGACTAATCAGGTATCCTACACTTGTTAAATCCTCTTTTATGCGTGTTTCTTAAATGCACGGTTCATAATATCCATGTTACATTAATGCACTGAGGCAGAGCTGACTGCATGAATACATTAGTTTACTCAGAGGGCTGGGTTCAATTAGTTCCAGTGAACAGAGAGACAGCTGTAGGAAGACCTGGAGCTCCACGTGAATATCATAAGGAACAGATGTGAAAAACCCAGAGCTGCATTAAATCTTATGTCAGCCGAGCGCAGAGACATCTGAGGTCAAAGGTTAGGATGTTCATGGACTAGCATGAATCTTAAAGGAAGGATTTCATCCCTGCAAATCTAAAATGGGTAAATTTAATATTGCTTAAGCTTATTTCTCCTGGAGACTTTGTGCTTTTTTTCCTAAAATCTAATTTAAATGCCCTTTAAAGGTTTTAATAATTCCAACACATCCTTTTTAAAATCCATACTTTTCTCTTTAGTTTAAGTTTTTCAGTTCCACCTCCTCCTAAAGTGTCTCAAAGAAACAGAATGTCCTCATCTTCACTCACCACGCCTTCACTTTACAGCCAAACCACATCCATCATGTAGGAGTCTTCACTTTCCTCATTAGGATCATAATTCTTCCACGTTCTCAAAGGCATTAAACTCAGATTGATTCAGTAAAAGGAGAGAAATAGTAATAAACACAAATTATTAAATGTGTTCCATTATGCTATTTTCAAGAATTTGACACCTATAGGTCAAATTTTTGTTTTCAATTTTTATTTGTTGTCATCTATCCTGTAGTTTGATGTGTTTTTGGTATTTCAGGGGTAAAAGAAAGTCTAAATTTTGTTGTGTGTTTGCAGAAAATATTACACAAAGTGATTTATTACTGCAAGGTGTGTCTCGTTCCGTCAGGAAGGTGTGTGTCTCGTTCCGTCAGGAAGGTGTGTGTCTCGTTCGGTCAGGAAGGTGTGTGTCTCGTTTGGTCAGGAAGGTGTGTGTCTCGTTCGGTCAGGAAGGTGTGTGTCCCGTTCCGTCAGGAAGGTGTGTGTCTCGTTCCGTCAGGAAGGTGTGTGTCTCGTTCGGTCAGGAAGGTGTGTGTCTTGTTCGGTCAGGAAGGTGTGTGTCTCGTTCGGTCAGGAAGGTGTGTGTCTCGTTCGGTCAGGAAGGTGTGTGTCTCGTTCGGTCAGGAAGGTGTGTGTCCCGTTCCGTCAGGAAGGTGTGTGTCCCGTTCCGTCAGGAAGGTGTGTGTCTCGTTCGGTCAGGAAGGTGTGTGTCTCGTTCGGTCAGGAAGGTGTGTGTCTCGTTCCGTCAGGAAGGTGTGTGTCTCGTTCGGTCAGGAAGGTGTGTGTCTCGTTCGGTCCGGAAGGTGTGTGTCTCGTTCCGTCAGGAAGGTGTGTGTCTCGTTCGGTCAGGAAGGTGTGTGTCTCGTTCGGTCAGGAAGGTGTGTGTCTCGTTCGGTCAGGAAAAAAAAAAAAGGAAATCAGTAAACTAAGAAGAAATGTTTAACATGAACAGAGTCGTTATTGATTTCAATGAAGATTTAAGGGATAATTTCACCACCATAGATAAAACGTTCCTATTTCCTCTGATCCGTCGGTGCTCCTCGGGTCTGTGGAGCTGAGTGGAGTCAGAGCAGACAGACTCGTAGAAAAACTCGTCCTTTTAAAGTTCAGCAGCAGAGTAATGGAGTGAGGCAGCTGTTGAAACTCCCGATGAGCCTCAGGCCATCCAGACGGTTTTTATTAGTGTTTCTCTAAAGACTAATGATATGACCTTTGACTTTAGACCCAGTCAACTTTCAAACTGCATGTATGCAGACAATATCCTGTTTTGTCTTTCTCCTTTCTTTGCTTTTAGTTTTCTAAACCTAACAGGCCTGTTTGTATTGTCATTTTTATCCCCTAAATTAACATTAAAGCTGCTGTTTTAAGTCAACTTTAAACATTTGACGGTTTTTTGTGAAGCTGTCATCATAAATCGAAGCTTTTTAAGCACGCAAACCCTCGCAACATCATCTGTGAGGTCAACAATGATTTCATAATAATGTGTGTGATGGTGTTGCCTAGCAACAGGGGTGATTTAGGCTCTGCTTCATCCCTAATGATTTAACGACAGAACAGAATCCCCCAAAATGAGTATGTACTGCATAAAAGTCTAACCTTACCACACACGTTTTGTTTTTTGATCATCGAATCAGATGTGTTGGATGGAGAACGGGCGTAGAGACGTTTATCAACCTTATCTGCGTGAAAGAAACATCCTCTGCTGTTCCTCGTTGGTTATTCAGAACAGATGCTGCACAGCTCATCTGTTACTGTGGGAAAATATGAAGAATCAATACTCTGTGAATGAAGATAACCTCTATAGCTTTGGTTCTAACGCCATGTTTCTGTTGATGATGCTGCTTTGGACTAAACGTGCTCAGGAGGCCCCTACCAGCAGGCTCATCCTGCAGATCTGTCCTCATGCAGACTGAAAATCCTTCGTCTCATGTTTGATCAAACCAAACGAACACGACTCACCTAACTACAACTTAAATTCTGCCTGCAGAGTTCAGATTTAGAGACTTGTTCATTTTATGGTAATATGTAAACAAATTAAAGGTTTATAATTATTTTATTGAGTGTAAACAATCTGCCACCTTTCATTTTGGGCCAGAGATGAGAAGAGTTTTTAAAGAATCATGACTTATTTTCATTTTGGTCAAATGTTAAAAATACGAGAGGATCAAGATCTCTGTCAGCACCAGAGGTGGGTAGTAACCAGTTACATTTACTCAGTTACATTAACTTGAGTAACTTTTTGAAAAAAATTTACTTTATAAGTAGTTTTACTTCACTGTACTTTTTACTCTTACTTGAGTATTATTTTTGTTAAGTATCACTACTCCTACTTGAGTAATATCTCTGAATCCTCTACACAGCAAAATCGGATGTGTTAATTTGACACCTATAGTGTTAAACTTAACACTATGCTGATGTTTATATAATTCTCACCGGCTCAGTGTTAAATTTACACTTTGAGTAGTGTTAATATTTTAACCCTATCACAGTGTTACATTTTAACACACAGTGTTATTTTGTGACACTTTATAGTGTTTTTTTAACACTTAACCGAGTTAAAAAATACTTTTAAAAAAAAGTAATATAGAATAAAAATACGTTTTCTCCTGCTGCACGAGGGCCGATTGAAATCAAATGCGAAACTGACTCTACTGAGAGTGTGCGCACCCAACTTGGTGAAATAGCTCCACCCCCTGAGCGGTTTTAACACTGCAAGTACTGGAAACAACACAGAAATTAACCCCCATCAACTCAAAATGGTTAACGCAGGGAAATTAACACTATTGATTTTGCTGTGTACGTACTGCGAGTAACTACAGAAAAACAAACATGTTTTAACAAAAATACACCAGAAACAGACCTACACTTTATTAAAGGAGACCACATGTTTGTGTACCAGCTTTGTTTTCCTACTCTCATTTTCTATAGCTAACTATCTTTATCTAGCTTGCACAAAAGCTAAACATTAAATTAGCTAAATAGATGGCTACCTAGCTAGTTTTATAGTTGCATAGCTAGCTCTACTAAGTTTTGGCAATATATTTTTTAAAATACTTTGAAAAGTGCTTCTTCTGCTTAAAATTTTCTGTTTTGATATCATGTTATGTATTTGTATCAGTGTTTTTCATTTTAGCCTTTAAGACACTAGAGTTTCCCCCAAATTTTATATTTTTATCTGTCTGATGACATCATTTTTAAAAATCTGAAGGATATTACTCAGTACTCAAGTAGACTTTTTACCAAGTACTTTTTTACTCATACTCAAGTATTTTTTGGGACAGCAACTTTTTACTTTTACTTGAGTAAAAATATGTTGAAGTAGTGCTACTCTTACTTGAGTACATTTTTTGGGTGCTCTACCCACCTCTGGTCAGCACCTGGAGATATGGTGCATTCGATTTGTCCTCGGAGGTCAGAACTTGGAAATGGGAATGACGTCACACCCGAGTTACAGCATTCTGTTTGCAAAGTCGGGAAACCAAAGTATAAAGTAATTTACGGTTGTATTTCTTCACGTGTTTGGTTCACACACATTGCCATTGTTGCCTTTGTTAGCTGCACGCATCCAAAACATTGTTTAAGACTAATTAATATCCTCATGCAAACACTCTGAATTTGTTTAGAGTCAGAGGACACAAAGCACTACATGTAGTTCTGAACTTAGACACATCCGAACAAGAAGATCTTGCAAAATAAACGTGTTTTCACAGCATTTTAACTTTTCTTGTGACGAGTCACCATCTTTTTTCCCCAAAGTCGGGACGCAAAAAAATCACCGACTTTCCGAGTGGGAAGTCCGACTTCTAGTTGGTTTTTCCCACTCGGAACTTGGAATTTCCGACTTCCGAGGACAAATCGAACGCACCATAATCTTCAGCTAGTGGTTGTTGTGGCGAAACTACTGACTTATAGTCATGTTTGTGCTTGCTAATGTCAATTAGCTGAGCCAGTGTTGGGTAGTATCAGAATACATGTATTTAGAATACTGTATTTAGAATACTATTTTGACGTACTGTATTCCGGTACAGTTACTATTTTTAAACAAGGTATTCAGAATACAGTTACTTTCGTAATACCATTGGAATACTTGTGTCTCCGTGTTGTGTAGGTTATCTATCCCATAATGCCCCTAAACAACGTGCCTCCGTTACCATAACAACCCTACCAAAACAAGAGGGTACACTCCCGACCAGCCGGTAGCAACAGGTAGCAGCTAGCCTCGTATGGATTCAGACCAAGAGATGGAGTGGTTGGAGGCACAGCCACAGCTGAATCAACCTACCAGCAGTGGAGGAATAAGTGCATTCATGTCCTGGAAATTCAAGCTAACTTTCATTCTAAAAAAGGAGAGGGGCAAGCGAAATATGACGGTGCAGTGCGATCTTTGTCTGCCAGCTAACAACCTACTAGCTGCGTCCAAAGACTCTAATCTAATCTGAAGAAACACCTTAAAGTTAGTTTTATCTTTCTAGTTTTGCTTCCCTAGTGCTTTATTTAACAGCCTGTATCGTGTTAGTTCTGTCATTTCTCACATTTACAGTGTCGGTGTTGTATCTGAAATGACGTTAGCTTGATGATGTTGTTGTGGTTTCCCACAATTGTGGGTTTCACGTTAAGAGTTTTCCATCTGGAGTGCAATGAACATCAAGAACATCACTTTGCAATAGACTTAAATCGTGTTTTATAGGGGAAGTATTCTAAGTATTCCAAGTATTTAGAATACAGAAGCAGGATTAAGCAAAGTAACGGAATACAGTACAAAATACATTTTAAAACAGGTATTCATTCTGTAACTGAATACATTTGCAAAGTATTCTCCCTAACACTGATTAGCTGTAGCAGCCATCTTGGATTGGGTTGACTCCAAAAGTCAATGGCTGTGTCTGAAATCAGGGGTTGCATCTTTCGTTGCTGCATGTGACGGTCGATTACGTCATAGCAGGCTGTCTAAATTCTAAGACTCTTGATGCATCCTTCTATTACCAGATTTTAAAGGATGGGTCTGATGTATCCTTCCTTGTCCATCCTATCCCAAGAGTCATTGTGAGCCGAACGGGAGATTTTTGTTTTTGTAACAATGGCAGACAAACGGAAGAGGATGACATTTTTAAATGTAAGTATATTATATTAAGCCCGGTCCACATCCCACATCCAGACCCAGGGCAGGTGCCGTCAGCATTGGTGGTTTGGAGCGGGCCTCTGTCCAGGGGGAGGGGAGTCTAGGAGCATGGACCGTATAGCGTACATCTCGGAGAGGCTCGCGCCAGTCAGTTCAGAAACTCATCCTTCACCTGGACACAGGTCAGCACCTCGGTCCGCTGGATGCTGCGCTGCGTATGGTGAGCATGCAGTGCTATTTCTGCACCCTCGAATTATTGGTGGGGACAATTCGGTGATTTTTGGGTATTGGTGGGGACACATCACCTCCATCCATGCCAAATCTACGCCCATGCATGAGATATTTTGCAAAGAGAAATGTATGGATGACAAAAAAGCAATAAACAAGCCATCCCCTGACAAATATAGAACCTCAGAGGTTCATAAATCAAACAATAAACACATGAATTTAAAAAAAAAATCAATTTTCAACCACTCATCTAATATTGGGTCAAAAAGGAAAAACCCGGACATCTCTTTTCCCAGGGACATTCTCCAGTCGGTCTGATCAGATTGAAGGCCAGATTCCAGACCGGATTGGATGTAGAATCCCTCCAGTGGGTCCTGGGGTACCACAGGGTTCACTCCAGACAAACATGCTCAAAACCCTCCAGAGAGAGGCCAACCGCTCTATGAAGGAAGCTTGTTTTAGTCTCTTCCACAGGTGAGTGTTGGAATCGATGAACCAGCGAGTTCCAAAAATCTATTTACAAGCTGAAACCTTTTAAAAGCAATTTTCACACAAAATAAAGCTCCTTATAATAAACTGCAACTTTATGTCAAAGAAATGTAGTCTATTCATTCAGAGACATGTGATTTCTCAGTCATAACTCAAGTCTAAAACATAAAGATTTTCTGGTCAGTGAGTTTGAGCGCTGAGCGGTGGAGGAGCTATTCTTGAAAACTATTAAAACCCATCTGTGAGTGCTCGAAACTGTGGGTGGACTGTTTTTTTTCTCCTTTCTTTCATAATGCAGCGTTATAAAAGCCAATTTGATTCTACGTGTGAGTTTACAGTCACTTGAAGAGAGGTCAAAGGTCGTGTTATGTTAGTCATTGTTGTGATGAGTCATTCATGCAGCAGCTGAAACTATCCGGACAGAAAGACGAGAGCTCTGCGTCAGAAATCATCACAAACACCTACACTGGGCTTTTATTGGGAAAAGAAAAACAGACGTTTTCTTCAGAACAGGTGTGTTTCTTGAATTTAAGCCTCCTCCTCTCTTCATCCAGTAGATTCATTACTTCTCTCCTTCTTTCTGGTAATTGTCTCTGTTTGTGTTGTGAGTCAGACTCAGATTTATTAGTGTCTGAGTTTTGTTTTCAGTTTGTCCTCTGATGAAACCCCGCTGGCTCTCTCTCTCTGAACCCCAACTGGATTCAACATCATTTTCTAAATTGCGTTCAAGGGAAAGGGCAAAAATGAAAACAGCCCATGTTCTGTTAGCAGAAACGTCTGATCTGAGAGGATTAAACATCAGTCAGGAAGGTATGGGATAAAGTTTGTGCCAAAAGGATCAACAAAAATACAATTACACACAAAATATATCAAAAATAAAGCAACCAAAAAGAAGATTTCAGAAGCAAAAGTGTGAAATTCAAACGCAAAAAATTACTTTAAAAAAATCATAAACTAAACACTTATTTTTACTTCTTAACAACTCATACTTTATTTATTTGACACTTTTTTGGCTCTCATTTAATTCCGCTTCATTCAGACCATGTAGGCTTTTATTCTGAAGGGCATGTTTTAATTGTGCTGTGCCTCGGTTTTGCTTCTGCTCTAAGTTTTTGCTTTTGAAAGAAAGTCTCATTGGGAGGGGTTTTCCGGTGCTTCTGGAAGAGCTCATAACCAATGAAAGTGAAGCACTGGAAAGCCCCTCCCACTGAGACTTTGTTTCAAAAGCAAAAACTTAGAGCAGAAGCAAAACTGAGGTGCAGCAAAAGCAAAATTTGTTGCAGAATCAAAACATGCCCTTCAGAATAAAAGCCTAAATAGTCTAAATGAAACAAAATTTAGTGAGAATCAAAAGGTGCCAAAGAAATAAAATATGAATTGTTAAGAAGTAAAAATAATTTTTGGGTTTAGAAAAACAAATATTTACTAATAAATAGTTTATTTTCTTTTTAAGAGTTATTATTATTATTATTATTATTATTATTATTATTATTATTATTATTATTATTATTATTATTATTTTGCTTTTGAATTTCAATTTTTTGCTTATGAAATTTTTTTTTTTTGGTTGCTTTATTTTGATATATTTTGTGTGGAAATGTATTTTTTCCACATCTGATCCCATAGGATCAAAATATATCAAAATAAAGCAACAAAAAAAAACATTTCATAAGCAAAAATGTTAAATTCAAAAGCAAAAAAAAAAAAAATAATAATAATAATAAAAAACTCTTAAAAACAAAATAAACTATTTATTAGTAAATATGTTTTTCTAAATCAAAAAATAATTTTTACTTCTCAACAATTCATATTTTATTTCGTTGACACCTTTTTGATTCTCACAAAATTTTGTTTCATTTAGACTATTTAGGTTTTGATTCTGCTGTAAGTTTTTGCTTTTGAAAGAAAGTCTCAGTGGGAGGGGCTTTCCAGTGCTTCTGGAAGAGCTCATAACCAATGAAACTGAAGCACTGGAAAGCCCCTCCCACTGAGACTTTCTTTCAAAAGCAAAAACTTAGAGCAGAAGCAAAACTGAGGCACAGCACAATTAAAACATGCCCTTCAGAATAAAAGCCTACATGGTCTGAATGAAGCAGAATTAAATGAGAGCCAAAAAAATTGTCAAATAAATAAAATATGAGTTCTTAAGAAGTAAAAATAAGTTTTTAGTTTAGAAAAATAAATATTTAATTATGATTTTTTTTAAAGTAATTTTTTTTAGTTTGAATTTCACACTTTTGCTTCTGAAATCTTCTTTTTGGTTGCTTTATTTTTGATATATTTTGTGTGTAATGGTATTTTTGTTGATCCTTTTGGCACAAACTTTATCCCATAAGGTTGAATCTTTCCTCTGGGTTGGGAGAGTCTTTGCCTCCAGCAGAGGAGTTCAATATCATTATGTTGTTTACAAGTGATGGCAAAGAGACGGACTGATGGATTTGTCTGCAGTAATGAGAGCTTTGCTCCAGTCTGTTGTAGTGAAGAAGCATCTGAGCTGACAGGGAAAGCTCTTGGCTTATGATCCTAACATAATTTATTGTCATAAGTGGCTAAAATGAACTTCCTCCTCAGGATGTCTGGGGCAATCCTTGGAGATAAGGTGGCAAGCTTGGAGTCGAGTTGTTTAAACCTCCTTTTTGAAGGAAATCAACTGAGGTGGTTCAGATGTCTAATATGATGCATCCTGGATGGATTATGTCCTCTCTGGTTTGGGGATGATTTGGGAGATGGATGGATGGATGAGCAGACGACACATGATACGTTACAACTAAACTTGTCACTTCCTGTTTGTTCTTTGGTATGGTTACAGTAATAGATTAGGGCAGTGCTTCCCTAAGTTGGGACCAGGCCTACAGCTCAGAAACCAAATAAATCAGAAAACCATTCCCTAATATAATATGTCGCCTTTTAGAAGCTGTCAATACATGAAAATAAGTGATTTATTTAGTCTTAAGTTTCAGAACCCCTGGTTTAAAACATAATGGTTAAATAGTTTTATTGTCATGATTTGTAAATGTATTCATTAATTGTAATATTTTAATAATAAATCAAAGCAGAGAGGTACTTTTTCATTCTTCGAGCGTTTAGCTGCATGTTTTTTGGGTCATTCTTCTCTTTTTTGTTATTTTTTGTTGAAACCAGCTGAAACTGGGCTCTCTAGCTCTGGACAGGATGTTTACCTAGCAGGACTAGATATCTGTTTCCTGGAGAACAGGGTCACGTTCTTCTGGTTTAAAGGTAGGATTTATTTTATGTTTTTTTACTAATGTTTCCCTAAACGTTTGTTCTTCAGATTTAGAAAACAATAAATCATTTTTGAAACCTACGAGAGAAAAGTTTTAGTTTCTTTTCTGTTCAAAATAAAATGTTTCTTGGGTTGATACCTGGCATAGTAATAAATAATCAGCCATACTTAATAGGTTCAAATATGACATATTTTTATGAATTATATATTTTATTATTGCTGAACACTTGCTGTTAGGCTTGGGACGTAAACATTTCTGCTGTCAGTAAATGGATTTTAAATGCAGAAAAGACACATTTATAATGCAGCGCCATATGCTTCATGTTTAATTTCCTCTAATGCACCCCCCCCCCCCTCACTAATACCACTTTGCTGGGTTTTGTTTTTTATTTAAAAGCATTCTTATCTCTGCAGCCACAAACCAACACAGTCTGCACTTAAACTTGTTGTTTTTTTACAATTGCAGGAAGATGCTGGCCCTCTCAGCCTCGGGCAGCGTCCACTGACCTCTCCCTCTGTCTGTTTGTCTGGTTAAATGAACGGCTCCACATGCAAACCCCCCCCCCCCCCAACCTCCCTCCTCAGCTCAGAGGAAGTGTGTGAATAGTTGAGCATTCCAGAGTGACGAGCTGAATGACAGACAGTCCCGAAAACAGTGTTTTGTCTCCGTGAAGCAAAAGAAACAAACTGTTAAAACAATCAAATCGGATAACTTTGTTCAAACTTGCTTATAATAACAGAGTAAATCAAGTAAAGAGAGGTTCGTCACGCATGTAGAGCCTTATGGATTAAAAAGACGAGTTAAAAAGAGCCTTCTGGATTTTAATAGAATTGTCTGAGTTAAAATCTAACTGAAACTAGGGATGTCCTGATATCGATATCGAAATATCGGATATCGGCTCCAAAAATATGATATCGGATTGTATCGGACTTCATCAAAAATCTCAGATATCAGCAGTCTGTATTAAAAGCAGGAATTGTAGTCGTCCTTTTAGTTAACCAACTATTATTTGTTTTCGGCTTGTTATTAAGTTATGTTTATTTTGTTTGTACTGTTTTTTATGGTCACTAAGAGCAATGACCTCATTCTTTTGGGCAGTGTTTGAAACTCTGAACACTCAAATTGAAGCAGTTGGTCATTTTTTCTTATGTCTTTTTCTTATGCATTATATCGGATTGATATCGGTATCGGTCAATACGAAAGGCTGCAATATCGTATCGGAAGTGAAAAAGTTGTATCGGGACATCCCTAACTGAAACCCATGGATGTGTGGGTGTGTCCTCTGCACTCTGACGGACACGAATATTTTGATCTGCAATCTATAAATGTTCATGTTGTGGCAGCAGGAAGAGTTTATTTGCAAAGGATTTGAAAATGTTCCAACAGCCAGTTTTTGTGTCCGGGGATCGGACCGCCAAAGCTCCTTGGTCTGCAACCCGATCCACATTGCAACGGACCCTTCGTGTTCCTCCTGCAGGTGGTGAGTCCACAGGTGGATGAGACCATGTATCCAGTTTGGCCCGGCCACCTGGCATTTGCACACGGGTCCCGACCCCGGGCCTGGCAGGAGGTCCCCGGGTCGACCCAGGACAAGCTGGAGGAAATACATCTTCAGGTTGGCCTGGGAAAACCTCCCAGCTGAGGAGCTGGTAGACCTGGCCGGGGAGACCTCAGTGAAGCTGGCCCCCCACCCACTTTAAAAAAACTCGTCAAATAGGTGGGATGGTTAGTGCTTGGTTTGTGCTGATTTGTGCCGTTAAAAGTTTAATTTGTGCTGCTATGGATTTTGAGATATTTAAGATTAAGTTATAGGTCATTCAGGGTTCATTCAGGGGTCACCCTCCCCCCCAGCACGCTTTAAAATAAACCATCTAAGTTTTATTGTACTTTGTAACCTTTAAATATCTCAAAATCCATAGCAGTGCAAAGAAAACTTTTAACGGCACAAATCAGCACAATCAAAGCATGAAAAAAGTAGACGAGGTTCGTTCATTTTGGGGCAAACTGCGGGGAGATGATGACGTCATACCCGAAAATAAAACCGGTAATATCTCAAAAACCATAACAGCACAAATGAAACTTTTAACGGCATAAACGAAGCACTAACCATCCCACCTATTTGCCAAGATTTTTGAAATGGGTGCGGGGCCAGCTTCACGGAGGTCCGGGGAGAGGATGGCCTGGGATGCTGCCCCCGCGATCCGGATAAGCGGAGGAAGGTGAGGCTTTTCTTTAAGACGTGAACAGATAGAGGCACTTTAGTGTTTTATTTTGAAAAAGCATGTATTGGCTGCTTTGTGGAGGGGATACGGTAAAAGTTTAATTTACCATCTGGCTCCAGTTGTTTTGTAAAACGGCTCTGATTGGTCCTAGCGCAGTTTGAATGACAACCGTTCATCCCGCCCCTATGAATGAGTCGTTTCAATGGATCGTCACCAGGCTAGGAAAAAAATCGATGCTCAAAGAAAACACTGAGACAAACTGGAGTCCTGTAACATTTAAATCAGAATTGTTAATCATTCTAAATGTTTTATGCTTGTTCTTATTTCTGCTCATTTGTGTCACAGTTTTAGGACTTTTTTCTGAGTTTTCCCCAGCAAATCAAACAGATTTAAACTGATCCTGCTCAGCTGGAGCAGTTGGACGTTCTCCCGATGGGACCGGTGTCAGCTGAGGTGCTGAGCTCTTCCGGGCTCCAAGTGACGGATTTAGCGTGGAGCTAAATCCCTAAACCTCTGGTGTCGAATTCAAGGGCATGGGATGCACGGCCATCGCGCTGAGTGTGTTTATGTTACCACGGATACATAAGATGCAAACCATTCAAACAAAATGTGCACGCTGTTCACAACAGGTTACAACACACTCCTGCACACACACATTCACACATGCGAGCGCTCAGTCAGAGCGTCTTCTCTCTCTTTGTGCGTGTCCGTGGCGATGTCACAACACACCTGTCATCACACTGTCCGACATCAGCTGCCAAACAGGCCTCAGGCTGATGTGTGTTTGGAGTTCCTGGAAGCTCAACAGGCTGAATTTAGATTCACAGACAGACACACATTTTCACAGGTCGACTAATAAAGCTAAAAGCTGCTGACGGAGGCTTTTACTGAACAAAACCTATGAGTGTGTAAGCTGGAACGACACAAATGATCAAAGATAATTGTCAATATTTGTGATAAAATAGCTCATTAGACATTATTATTATTATTATTATTACCTGAGCAGTGGAGGGATTTATTTCCTGTCTTTGTGTCTGTAGTGTTAGCAAAACGTCTCAATAAGCACTGGACGGATTTTAATGTAACTTGAAAATGAATCATTTTATTTACATTTCCTGTCCTCCCTCCCATTGGGTGCACAGGGACAGGTGGGGTCAGCAGTTTGTTTTTATGACAGTGATTTAAAACGGACACTAGGGGGTGCTAAAAACAATCCAAAACTGCCAACTGTGCCTTTAACTGAAAAGGTTTATTTTGTGTCCATGTAGCGATAATGTTGTCAGACAAATTCAAGATGGCCACCCTAACTAATCAACTATTAATAACACAACAATGACTCAGCATCTGTCAGTTATATTATCAGATATTGAGCTAAGCCTTGGTGTGTTACACTCTAAAAATAATATCTGAGCTTTATTTGAGGTGATGGACTTATTTACCCAAATCTGACCTATTATTTTGGTTTAGTCAGGACAACTTAAATTTTTGGGTTCAATCAACGTAAAATCAGTGATTTTCACACTAAAGAAAAGATCAGTTGAACCAACCTAATTGAATTGCTTCAGTTGGTCACAAGTAATCTAATTAGGTTTATCCAACTTAAATTATTAAGTTGGTTAAACCTGACAAATTTAAGTCAAAACTTACTCAAATCATTTAGTTCCTTACAAATCAAAAATTAAAATCCTTCTGACTGAAATTCATGTAAATTCAACTCAAATTTTTACGTTTTTCCAAATGAAAAAACTGAATTATCAAAAAGCACATTATCAATGACTTTGAACTTAAAAACTATTTAAATGTAAATCATCTTAAATGTGTGTTTTAGCATGTTATTTCAGTTTTTACTTTCATTGTAATTAGAATTTCAAGTTGGCTAAAAAGAAAAAAAATACATTGCAGAGATGGAGCATTTTAAAATTTATTGTGAGAACATCACACATTTAACAATTTTGCACAGATGCAAGTTGGATAAACTTAATTGAATTACTTGTTACCAATTGAAGCAATTCAATTAAGTTGGTTCAACTATTCTCTTTTTTCAGTGTAATTTAGTTTTACCCTCAGCTCCTCTGTCACTCTGCACACCTGCTCCTCACCTGCTCAACGTTCCACTAATCACCTGACCCTCCTGTCAACCATCCTGTGTTTTTTCTTCTCAGAGAGGGTTTTGAGTTCATTTTTTATCTCCTTACTCTTTATTTTGGATCCTCACACCCCAAAACGTGACATTCACAACACATGTGGACCAATCACATGAGCGATTGTGAGATTGATTTTATTTTCAAGATTCAACCAAAACATCTTTTAACCCAACAAAACTCTGGCATTGGAGGCAATGAGCGATATGCCTTTCCCTACACTGTAAAAAAAAAAAGTTGAATCAACTTAATTGAATTGCTTCAGTTGGTAACAAGCAATTGAATTAAGTTGATCCAACTTAAATTACTAGGTACAAATTTATTAATTTAAGTTGGATCAACTTAATTCAATTGCTTGTTACCAATTAAAGCAATTCAGTTAAGTTGGTTCAACTATTCTCTTTTTTCAGGAACAAAAATTAGAACACTACTCTGTTTCATGCAACCTCTTATAAAACAGCCCGGTTCACCTCCAAGCAGAACATCCTATTCTAGCCTTACTGCTTGTGTCCACATACAGAGTGATGTCAGCGAACAGGGGGCGTGGCCTCCATCCACTGAGCCAGGATGTCTGCGACCTAATGTATAACATATTATCTGAACCTGATTTTGTTTTTAAATGTCCTTACTAACTCAATTATGTCCCATCGTTTGGGTAAACATGTTCTGCCTCGTGATGTCACATCCTGTACCCCACTAGAGTGTTTCCCAAGGAATGTGACGGGTTGGTGAACCCCTCAGTCCACATTTAGCCTCCCATGGAGGCGACGCCGGGACTCGGATGTCTGCACCTGTCAAAGCTGTGAGGTTGTTTGGAAGCTACAGGATATTTAAAGGACTGTTTTGGTTTTAGGAGGTTCAGAGGTAAACAGAGGAGACGAGGAAATGAACTTTAATGAACTGTTAAAACTTTAGTAAAATGCTTCAGTGGATGATGAAGATACAGTTTCCATGTGGGCTCACCCCAAGATAAAAATAAAAGTTTATTATGAGAAAACTCCAACACAAGACAGGGACTTTTATTTTGAAATGTTTTCATTTTATCAACTAATCAGGGCGCTACCATCTAATCAGATTTTGCTTTTGCTTGTTTTTCATCTGGCATTTTATTTGTAAAAACACAAAAACAGACCTAATTAACGTGTGTGTTTATCCAGCTACATTCTTTAACATCCTGTGTGTGTGTGTGTGTGTGTGTGTGTGTGTGTGTGTGTGTGTGTGTGTGTGTGTGTGTGTGTGTGGTTATAGCCGAGCTCTCATATGTAAACACCAGCGTCTCTCATCCATCCGGTGAAGGCTCTCCTTGTCCTATTTGTCTAAACATCAGTGATTATCGGTGTGTGTGTGTGTGTGTGTGTGTGTGTGTGTGTGTCGGAGGAAATGTTTCTGTTTTGTTTAATTCGAGGTCTTTTTTTAATTTATTTATCTTTTTAAACATTTCCTCTGACCTGAAGGAGGAAGTCAGGATAAAAAAGTCGTTTATCCTGTGCAGCTTGGTGCAGAGAGATGACATCATTGTTTAAATAAAGATTACCTGTCTCAAAAAAACACTTTAATTCATGATTTTGTAACAACTTCGACCTCCCACTTCATGTTTTTACATTTATTCCTCAAGCAGCTCCATTGAGTGGTTCTTCTTTAGTCATTTATGTCTATTAGATGTATTATTTAATTGTTCTTTCTTAATATTGTCTTTGAGTTTTGTTTGTGTATTCCTTTAGCCACGCCCTCTCTGATCTCCAGCTGTTCCTCATGTTGATTTAAACTCAGCTGTTCCCAGTTCCACTAATCACATCACAGTTTATTTAAACCCTTCGTTAGCTTGCTGCGTTTTCCTCCCACTGCTTCTTTAGTCATAGATTTTGTGTGTTTTGCATCCATGTCAGCTTTTATTTTCTTAAATTGAAGTACTTTGAGTTTCTTTCCTCCTTATTTTGGATCCTCTCACCCCAAACCCTGACTAACAAACATAACTATTACCATTTAACTTCTTGTTTAAATATCCACATATGAACTTTATTCTTTCCAGGGTTCCCGCGGGGTCTTAAAAAGTCTTAAAAGCATTCAATTTATGAATTTTGTAAATAATACCTTAAAAATACTTGAAAAAGTCTTGAATTTTGATATCTGGGTCTTAAAATGTGTGCTTTATGTCACTTCTTCGTATTGCATTTCACCTCAAGGGTTTTATTTGTCAACCACGATTATTCTGATGAAATTGGTATTACATTTTTTTTATATAAATTGTCTTAAAAAGACTTGAATTTGACTAGAAGAAACCTGTAGGAATAGGAATAGTAGGAATCAATAAGAGTAAATGCTCTACAGAGTGGCTGACTGGTGATTTATCTGTCATTTCAAAGTGTTTTTGGTGTAAAAGTTCCTATTTATAGCGACATGAACAGCCTCTGTTCAGAGAAATGGTGAACTAAAGGCTAATCTGAGCACTGCCAAGACATTATTTTAAATCTTTAAACTGCATTACATCATTTCATTGTAAGTTCCTGCCAGATTTTGACCCCTGAATGCACAGGAAGTGATCAGTTTAACTGCTGCTGGTGATATTAATAAGTAAGTAAAGTTTATTTATATAGCGCCTTTCGCAGATATAAATCACAAAGCGCTTTACAACACAAACAAAAGGACAAAACTGAGAAAACATTGAAAATAAAAAACAAAACAGATTTGGGCATACAGGGGATCTACATTGTAAATGATGAGACTATGTGGGCTATGACTTGGGCAAATACTAAAATCTTGGGCAGAACAATTTTAGGGGAAACTTCAATAATATATTTGGGCAAAACAATAAAAAAAGAAAAAAAATGGGAGCAGGTAAGAAAAGGGCTCACGACAAGGATGGATGAGGAAGAAACCTCTGCATACAGGAAACAATACACTGACAGTCCACAGTTAAAAAACACATCTGGGAAGGTGGGCGGGACCAGGAACTCTGCCAGCAGGCACAGACTTCAGTGCTGACGCAGCTGCACCCCCCAGCAGGAGTGAAGGAGAAGATTAGGAGAACGTAGAAAGGAGGGAGGGTTCCGAGCAGCCGCTCCATTCATTCTGTAGCGTGGGGTTGTTCAAGGGCACAGATAAGATTTGAAGTTTTTTGTCAGGCAGCAGCCATGTTTTCTCCACTGCCTCATTGTTCATTACTGTTCGTTCTGCTGGCTTCACCCTCCAAACAGTTGAATCATGGCCATCCCACTGATCTGTTCAGTCATATTATGTAATTTTCTCCACACCAGAGATATTTACCCTTATAAATAATCAGTCACATAAAAACCTTTTTATATGAAGCTATCGCTACGCTTTGGTTTTGGACTCATTTTAGCTCCATTTCTCCCAACAAAGGTTGTTCAGAAATCATCTACATGTGCTAAGAAACTATATTAACATTTTTTTTCCCCAAACACTTCAGAATGGCTAAAACGCAAGTGTATTTTAATACATTTCTTTTGGTTAAAAGGCCAAATAATTTCTATTTGAACTATGGTGTGAGTATGAGAACAATACAACTGTGTGGCTGCGTTTGACGCTAAGTGCAGGTGGCAACGCCCTAAAGCGATGTCTGTATACCAGCCAGCAGCCTTCCCCATTCAGGTCACACACACAAAACCGTAGCCGCCACAGAAAAGGAGAAGATTCAAAACGAGCTGCAAGACTGTGCATCCACTAATGTCATCTTAAAAATAACAAATGCAATTTGTACAGAATTTTTGCTGGGGGTGACATTCTGTTTCTCTGCATGCTGAAGAGCAGAGTAAGGAACACAGAACTTCATCTTTAGTAAACGAGCGCTGCAGGGAGCTTTAACTGCAGAGTGAGACACTGATCGGCTGGTGGAATGTCTTTGTGTCGTTGTACAGTCAGACGGCGGTAGATGAACTGTTGAACTCATTAGAGAGCAGCTTTCAGACGACACTATGAACGCATTCCTGCAGGGACAGACAAGTCTACATTAGAAAGTAGCTTTTTTATTTTTGCTTTGGTGAAACGGATCATGTTTTTTTAAAATGATGCATGTATGGCATATTTTTGAAGCTTTGAATATGTTGCTCAGAATGTGCAGCTTTGTTAGTTTCATACATAAAATGATAAACAAAAAAATCAGATTCAATATTTTTTAAAATGAAAGGATTTGTACTTGCAAACGAAATTAGATTTTGACTTCAGTCATAGGATGCAGAACGTCATTTCTACACTGTAAAAAAAAAAAAAACGAAGTAATTTTTACAGTAAAAAAAACTGGCAGCTGTGGTTGCCAGAAAAATTCAGTAAAAAATACTGTGAACCATTTTTACTGAACAAACCGTGTTTACCACAGTAATACAGACGCCTTGGAGCTACAGATGAAAAGGCTCTGTCTCCTTTGGCTTGTCTGATTGGCTGATTTGGTCAGTAACAATTTTTACATGTGCACAGTAATTTTTTTTTACGGAATTATTCTGGCAACCACAGCTGCCAGTTTTTTTTACTGTAAAAAATTATTATTTTTTTAGGCAATCAGAACTGAGGATAAGAGGTAAAACATTTTCAAACAAATTTAAGTAAATACATTTTTAGAAGCATTTGCATGAACTTCTATAAAAATTCTGAGATTAAAGTTAAGATGGCAGAAATCCACTTTGTAATGTGACTAGCTTTTAGCTCACCAATCTAGTAAGAGCAAATCTATATTTCTCCAAACTGAGGTTGATCAAAAAGTTATTGAGATATTAGACTACTTCAAAAAAAAAACTGAACTGTTCCTTTAATTTAACTGTGTTTGAATTAAAATAATGTATTAATGTTTTAGCTTAATCCTTTTTAAAGCCTGAAATATGTAATATTAATAAAACCTACACTGTAAAAAGAAAACGGGGGTCTAACTTAAAAAAATGTGAAGTAATCGGTTGCAAGTAATTAAATTAAGTTCTTTCAAATTTAATTTATTAAGTTTGTTCAAAGTAAACTAAAAAGATTAACTTGGATAAACCTAATTAAATTACTTGTGACCGATTACGTCAATTTTCTTTAGGTTAGACCAATGTTTTCTTTTTTTCAGTGTAGGTTTTTTAAAACTGGATATTTTATTGGCAAATGTTTATTATAGGTTTTCCGTTGTATAACAATAACTGACACGTTCCACCTGTAGATCCTCCACTAGAGGGCAGCAGGCATCTAAAGCTCTGGATACGTTTTTGATGAAAGCACTAATAATACTCAAGTCTTGAACATGCAGAATAACCTAAAATCACCATTCAGACCTGAGATTCATTGTTTATAAACTAGAATAATGCAGATTTATTAATAAAATCAATAAAAACCAAACACAGGTGTGTGCGTGTGCTGCGCTATACTGTATTAGTATGCAGATACACACGAGATAGCAACATTGTTTGGTTCATTTACATCATAAAAAAGACATGTAAATATTTATATTATATACTGTATATGTTTTACATCCAGAGAATGAAACGAATCCATGAACATTCAAACAGCAGTGTGGAGTTGATGTGTGGATTCTATTAGTTACAGTACAGTAGAAACAGAAAACTACAGACCTCAATGTGTCGCCTCGGACTTCACTAACTCTTTGGAGAGTCAAATAAAAACAACTCATTACACAAACACACAAAACGAAAGATCCACAGTTTCATAAATGATGATTCACATTATTCTCAGTGGAGGCCGGCTTAGAATGATGAGTATCCTGAAGATTTGATGTAAAAAGTAGAAATCTGAGGATGCATTTAAAAGAAATCCATTTTATTAAAAGGTGGCACTTCCTGTTTCTGCGTTGAACTGTTCGTCATCACCGTCATATTAGAGACTGAAAGGAGAAACATTCCAAAAACAAACGGCGACGGTATTATCGGTGACGTTTTGTTGAAGGATGATTTCTCTGGACCGCAAATCGAACTTCATGCTTTCTAACACGAACACAAAGGAGAGGTGACGGGACCGAACGGGGTCAGACGGGACTGGATCTCCTAAATATACAAACTCGTATTCTCATGATCTGTTGGATCTACAAACCGTATTTACATCGGCTGATTTGTGTTCCCAGGATCATGGATGAGGTGTTGAAATGGATAGAAGATGTGAATGAGATGAATAACAAGAAACCTGTCAAACAAAGTGCTTTTAGTTTAGCTGGTTGAGATAAATGAGTCTGAACATGAGGCAGGACTCACTGGGCTGGGGCTGTTTGAGACAAAATCAGCATTTAGTCAAAATGGAATTTCTAGGTCGCATGGGGATTATGATGCAAGTCTTTAACAGATTAATACATTTTAATAACAAATCGGTTATTAGGCACTCGTTTAAGGCGTTAGTGGGAGATGGCCTCACGATAACTAATAATCAAATTTTTCACAATTTAAGTTTTAGACCTGAAGAGGACTTTAAACTCTCCTCGCCTTCCTTCGCTTATCCAGGTCCAGGCAACATCCCAAGTTGGGCATCTCGGGCAATTTTCTCCCCGGCCAAGTCCGCCAGCTCCTCGGCTGGGACGCCCAGGCGTTCCCAGGCCAACCTGGAGATGTATTTCCTCCAGCTTGTCCTGGGTCGACCCGGGGGGCTCCTGCCAGCAGGACATGCCCAGAACCACCTCAACTTGTTCCTTTCAGTGCAGAAGACTCCGAGTCCCTCACAGATGTCCGAGCTCCTCACCCTATCCCTAAGGCTGAGCCCGGCCACCCTGCGAAGGAAACTTTATTTCAGCCGCTTGTATCCGCAATCTCATCCTTTCAGTCATTACCCAAAGCTCATGACCAGGTGAGGATTGGGACGTAGACCGACCGGTAAATAGAGCCTTCCTTTCTGGCTCAGCGCCCTCTTCACCATGGCCGATCGGTTCAGCGTCCATCACTGCAGACGCTGCCCCAATCCGCCTGTCGATCTCCCGCTCTCTGCTTCCCTCAGTCGTGAACAAGACCCCGAGACACTTTACAGGTCCCATGTCCTGGTTTTCCGTGTTTCCTGACTTATCTATCATGTTGCAATGTTGAGTTCTCACCTTAAACCTGCCAGAAAGTGCAAAAAATGGCGTCTGTCTCCTAGTCCAGCCAGTGAGAAGCTCTTCAAGATTTCAGACCCAGGTTTCAAACAGTTTTTTCACTCCAGCCCGCTATGAGGTCATAGTGATCCGGACTTGCTTATATGGCCAATTCTCCGCCCACATGCACGTTCACGACAACTGGAGCGAGGAGAACGCCAGTGCTGCTGCCGCCATTGCCCATAGACCGTGTAGTGTTTAGTTTCAGTTTAGTTTCTCTTTCACGTGACGGCACTGCCCCCTACTGGGCACTGCCCCCTACTGCAGCAGAAGTGTCAGGCTGCCAAATGAGGAGAAACCCAGCAGAACCGGAAGGCGGCGCTTTCTTCTGATCTCTGAGTTGCTCGTTAGGAAATAACTACAGCGTATTTTGAGTTCTAATGGTGCAACGCTAATCTAGAGGCATCAAAGATTACACCTGTTTAATATAAATTGATTTAAATATGGAGCCATGGGCACTTTAAACTCCTCCATTTTGGGTAAGGCCTCTCTCCCGACCCAGAGCTGGCAAGCCACCCTTTTTCGGGCAAGTTTGGATTAAAAATAAAGATTTCATTATTACATTCAAAAATGACACAATCAAAATCACTGAATTTATGGAAAAAATATCACAAGTAACTGATATGAAAACTCCAACATTCGTATGACAGTTCAGACTCTTGTCATTTTAACTTAATTGTGTTGTTCAAAATGTATCCTCATTTGATAAAGTAATCAGGAAGCCAACCCCTCCTAAAGTTGTTTAATGTTTTTCATTCTTTGACTTCATTAAAACTAAATTGAGAGACGACTTCCCTCAATTAACTTTTTACATTTCAGGAACTCTCCTACTAATTCTGTCCACATTGTGTCTCAAACAGTGGAGGCCCAGTGAAATACTGACTTCAGCATTTTAAGTATGAATTTTCTTCACCTAAAAACAACAACTAACATTTTGATGATGGATTCAGTCTCTTATAACAAAAAATGGAAAAATCTAAAGCACAAAAAGTAAAGGAGTTAATTTTCATTTGCACAGTAGAAGAAAAACTCATGAAATGACTGAGATCATATTTAAAACTAGAAGTGATAATTATTATACGATAGCCCTGGTTGATTATTCCTCCTATAATAATCCTTCTCTTTGGCATGCTTTTAAGATTTTATCCATTTTAATTGCACTTTTCCTGCTTTTTTTCCCCCACTTCCTTTTTAGCTTTCATGTTGCTTCTTAAGTGCAAATGAAAAAGTGCAGAGAAAATGCAAAATACTGGCCTTAAAATGAGCATTTAGATCAGAACAATCCAAGATAATACAGGTGGCATGTCGGCAAACTGGGCCTGAATTTCATAAAGATAAAAAGCAGCTCTTAAAGAAAATAAAAGAAATAAAACTGGCAAGAAGTTGGCTTGAGTCAGCTGATTAACTTTCTTTATCTTGGCACTGAACAAATGGGGTTAATCTCATCAAATCCATCTCGTAAAACTTTTATTTTTAAAATAATCTGAACCAGACTGTCAGAAGTCATGGATCTTTGCATCATGAGAAGATTTTCTTCAGCAAAAATCATCCTCCAAACACAGGATGCTCACATCTGATTGGTCATTTGGTGCAAATGATACAAAATGAAGCTAAAAAAAACCTTCTACATTCACGTGTAATGAGAAGCCTTAGAAAAATCTGTATTAACTTAAAGGCTGTGATTGTTTGTCTGCATGAAATGAGCATCTGCATTTACCACACTAATAAAAAAATAAAAATAAATGCTTTAAAAGGTTAACTGATGAGAACAGTTTGTCTATTTAAAAATAAAAAAAGCAGAAAATCATTAATAAATACTGTCTGGTACACTGAATATGTTTAGATAAATTAAGTTTACTATGAAAAACGATACACTTTAATATATTATCATTTACACCAAGTCTCGTTTTCTTTCTTTCTTTGTCGAAAACAAAACTTAAAGATAAGTTTTCCTGGTTTGGCACTAACCGTGTCAGTTTACAGTGTAACCAAAAGGCCTTGTGTGCACAGTGATTTGTTTCGAGATGGTCCGAGTGTTTCCCAGTCCGAGTGAAGCGGCAAACCAGACGCTGAGAGAGGCGCTGGACGGCGCTCACCTTGCAGGAGCTTGTTGGTGTGACAGAAGTGTTTCCTTTAAGCGTTGGGAAGAGTCCATCCTTTAGTTCCTCTCCCAGTAAAGAGGAGAGCTTCTCTCGTTTCCACGGAGCGTTCTGCCGGTTTATGATGGTTTAGAAAAAGGTTCAGGCGAAGGGGCTGTCTGACTTTAGGATGGACGCGTCTGCGTCGTGGCAGCTCTTCCCGTTCATGTGTTCCGAGTGGCCGTCGATGGTGTAGCAGCCCTGCACCTCGGTGAAGGAGGACGCCGTGTAGGAGGCCGAGCGCATGGCGTCCGAATGGTTTCCTATGCTGCTGCCAAACTGGATGTTGTACTGGTTCCAGTGCCGCCTTAGAACTGCTTGGACCTAATGGGGAAAAACCACAAATTAGATGATAATGGCTCTGAGCCTGCTGTGCAATTTACACCAGCTTAGTACAATACGTCAGATGACTCCCGACTGTGTTTTTGTTGTGGAAATTTCCTATCAAAGCAATGAGTTCAGTCTTGGTAATTTTTTAAAAGCTTTATTGCAACGAGGACAGCTGATCTCATCCATGTCTGAGAGAAAATCCCGTCTTCTGACACTACAACTGTCCTTATGTCACACAGTGAGAATTTGGTTTTAAAGTTTTTATTTGCATGATTTTTCTGGTTTTTATACTAATTTATTGCATGCTTTTAATTTTCATCATTGCATATGCTTTTAACCATTTTTTTTTATCACTGTGGACTCTTAACATGATTGATTAGTAATGACTGTCACCTGTGGAGAGGTGGGCGTGGCCGGGAGGAGGCCTATTTAAGTGCCACACTAAGGTTGGAAAAGGAGGGACAGACAAAGGAACAGGACTGAGGTGGAGAGGAGGGAGGCCAGGAGGCATCCCTGGCCCCCAGCCGGAGAGGAGAGGAGAGGGAGGACCTCTGGGACTAGTTCCTGTTTCTTTATGCAAGGTTTAAATTTTTTTTTTTTTAACACTAGATTTTATCTACTTTTAGCTTTTATTTTAACTGACAGTTTTTAGAGAGAGAAATAAACGATCATTTATTTCCTCTCAGCTGGTGTCTGTGTGCTTTCGGGTTCCTGAGTTGCTGCTCCCCCTGGTTTAGGCCCTCGGGGTCATGGTCAGACCTTCTGGGGCCCCGGCTACACTTATACCTCTCTCTCTCCCCCCATACCCATCGTAAAACTTCACCACCCCTTCAAACTCTGGGTCACACACACAACCAGGTTGGGTCAAACCTATCTGTCTTACCATCTACCCCCAGAGGGTGAAGTTGAGGGAGGAGGTATTGACCCCCTAATAAAAGACGGAGGCATCTGTTTTACAGTCCCCTCATAAAGAGGGAATTGGGTCGGGAAAACCAGAACTCCACAGGACTTCACTCCAGATGTGATTATGTATTTAGCAGATGCTTTTATCCAAATCGACTTACAAATGATTAACGGGTGACCACTGTCTTAACAGTCACATAACCACCAGAACACATCTTACTAAGAATAACTAACAGATCATCCTAAAATTCTACCACAGTTCTCTGCTCATTTCTCATTTCATTGTTTTTTTTTTTTTTTTTTGGTTTTTCTGAATCAAACTCTGAACATTGTGCCATTTTGTTTCCTGCTTTATTTAAGTTAGCATATGACTCAACCCCGCTATGAGCCGTAAAACATGCTTAAACTGTTGGGACTGCTTTGAAAAGTGGGACGATGAAGATAAATCATCATAATTGTGATACTTTTCACAATCACCTCCACAAAGCTTTTGAATCTACTTGTTACTTAGTATAATTATTATATATTTTTTATTTTCTTACTTTAATTTCATTTTCACATATATTTGTTTTTATATATATATATATATATATATATATATATATATATATATATATATATATATATATATATATATATATATATATATATATATTCACATTTATTTTATTTTACGATTTAATATGAGAAGTTGATAATAAGTGAAATGGGGGTAGAAATTTATAAGTTTTACTTCTAACTACTCCTTTTCATACTTTCATTGTTAATTGTTTTGTGTTGTATAAAATGTTGTATATATAAAAATGTTTTATGTTCTGAATAAATAAAGAATTCAATACAATATCTATGCTAAAAGCTAAAATTTGCTTGACAACCTGCATAAAATGAAAATCATGCTGATGTTGAATTAATTTTCTCAGTCTGTTTTTCTTTGAAAACAGCTGATCTAGCCACACCTCCAAACAAACCTTCATGATTTATTGTAGTTGACTCAAAGTTTGCACGATTCCTGTTTTCTTAATGGGGTAATCAAGCTAACAGCTAAGCTAACAGCTAGGCTAACAGCTTCTGGTTGCTTTAGCACAAGAAGGCTGTTTGCTTGGTCACTATTTTCTCATTAGTGTTGCTATGGTAACTGTTGCATCATGGGTGTGACATCATAACCAAATTAGAGTTCCTCCTGTCAAGTTAAAGGACATTATGAGAATGTCCCCCCTGATTCTGCAAATCAAAATCCTCCTGACTGCTTCAGGTAAGATACTGACTGCCCATAAATACTCCACACAACCCTGCTTTAGGAAAATAATGAATTGTTTTCTCGGTTATAACAGGAACGTGGCAAATCAGGCTTCTGGTCATTTTAAGCCCTCCTGGAAATGAAGAATGAATAGAAACTCCTCAAATACTGCAACTACTGTATGTCAAGATGACTAAAGCTATGCTAACAAACCAATATCGACAATGAAGCTGCACAATGCATCAAAAAAAGAACATTACATTAATGTGTAGTCACCTGGAGGACTGCTTGGTGCGAAATACAGAGATAAATTTACATTTTCTTCTAATTAAGTTTTTAAAAAGTCTTTTAATGGATAAAAACTTCAGTTTTCGGATCAAGACAGAACATTCTGTGTAGGATCTCAAAGGGAACATGTGGAACAGTTTGTTCAGGCAGGTCTTAAGAAATAAAGTCAGCGGGTAAAACTTACTTCTCCGTTGAAGAAGCAGAAGATCGTTGCCACAAGCAAACCCTAAAAAAACACATACAGATTTGATGTTCAGCAGGACGTCTAAACTCTGAATTTCTGTGAAAAAACATCAATTTATGAGCAGAAATGGTTGCGTTGTTAGTCGATTTCAGCCTGTTGCTCAAGACGTGTCTCCCTGCAGGAGAGCTCAGGATGATCGGATAACGGCTCCAGCTGATTCAGCTCCGATAAATCACGCCTTCCTTCCTGCTGCTCTTCACTGGGACATGACATTAAAAAATGTCTCCTCAGGGGCTGAAAATGTTTGTTTTTACCAAAAAACATTGAGATTAAAGAGCGGGGCTTCAGATAACAACTAAAATCCTCCTTAAAAGAAAAAAAATCCACAGGAATATATCAGAACAGGAGACGGGGGATGGAAAAATGACATCTCACTTCTTACTCACCTGATAATGCATTAGTATGTGCATGATGTAGTCGTATATTTCAGAGGAGACCCGTCCTTCAGGCTTGTAGGGAAGCAGAACGTACTGAATTCCCAGAAGCGGCACCAGGATGAGCGTGGCTCGCACCGCCTTCATATAGAGACTGGACTCGGCCTGGTGGGTCACCTTCAGCTTGGTGATGAGAACTCGCACGATATTCAGTAAAAAGAACAAATTCACCTGATGAGAAACAAAAACGGTGGTTTTATGAACGGGATTATAAAGGACATCTCAGAAGAAGAAGGTCGTAGTGGATGATTTAGCTTGAAAAACAACTCTTTTCTGCATGAAATGTGTTTTTGTTACTGCAGCGTATACACCTAAGGAGGTCTGATCTTTGTTTATTCATTGGTTGAAGGATGGTTTCTGTTCTTTGCCTCCAGTCCTGGTCCAACTAGTGAAAGACGCTTTGGATTGTGGAAATATACAACAAAGATCTTGTGTTGACATCAAGAATTGGATGCTTTTATTCTCCCTTGAGGTAGATTTATGCATGTATCCCACTACTTGGTATACAATAACCAAAGTACTCTTTAAACCTTTTGCCAGACTCTAAAATTTCAGGAAGCTGAGGAGATCTCAAGGGTCTACTTAAATTACCAGTCAGTAGGGTTCCAATCACTGGTTCCCAACGTCCACACTCTGGTTTTTATGTTCTGTATTAAAATTGTTTTGTTCATTTGCAGATTCAGAAAGAAAATCCAGACGTCCAGCTCCTCCAGGGAGATCTCAAGGCATTCCCAGATCAGAGGATGTATCGTTCTGAGCATGTTTTTGGTTTATTTCGAATTTGCAAGAAAACTCTCCAGAGGGAGGCGAGTAGGAGGCATCCTAATCAGAGCTTGCGCCACCTCGGATGCCTCCTTTGAATGAGGAAAAGCTCTTTGACCTCTCTCTAAGGCTGAGTTCAGCCACCATACTTATTGCAGCCACTTGTTTTTTAGTCATGATCCAATTCTTGAGACCAGAGGTGAAGGTTGGAAGTAAATCCAGAGCTCTGCCCTTCAAATCAGCTCCTCTTTCACCACTACAGAGCAGACTAGTGGTCTCATTACTGCAGAGAAAACCCCAGTTCATTGGTCCATCTCTCCTCCGCCATCACGATTATCATGTTTGTTTCAAGGATCAACGGTTCTCTTTACCAGTGGCGGGCCGTCCATAGGGGGCGCTAGGGTGCCGCCCCACCAGTCCCAAGAGGAAGTAGAGAATAGGGATCATAAAATATAAAAAAACTAACAAGAAAATAGAACTAAACGAGCCATCCATTATATATATACAATAAGTGCCGTGTATAATCTGCATTTACGTGTAGTTTTGAAAGGTTTTCTCACTATTTTTTACCGGACCGATAGGTCGTGTTTCTCTGGGGTCTACTGCTTATGTCTGGACCGGACGCCGTCCCGACATACAGCTTTGTTTTCTGTTCCTGGCGCATGCGCACTGGAAATCATCCTTAATGCAAAAAATAGGAGACCTAATCGACATTTCCATGCGCACAACGGCACAGTCAAAACCGGAGAATTAATGCTTATTATTTAAGTATTTACTTTATTTACTTTAGTTTTTATCATGAATTATGGCACTGTTACACCAAGTCATAAGTGATTACAAATAAAGTGAAAAAGAAAAACGTATTGAATGACTCAAACCGAGGATGTTGACCCAGAAGCAGAGAGCTCGCTTGTTTTCATTTTCAGTAGTAACGGTGTTTTGAAGCAACCAGCGAAAGATAAAGGCAGGAGCTACACACTGGCTAACTGGCTGTGCTAACAAAATGGATATTTATTCAAAGAATCCTTCTTGGCAGCTTGTGACAAAAAGCCGTTTTATTCCATGGGTTCTGATTTCATCAACTCCATGGTGAGTGACTTCGTTTGTTTTTTCTGTTTTATTACCAATGTGTCTCGCCAATTTTTGCTATTGAAAATGCCTTTCAGCAAACGGCAGAGACCTACTGTTTTGTGGATTTATACCTTAAATAGCGACATGCCTTTGTAGCCGAATATTAGAGGGACATGCATACTGTTGAATGAATGTTGGTTCATGTAGTTTAGCCCATTTTGAGGCGTTTTATGACACTTTTAATAAAAAACGCACGGCGCTCTATGGGAGTTTTGTATGCGTGTCCTAAAATCGTATTTTAGTTTATTTTGATGGGACATATCAGTGGATTTGACTTTATTTTGTTGTTGATTCACTTCATTAGTTGAGCTGATTGTCATGACTTGCTTGGTTAGTGGTTGTTGTCTGAATTGTAACATTAATTATCTGACTGTGTTCGTTAGAGATGGATTGATGTGTTTGTGGTGTCAGTAGAAAGCGGACTGTGAATATTAAGTTGTGTTTCTGACTTTGTGTAGGTCAGGTTAGTTTTTCTTTGAAACTCTTACTTCTGTTGTGACCACATTGTGGTTGTTTTTAAAAAAAATTTATTTGTATCTGATTATATTGATATTATTCTAAGGTCTCCTTATGAAGACTTTATGATTTCTTTAGAACTAGACCTAACAGCACCACATTGTTAGAGAACTGGTGGTAGGGATTTTTACCAGCAAAATATTCAGTCAGATGAAAATATTTTGCTTCATTCCTGCTCTAGTGGTGAGATGTGATTATTTGCGCATCTGAAAACTGATTTGTAAAAATGCGCCCCACCCAAAAAAAATGTCACCAGCCGCCACTGCTCTTTACTTTATGATAATCTACAGAAACCTAAACCTTTTCATGCGTCTTGTGAAACATGTGTATTCAGACGTGAGGGACCAGATTTCTGAGCCGATTAGATGAATTCCTAGAAACCAGCATCAGCCTGGGGGGACCTTTTGGGTGGATCCTCGGAAAACTGGATGAATCAATTTTCACAAAACAAACACAAATAAACCCAATCTGAAACATGTCCGGTTGTTGCCCCCCCCCGCAGCGTCCACTCAGGGGAGGCAGAAAACATTCGATTCTGCTGGTTGTGTAATCAAACGTGGAGCAGATCTGTTGTTTCTTTTTGAGTAAAAGTGATCCGCTGACAAAAACAAGAGTGGGTCGTCTTACCAAAAGAGCAGCACATATGGGGCCGTGGATGATGTAGAGCAGAGATGTTTTGGAGCTGATCCAACAGCTGCAACGAAGCACATGGAACAAAAGCTTATGCAACAACCTCAGACTTCAGCAGGAACAAGTTCCTTCATTTACTCACTTGTCGTTGTAGTAGTAACTCCGTGCGACGGCATGAATGGAAGCAGGAATAAGAGGAAAGCCTGAAAAATAAGGATTTTCATATCTGTGTGATTTGGTTTTTAGTTAAAACATCTAAAATGTCCCACACTCACCCCAGCCCAGGAGATAATACCACATCAAGTGCTGCTTCTCTGCAAACACAGCCACCACGATGAGGGTGTGAAGGTAAATCCCCTCACACAGCATCCAGAAGTAGTTACACCCAAACAGGTACAGGTGGATGAACTGGGACACTTTACAGCTGGTCTGATTAAAAACAGGAATATTTTTATAAAGATTAAGAAGGTTTGATTAGCTCACCATACATTAAAAATTCACCTAATTGTTCTACTTACACTGAAAAAAGAGAATAGTTGAACCAACTTAATTGAATTGCTTCAATTGGTAACAAGTAATTCAATTAAGTTTATCCAACTTAAATTATTAAGTTTGTTTTAACTTGACAAATTTAAGTCAAACTCACTCAAATCATTTAGTTTCTTACAAATTCAAAATTCAAATCCTTCTGACCTAAATTTATGTAAATTCAACTCAAATCTTTAGGTTTTTCCCAAATGAAAAACTGAATGATGAAAAAGCACATTATCAATGACTTTGAACTTAAAAGAGACTGGGTGCCAGAGAAAACTCACATGCACACTGAAAAAAGAGAATAGTTGAACCAACTTAACTGAACAGCTTCAATTGGTAACAAGTAATTGAATTAAGTTGATCCAACTTAAATTAATAAATTTGTACCTAATTTAAGTTGGATAAACTTAATTGCTTGTTACCAACTGAAACAATTCAATAAAGTTGATTCAACCTTTTCTTTTTACAGTGTATGGGAAGAACATGCAAGCTGGCCACAGAGCTGGGAAGCGAACCCAAAACCTCCTTATGTAGGGCAACAGTGCTAACAACATGCACCACCAAGCAGCTCACTATTTTCAAAGGATTTTAAAAATACTATGCAATGAACACTTTTTATACTTCAAAATGTTTTCCTACTCCTTGAATGGAGTATGAATACTTGGTTTTTGTCGCTAACCTGCTAGCAGGGCTTAGCTAGTCATAAATATTCAACTCCATTCAGAGAGTAGGAAAATGTTTTAAAGTGTAAAAAAAAGTGTTTATTGCATTATTACTTGCATCTGTGCAAAATTGTAAAATTTGTGATGTTCTGACAATAAATTTTAAAATGTTCCATCAATGCAGTGGATTTTTTTTTTTCTTTTTAGCCAACTTGAAATTCTAATTACAATGAAAGTAAAAACTAAAATAACACACTAAAACACACATTTAAGATGATTTACATTTAAATAAGTTCAAAGTCATTGATAGTGCTTTTTGATAACTCAGGTTTTTCATTTGGAAAAACGTAAAAATTTGAGTTTAATTTACATAAATTTCAGTCAGAAGGATTTGAATTTTTGATTTGTAAGGAACTAAATGATTTGAGTGAGTTTTGACTTAAATCTGTCAGGTTTAACCAACTTAATAATTTAAGTTGGATAAACCTAATTGAATTACTTGTTACCAACTGAAGCAATTCAATTAAGTTGGTTCAACTGATCTTTTTCTTTAGTGTGAACATCACTGATTTTACGTTGATTGAACCCAAAAACTTAACTTGTCCTGACTAAACCAAAATAATAGGTCAGATTTAGGTAAATAAGTCCATCACCTCAACTACAGCTCCAATATTCTTTTTAGAGTGTATTGCACTCAATAAAGAGTCAAAATATAAACTAATGCTGATTTATTTGCAGTTAATTTTGTATTTAATTTGTGGAAACATCTTTAAGTTTGTTTTTATTTCATATTTAGGAAAATAACAAGTCATCAAAGACTTATCCGACATTATTTTGCAGAATTTCATTAATTGATTTGTATTCGTGAAAGAACAATGCTTTATTTTGATTAGGAGAGCAGCGAACTAGTAGATAAGTAAGTTAGAATAAAGTAAACTGACTGGGTTCCTCTGCACCAGCTCCTGGTTGTTTGCCACTGCAGTCAGCCAGATGATGGTGATCACAGAGTTCAGGACGAACGAGAAGAAGAGGTTTTTGTGAAGAGTGATCCTTTGGCAACTCAGACTTCTGCAGAAAAAACAATTTTTCATTCACTTTGCAGATAATTTATGAGTAAAAAAACCAAAGTGAGGCTGAGATGAACTCACTTGAAATGGAAGAAGATGGCGAGGGAGATGAAGAGGGAGATGAGTGAAAGTCCGTGTCCTATAAGAGCCAAGTAGAAAAGATTCATGGCCGTCTGGAAGGAAACAAGAAGTAGATATTAGTTAATTAGATTGGGCAAATGATTCTTCCTGTGGTAGCTGCTACTTTACATCATTAAAATCTTTAATTTGTGGAACATTTTATGACTTTGGATGATTTATATCACGTCCGCTCCGTACGCAGACCCACCATCCTGCCTTCGTTGGTGTGCTCGTTGCAGCGAGTGTAGTTGGTCCATGTCCGGTTGCTCTCAGGATGCAGAAACCACTGACCTCCATCGGTGCAGATCTTTGTGACCATTTCTGACAGAGAAAATATACAAATCAACTCTGATTGGTCAGCTGAAACTTTAACGTCTGCTAGTTTTAAAATTCTTTTCTACAAAATCTTGTTTTTGAATGCCTAAAAGTTTTGCTTTGAAATATTTTAAATGCCTAGAAAACATTAATTTATATTATTCTAAAGCATAAATATCAGCAGCAGCTAAATGTAGCTTCTAGTGCATCCAGAGGTTTGATTTTGCAGACATTTTTTAATATTTCTGCAAAAAAACCACACTGTAATGTGAACTAAAAGACGATAAAACATTTATAAAATAACAGGATGAAGTGATAACACAGCAGTGTTCTCAGTCAAGGTAAACTAAACTCTATTAAATCAATTTGAGCTAAAAAATCTCTTTCAGATCTCACCTGAAGGATCAAAATCCTGGAAGTAGTCGGGGCAGTGCTGCTCAGACATGACCCCTGGTCTGGTGTCATCCCAGCACAGCCATCCATCCCAGGTCCGGTTACACACGGGCTCTGAGAGCAGGTCCAACAAAACAGAGGTTCATCTCTGCTCCTAAACTAAATTCTTCCTGTTGTTTCAATCATCTAAATGTTATCAAGAACTGCTTTATTTTTTTCAAACATTTCATGCAGTGTTGGGTTTAATTCCCTTCACAGCAGCAGATACCTTCTCTGCTCTGCGTGTTGTCCTTCATGATCTTCTGGTAGCACTCAAACTGCGCCGTAACGATCTTGTTCCTGGTGACTCCAACGTCGTGGTACACGTTTGTAGGATGCTGCTGCTGGCTTTCATTCACCTCCATGCTTGCCTTTGCCAGAAACTGCACAGAAGTAAAAAAAAGATGAAATGAATATATTTGACTAATAAACACACACACACAAAAAAGGAGGCTGCTCGCTGCAGAACCAGAAGGTGGAGCTGCACCAGGTTCAGCCCCGCCCATTCCATCAGAGTCAGCTCCCACACCTCCCCTGTGATTGACCTGGTTATAATGGACTATTACACTGGGCTGTTAGATCCAACAACGAGGTGTTGCATCTCCGCTGGATCCAGAGCACAAAGTCCGGCGGAGATGCAACACCTCGTTGTCGGGTAATGCTGCGAGCGTGTCCGCGGAGCTTCGTACGGTGCTCCTGGTCCGGTGCAGCGTTGTGCTGCGGGTCCGCGAAGCGCTCAGGGTTCCCCCGGTGCTTTGGCCCTCGCCAGGTTAAGCCACAGAGCCCAAGGGCAAAGCTAACAGCTGCTAACAGCTGCTATCAGCGGCTAATGGCGGCTAACGCTACGCTGGGTCTGCTGAGCTACGTGCTGCAGGTCCGTGAAGCGCTTAGGGTTTTCCCGGTGCTTTGGCCCCCACCAGGAGCAGCTAACAGCTGATAGCTAGCAGCTAATGGCGGCTAACTCTATGAAGCAAAGTGGGCTAGTTCGGCTTTCTCTGCTAGGCTCACTGTCTCTCGTTGTAGTCCGTATGACAGAAATTCACAAACTAATCCTGTTACCAGAACATGACTGAAACCCCGAGATATTTAATCAATTTTGAGATGTTTTATCCTGAAAACAAGGAGAAACGGAAGGAGAAACAGGCAGATATTCAGTTATTTTCTTGTAAATTCACTCTTTTGCAATAAAGTTAATTAAAAAAACAGCGGAGCAGGGCTGACCCTGGTTGCAGGCTTGAATCTGGTGCAGCTCCACCTTCTGGTTCTGCAGCGAGCACTACTGGGGGGGAAAAAGGGCATCTCTCTCTTTTACGGAGAAAATGTCATTTCAGAAAATCCCAAGAACAAAAATGTCAAATTGTTGTGAACAGGAACACTGTTATAATACAATTATTATGTAATATAATGCACAAAAATATGCAAGTTTATATATACTGCAAAAAAGTCTGTACTTTCAATAAAAGCTGCAGAAACTCTAATAAAAAATTTACAGACATGAATTTATATTTATAAATATATATTCACGTATTTTAGGTGAAATTAACAAAGTTATGACTATTTTAAATTTATATTCAAAAATTTTAAATGATTTATAAATATTCCCCATTTTTTTATTAATAATTTTAAAATATGATTTTAAAAAAGAACTCAAGGATTGAACCATTTTAGCAGCATCTTAACTTTTGGAATGATTTGACAGAAAATCATTAAAACTGAGATCCGTGACAAACAAATACCCCCAAAATGTTTAAAACTAATAAAATCTCAAATAAATGTTTGAATATAAAGTTAAACAATATTATATTTTACATTATTATTGAGTATATTATATTATTAGAGATTATTATATTCAAGTAAAACTCAAAGAAATAAATATTTTTCACAGATTTTTTTGTCCTTGATTTAGAGGTTAAAGGGTTGAATAATAAATTCTGAGGTAAAGAAAAATGATTTAGAGTTCAAGAAAAAAAAACATGTCTGAATGTTCTCAGTAAGAGAAATCTGTCTTCTTACTGTCATTAAACTGCATAACAGCACGAAAGCCACCGTCCAACTCCACTTCCTGTCAGCCATGATGGAGTCAGTCACCAGCTTCTGATCTGAAACAGGAGGACAAACAGCTGAAAACCTCCTCATAAAGCAACTGCTTCTCAAATATTACTGCTCTGTTTTAACTCATAACTTTAATTCCAAATGATGAGCCCACAGATGCAACAGAGCTCAAATAAATGAAGAAAATTTGATTCAGGCTTTAAATAAAAGCTGCTAACAGCTGAAAGAACTCAAATCTGCTGCTGTGTTTATTAAACCCTGCATCCTTTGCAGTCACACAACCTGAAACGTGACGATAAACCGCGGCTGTGTTGAAACCTCTCCCAGGTAAAGACAGCCGCAGAGACTTGGTTAGAGTAACGCTGGAGGCAGCTGGGATTTCAAAGCTGCTGCAGAGCCGATGAGACGGTTTACACAGAAAAACATCCTTCAGGAAGAGCAAATTTACTCTGCAAAGTACTGTTTACCCTGCTGTAGCAATCGGCATCAGACAAAAGTCAGGCTCACATCTAAGGTAACCAGAAGCAGGTTGATAACAGGTAAAAATCAAGATGGACGACATCCAGAATTGCATTTCATCTCAATTCGTAGTGAAATAAATAAAATTTTGACAAACAAACAGAAGCAGGTCTAAAGAGGAGTGACCTAAATGCACACGATTCAATTCTGAGCACAAACGCCTGTCGGATGAAACGTCTTTGTTGCTTGTGATTATTTTCCCCTGCGTGGCCTGGTTTTTGTTTACAGATCAGAATAAGAATGAGCTGATATAAATTATGTCAGGTGGATATTCAGAACAAGAGCTGCAGCTTCACCAGAGTGCGTCTCAACATATAAACATCATCGTCCTGCAGACGAAGCATGAAGCTAGCCTGAACACAAGCAGCTAAATGCATCTCTAGTTAGTCAAATTAAAAACGTACGCATACGATCTCCACACCACCGATGTGTCCAGCTGTTTATGTTCCTGTCTCCATGGTAACGGTGATACGGAGGATGTTTGGCAGCAGAGGACGACAAAGAATGCTTTAATAGTTAGAAATAGTTGTCTTGTGTAAAAGAGTTGCAGGACAACTTCTGGAAGTTTTTTGAGTGGACAAAACCAAGGAGATGAATACCCATAATGCACAGCAGCACAGACAACTTCTATGGATGGTCTGGGCCCATTGAAGTCAGTCTAATTCCTCTAAATATCAAAGTAATGTATGAGTCCATCTGTCTCACAGGGGACGTTCGGACCAAACTGGGTCATAAAGCAGAACCAGGATCCAAACAAACAGAATCAAGGCTCTGCAATGATCCAAAGTCCAGACCTGGGTCTGTTTGAGATGCTGTTGTGGAACCAAGAGAGAGAAACATCTACAAACCTCAACATGTGAGAGGAGGAGGAGGAGGAGTGGACCAGAACTCCTTCTGATGGATATGTCACGGTGGCAAAGTGGTAAACTCTTTAAGACTGAAAAACAATGAACCTATGATTGTAAACTGGAAGCTAAATCTCTCTGCTCCCAGTAGCAGCTACAGATTTTTGTCTTTGCAAAACCTAAAACAGGGTTGGGGAATCCTGGTCCTCGAGGGCCAGTCCTGCATCTTTTAGAGGTGTCTTCTCTTCAACACACCTGATTTAAATGTTGAATTACCTCCTCGGTGTGCCTTCAGTGCAACCAAAAAGCTCTTAATCAGCCACTAATTTAATCAGGTGTGTTGAAGAGAAGAAACCACTAAAATGTGCAGGACTGTGGCCCTCGAGGGCCAGGATTCCTCACCCTTGACCTAAAATATCCTCTGCTGCTGTTTTCTGGTGGAAACCCTGCAGTGCCACGTTTATTTGTAACCTCCAAACTTAGAAAGCTTATCAGACCTTTACAGGAAATCACAAGGACACGCTCAAACATGGCTTAAAAAAAAAAACTTGACAAAAAAATCCCTTTCTACATGGCAGCTCAGAGCAAAGACCTGAAGCACAAAAACACTTGATCATCGACGCGTTCGGAATCCAAAAACAGAGCCGTGCAACCTGTGGGTGGCCTGCTATTATCTGTAGAGCCTGAGAGAGTTTCACTCAGGTGGTTAGTCATGTAGACTTCACACAAGAGATGACATCACCCTCTGCATCTGCAAGCAAGTTCACTGTAAAAAACGGACTTCAAACACAACATCTGCTGCCGTCTCACCTGCTGCCTGCCTGTTCTTATCACCTCCTGCTGTCCCTGCAGAGACGTGTAAACATCCTCCTGCAGCCACAGGATGTTCAGCGCCCCACGCTCCATGTTGCAACCAGGCCCACCCAATGGCGCTCGGATGTCCATTAAAGTGGATTCATTACGGTCTCGTTCTAAAGCAGGATGTGGCTCTAAGTGGAGACGGGGGCAGTTTTAAGACCTGATGAAGAATCAACCAACACATGCACATATGTGTGCACACAAACAATAGAGGTGATTATTCAGGAAAACGGGGCACTTAAAAATGTCTGCGTGAAGATCTTGGACAATCTGCTGACGGATTCAGTTTCCTAACAAAAGAAAAGCTAAATAATCCTGATTTATAAACAGCAAAAGACTCTAAAAAGATCCTGGATGATGGATGAAGTCCGGGGTGGAGGAAGCAAAAAATAAATACTTGATAGATTGAGCTGTCACCCCGTTTGCTTCAGGTTGTTAGAGTTAAAAATGGACAAAGTTCCAAAGATTTTTGTGGGGTATTTTATGCCTGCTGTATGCATGGTGCAACACGATTTTAAATTTGCTTCAAATAATCAAAATGCTAATAGAACTAGAGTCTCTTCTCAAATTCTAGATGCCTAATGTGTGAAAATCGGTTTACTGTGGGTGCAGATTGTGAGGGAGTTTAGGTAACCGGGAAACTAATCAATCAAAATCAATATAATCAAATGCAAAAAGAGCATAATTCAATCAGCTGTTGGCGTGATGAGCTGCTCTCATCAGGTTATTTCCACCTGGACGGCTGCAGCCACTCCTGGGACCAAATAAAGTCCTTTGTGTTGCTCAGACGGCCATAAAAATCAGATTTATGGGCAAAAAGGGATTCTTCTGCAGAGAATTCAAACAGTTTCTGTTGGACAACAAAAATCTCATATTTTTAAACTTATTTTAATTCTAACCAGGGCCGGATCTAGAGGAGGGCTTGGCCCCCATGTGGCCCCCTGTTAATGCTTAGTGTTTTAGAATGTACCCCTTTAAAAAAGCAGCTGGTCCCCCCTCTAATTTTGGTCTAGAACCGCCACTGATTCTAACCTTTTTAATTACACAAAGACTGCTATAATAAAAAACAACTATTTCCCACAATGCCTCTGCATCCATGTCTGCTTCTTAGAAACCTAAACTATACGTTTATATTTATAGGAAACACCAAAAAATGATGAACACAAAACTTTGCTTTGAAATAAACCTGATTAAAGGATATTTGTAATAAACTGGTCCAATCGAGGCTTGTCAGATGGTCACATGACTTTCCTTCTAGTTAAGGTCTTTGTCCAAAGTGCGGCCCGGGGGCCCTCAGAGTGATTTTTGTGTGGCCCTCATCTGCATTTTAAAAGTTATATAATTTAGTTTTCCTGCAGGATTTTGATAGAGACGCTTTATGACATTTTTTAGATTTTTACTAACGAGAGACCCAACAAACAAACAAACAAACAAAATCCAAGTAAATTAAAATCTTTTTAAATGCAACATTTTCCATTCAATCAAAATATTGAAATTTTTTTTTTTTTTTTTATTCAATTCAAGAGATATTGAGATTTCCGACTTTATTTCCTGGTAAAAAGAACCACAAACCCTCACTGGCTTTTACTAAAAAGCAGACTTGTGAGCTCTGTTCATAAAACGTGATTAAATCCAGCTGAAGGAAGACCCAGATTATGGTTTTGTTGCAGAGAAAGGATGGAAATGTAGTTTCTAGAAACCTAAAAACAGTCGACCAATCAGATCCAGTGAATTTGATGCTTTTTATTATTGAGTCAAACATTCGAGATCCCTGTTCCCATATTGACAAAGTGTTCATTAAAATGCTGCATTTATAATCAATTTGTGAGCTGAAATAAGATTTGCTTGTTTCTATTAAGAAATATTCTAACTTTTGTGGCCCTTGAGGACTTTACACTTGGTGATTTTGGCCCTCGTGTTGAAAAGTTTGGACCCCCCCCTGTCCTAAACACTCCAGATTCCACCTCAGCTCATCTAAAGTTAAACTTTAACCTCTAAACATGTTTTTCTGATTTGCACAAAAGTAATGGAAAATTCCCGTTTAACCTGGAAGAAAGGAATCCCTTTCAATCTGAGGATCTTCCTTGTGAGAGCTGATTATTAGGTGGGGGGAAAAAAAAAGAGGGTCTGTGATCATGGAAATTCCCATCCTGCTCAGTCTGACAGGCATGTCGGGCCTGTGGCTGCAAGAAAACAAAAGCAGCAGCTTTGAAGACCGATATGATAACAGGGATCCTTGGAGAGTCCCGTCTCATTATCAGCAGCTCGGAGGCACTTCCACATTTACAGCGTTCCCATGTGAATGAAGACGTTTAAATTGGAGACAAACGCTGTAGATGTTGATGCCATTAACCTCAGAACATGAAATCCATCCATTAAAAGCTGTTTGAACTGATTAACAGAGGGAGGTTTGTGTTTTCAAGTCAGACAATAACTAAAATACCAAAGTATCCACGTCATCACATTCACACCCTCACCGGCACGCCAGCATCCTCAGGGCGAGCACGTGGATCTGTTTACGGCGCCGTGCAGAGGAAAACGCGTTCTGCTGGTGTACAATAATGTCATGAACGGTAAAGAGACTCGCTGCTGCTAAAAGCGCTGAGCGGTGTCCCTCGAGCTCTGGGAGCCGGACGGTCAAAGGGCAAAGATGAGGCCAAGAATCCCAGAGTTTTATGAATATTGAAAGAAAATGTCACTCAGAATCTTCATCTCGTGTTCAGAGGCAGTGTGTCCTTTTATAGAGCAAGAAAAAATGTGATCTGTGTGTGTGTGTGTGTGTTGGGTTGGTGGAAGGACATGCACTGAATGTTTAAACCAGTCACTAAGGTGGCTTTCATCTTTTACCCAACCTTTATGCAATCAAACGTGGACGCATCGACATGTTCTAATGCCAAAGTCCAAGAAGAATGATGATCCATCCTTCACGTCAGAGAAAAGCTTCCACATCTTTGTTTTGATTTAAACATCATCCCAGTTCTCATGCAGCCCATAATGATTCCTGTGCCAACAGACTCCAGATGGACTGGAGGTCACAAACTTCCCAGCGTTTCCAACATTTCAGATTTGTCATTTTCCACCAGCGACGTCTGCGGACTGGATCCCAGTGGGTGATTGACCTTTTAGATTTTAGCTTAAAGTGGTGAGAACTGGCTTCAGTAATACTAATATTTATACACAAACTAATTGTACGTAAGTAGGGCTCGTCGGTGCAGCCGGTGCAGTGCACCGGGACCCGCGGGTCCCAGGGGGCCCTGAAAGGGCCCCTCCATCAATAGCCTCGTTTCCACTATCGGAACTTGGGGGTAATTCTGTGAGGGGGAAAGTGACCGGGACATTCCTGTGGCTCGGTCCTCTCAGCTGTCGTGTCTCCATTACAGCCCCCACCTTTCCGGAACTTTTGTAAGACGTCAGCATCGACGTCACTGACAAGCGTAAAGGCGCCAACAGACAAGGAAGCAGAGAATAATAAATAAATAAACAATGGACGAAGAAGCGATGGTTGCGGCGTATTTCTCTGTTTTTATCCATAGTGATGGGAGTGCTGAACAGAAGGACGAGTATACTTGATGACGAACTAATCCAACCTCGAAGACATGGTCATTTTGCAAGCTCCGACAACAACACACAGGTCATTTATCTCTGCGCGGTCTGCTTTCATCATTTTCTTTCATCCCACAACCAATCAGCACGAGTTAACCAGATTTCCCACTCCGCGAGTCTATCGGGCCGACCCGAGTACCTGCCCCTGATCAGGGACTCTGTTGGTCCCTGAAGACGGCCCTCTCGAAATTGCCCGCATAATGGAAACAGCGCCTCAAAGTTCCGGTAAAATTACCCCGAAGATCCGACAGTGGAAACGGGACTAATGATATTAATCTAACAACGGTGTTTCTGCAATCAGATCAATAGTAACTCTTATATCCGAGCCAGGATTGGAGTCATTGAATGCAACACAAAATCAGCCGTAGCGGGAGAGACGGGGGGAGATTTACGGGTGTCGATCATGGCTTCTGCGGCGAAAATTATCCAGAAAGTGAAAAATTTTCAGAAGTAAACGCCCCCCTGACAACAAGCATTGGCCCCCTGCTAAGTGCTTAGCATTTTAGAATTTTCCGCTTTCGAATTTTGCCACGATGGGACGAGGTCTTCTTCCGTCCCCTCTCTTGACTCTTATCCGGTGCACACGGTGGAAGGTGATGTTTTTAACCGTCTCCTCCGGTATCTTGATGTGGGTCTGGAGGAAGGTTTTCACCGTCAGCTCACAGTCGTCCTGCGCTCCGCCTGTAGACCTGCAAACACTAAATTATCCCTCATACTCCGGGCCTGGAGATCTAAAACTGCCTGTTGTAGGGTTTTATTATCCTGGAGGGAGAGCTGATCCATTCCCTTTGAGAGGAATGTCACGGTCTCCCTAAGAGACGCGTTCTCTGTCGCCAGACTTTCTACCTGTCCCTGACTGAACTCCAGCGACTCGCGGAGTTTCTGGAAACCTCTATGTAACTCGTCTAGTAGGTGTAGACGTGACTCTACTCCTGCAAGCTTCTTTTCTATATTTCCCAGAACCTCATAAATACCTTTATCGGCGGGGGCCTCCGCCGCCACTGGAGAGTCCGGCTGTCGGCTCCTCTTGGTGGCAGGTAGGTCCGCCTCGCTTGGCTTCTTCGGCCCCATAACTAGACTATCAAAAACCTGATCAATAAAATCCTGGAGGCTCTCAAGAGTTTCCTCAGTCTCCTCCAGAGTGACTTGATGCTGGCTTTATCTCACCGAGTTATTTGCGTTGCCAAATAAACAAGAGTGACAAAGTTAAGCAAAATGTTTGAATTTGTTTGCTAATCAGCTGCCACTCACCATTCAAATGCTACCGTGAGTTCCCGTTTAAAAAAGCAGTTTCCCCCCCCCCCCTCTAATTTTGGTCTACAACCTCCACAGCATGGCGCCTTTGTTTTCTGACAAACATTATACTTTTTTGCTGTTGATTTTTAAAATTTATTTAAAACATTCAGCTAGATATCAGTGCTTATCAGTACTCTTCTTCCCTCTTTCTCTCTTAGATCAGATTTATCTGCGATCATCACAACTGTTTTCACAATAGTATTTGATTTTGATTTCTTAGGCCCACATTCGGGAGGGGGGGGGGGGCCCTAAAGCAACACTTGCACCGGGGCCCAGCTCAACCTTGCTACGCCACTGGTAAGTAAACAAATAAATAGAAAACATCTGTATTGAAACCAACCCAGTTTTGTTTCTTTTATGGTTTAAAGTGATAAAATGATTCTTTATTTTTTAATCTGAGATTAGTTTTATTATTAGTCATCATCTGAAGTTGTGCAAAACGAGACTTCTGGACTTCCACAGGTTTAAAAGAGGCTTTGAGGTGAAAGATGATCCTATAACAGGCCTCTGGTCTACGCAAAGGAAAAAATAGTACAAATACTTCCACAGGTTAAAAATAAAACGGGCCCCATCATGCACTGCACCTGCATCATTTCCCTCAGAGTAAATGTTTGGATGTTGCTATAGAGCTATTAGCTGGGTTTGACTTAGATTTGTGATTTTTCTGAATCCCATCAAGCTGCTGCTTTTCACAAAGTCGTTCTTTATGTGTCGAAACACTGATTAGCATCATTACAGCAACACGCTGCCTGAGGGGGGTTTCAGGCCAGATCCTGCAGAGTGGAAATACCTCATGATACATCTGTGCATTATTCATTCAAACCCTAATTCAGAAACATCATGACATCTATGTTCCTCTTTAGGATTTCTTGGATTATTTCAGTAGAGCAGTATCTCAGTGGGCTGAGTCTGCTGGTGGCTAGTTGGAGACAAAACAGCATGAAAATATGGAAATCTTCACAGCGAATGTGTATGTTTGATGTTTGTGCAGCAGGTTTTATGTTTGTCTGGGTCATGTGGAACGTATGATGTAAGGTAGGGAGGGCTCAGGTGTTTTAACGAGGGCTGCATTCCATTTAGAGGAGCTTGTTAGCGTTGCATCTGCAGCACTCGTTATCACATACCTGACCCCACTCTCTCAAGTCGAGATGTCTGCAGTGAAATGGGCATTTTGCAACAGCCGTGCACGTTTCCTTGTTGTATAAGTACCTTAGAGCAGCTATGTGGAGCACTTTTCTATTAAAGTTTTTAAATGATATTTCAGGTCTAAACTATGATCTATGGGTAGAGTCATTCTTCTGAAGACCCTCCTTCCTCCTATAGACCTCTTTGAATTCTTTCTGACCGGCGAACTTTTTCAGCCAATAAAATTCAAATTTCTGCATTGTCTGCTTTCTGTCAACGTGCATGTGCTTCGCGCAAATCTGTAGAGGTGGGGGGCTGCACGCTCCAAGGACGCTCCGTGTCTTCCAGTCTCGTCAGCTCATGGAGGAGCAAGAGCAAACTTCTACTAAATAGTTATCCATTCCCCGGCTACTGAGGGACTTATTCTTATTTTTAAACATTTCTCCTCACAGAATGGCAAGGCTTGCCAAGGATACGCGTTTATTTTGGTGAAGAATTCCATTTTGGACCGAATGCTGTTCCTCATTTCCGTGTTCTGGAGCTTCAGTGCAGCAGCTCGCACTTCAACGACGACGTTTCATCAGCACAGTAACAGACGGGGCTCAGACCTTCGTGCAGTGCGAGAACATGATTTGTGAGCTGAGAATGATCGAACCCTGCAATGTAATCGTAGTTTGAGCAGGAGCTGGAGCTCAGAACCACAATGCACAGTTTATGCCCGGCTGAGAGACCGCGTGATGCGCCTTGTGCATGCACGCACACACGCAACCGCACACGCGTGTATAGTTGGGGTTATAGAATGGGGGAGGTTGGGAGAATGGATGTTTAGGGAGTGGCCGTGCTACGTTTGATTCTAGACTGCTCTCCTGCTGAAATCCTCCACATATCTGCTTTAATTATGTCGGTTTGTTTTGCAGTTTTATTCAGAGTCTGGACTCCAACCTCTCTTTATCTTTAAATCTTTAACGTTTGCTTTAATTCAGTTTGTTCTTCCAGAATTCAAATTTTTAAGGAAATTGATCAGATTAGAGCCGTTCACGCATCAGGAATCTGCATCGTTTTACATTTAACTTCCACATCACAAGAAAAGCAAATAAACTTATTTTCTATTTGTTTTTATTCATTTAATACAATAAAAGTTATGTTATTTGGTAAATTAATAATATTTTTTTAAATATTAAGGTATGAAGGTATTATTATTGTAGGATAATTCAAACATCAACATTTTTATTTTATTTTATTTCTCATTGATCTTCAGTCCAGGCTTCAATAAGAAATAGAAAATAAAACGTAGCACTGGTTGACCTGCCAGTTAGAGGTTACATAACCAATAAATCTTTCATTTGACTCGATCAGTGTCTGCAGTCAACGTTTTGGTTTCTACGAAAACCTGAAATCTAGTCAAAGTTAATGATCGAGTCGGACATCCTCCATTAGAATGCTGAGGAACAAAATCGGTGAGATAAATTCTGGCTTGCCATAAAAAAAATAAACTCCTTGAAAAACTTTTAAATCTGACAAAAATGGGAAACCGTACCAAAAATCTCTTGATGTCTTTAAATCTGGGAAGTTTGGACTAAGAACTCTTTGCATTACATGAAAATTATTAGTTATTTTTAGAGACACCTGATGTTTTCTGGGGTTTATTTTCAACAATAAAGAGTCCAAACCTTCAGATCTGCTGTTGGAAACAAAAACTGCAGCTGAATCACAGAGTGAAGCTTATAAAGACACTCAATCGATTTATTGATTACCTGGACAGGTGAGGGTTAATTTTCTGTCAGTCTCCTAATGAATTATTTATATATTCCACCTCTGCTGCTCACAGCAACATGTTAGTTTGCATAGTTTGCCCTCATTTAGACCTGAATCCCTGCAGCTAAATCGAATCCAAACTGGTTTATTCATCACGCAAACAAATATGAGATATCAGACAGCAAAACGTGGTAAGCTTAGTAAAAATGAGAGCATGTTTTTACACTTTTTGTGTGTTGCTCTAAAATAAGAAATCTCAATATTTACACATTTATTTTTCTCATTCAGTCGGATCGACGCCTGAGCACAAACGGTTCTAAAACACGTGCATACATGATGCACGTGTTCCTTCTCAGATGAGGGCTTGAATTCGATGAAAAGCTTTCATTCCAAGTCTAAGTTATAACTGACAAATGATGTGCAGATGCTTTTAGCTAAACGCGTTGCAGCAGGTGATGCTAATTGATGGTGCAGTTTGCAGAAATAAGAAAAGAAAAACTGTGTTTTGTCTTAAAAGTGGCAGCTGGAAGAAAAATGAACATCACGTTTGCAAAACAGGCAGCAGCAACCTGTGAGGTGCTGTATAGGACAAAATCTATTTTTCACTCACACATACAACAATATAAGCACACACATACACTACTACAAGGGTGCACGCACACAAAAAATACTACAAGCACACACATACTACTATAAACATGCACACATGCACTACTACAAACATAGTTTATGTGTGTGCTGGTAAGTAATACGTGTGCATGTTTGTAGTAGTGTGCGTGCGTGTTTGTAGTAGTGTGCGTGCGTGTTTGTAGTAGTGTGCGTGCGTGTTTGTAGTGTGCGTGCGTGCGTGTTTGTAGTAGTGTGCGTGCGTGCGTGTTTGTAGTAGTGTGCGTGCGTGCGTGTTTGTAGTAGTGTGCGTGCGTGCGTGCGTGTTTGTAGTAGTGTGCGTGCGTGCGTGCGTGTTTGTAGTAGTGTGCGTGCGTGCGTGCGTGTTTGTAGTAGTGTGCGTGCGTGCGTGTTTGTAGTAGTGTGCGTGCGTGCGTGTTTGTAGTAGTGTGCGTGCGTGCGTGTTTGTAGTAGTGTGCGTGCGTGCGTGTTTGTAGTAGTGTGCGTGCGTGCGTGCGTGTTTGTAGTAGTGTGCGTGCGTGCGTGCGTGTTTGTAGTAGTGTGCGTGCGTGCGTGTTTGTAGTAGTGTGCGTGCGTGCGTGTTTGTAGTAGTGTGCGTGCGTGCGTGTTTGTAGTAGTGTGCGTGCGTGCGTGTTTGTAGTAGTGTGCGTGCGTGCGTGTTTGTAGTAGTGTGCGTGCGTGTTTGTAGTAGTGTGCGTGCGTGCGTGTTTGTAGTAGTGTGCGTGCGTGCGTGCGTGTTTGTAGTAGTGTGCGTGCGTGCGTGCGTGTTTGTAGTAGTGTGCGTGCGTGCGTGCGTGTTTGTAGTAGTGTGCGTGCGTGCGTGTTTGTAGTGTGTGTGCGTGCGTGCGTGTTTGTAGTAGTGTGCGTGCGTGCGTGTTTGTAGTAGTGTGCGCGCGTGCGTGTTTGTAGTAGTGTGCGTGCGTGCGTGTTTGTAGTAGTGTGCGCGCGTGTTTGCGGTAGTGTGCTTGCGGTAGTGTGCGCGCGTGTTTGCGGTAGTGTGCGTGCATGTTTGCGGTAGTGTGCGCGCGTGCTTATATTGTTGTATGTGTGAGGGGAAAAATAGATTTTGTCGTATACGGCACCTCATAGCCACCTGCATCCTTACAGAACGTGTCAGAACGATGCAGGAAACCAAGTCGTTTAAGACTCTCACCAAAACCAGTTAACAGCAGTAATCTGAATACGTTAACGGCGCCGCTTGAGGCCACTTGAGCTTCATATTTTCACAGTAAGTTGGTTAATTAGAGATCCGAGACGAACGTCTGCTGCAGACGTTTGCTCACAGCACCAGATGATGCAGAACACAAAAGAGATCCACTAAGTGTTTTTGCATGAGAACTAAACGATGCATCAACGAAATGTTGGTCAAACGGCCCTAAAAACGCCAAACATTCACCTGTTTGGATATTCAAATGCACCGAGCCTTCCAGGAAGAGTCCTTGAATCTGTATGCTGACAGTCTCTTTCCGGTACTCTCCATCCTTTACAAAGTACTTCAGCTCAGTGAAAATCGCCACACTCAGGCAGTGCTGATGACATCATCCCACTACAGCGTCCATTTGAGCTCAAATTGAATCATCCTTCATAATGCACGAAGGGAAAATCACCTGCACAGGTTTCACACCCCTGAAACTGAAGCCCCCAGGAGGGTATGTGTTTTATTTTTGTAATGTGATCACTTCCGAGCTGTGTGTAGACAAAAGTTTTTACATCTGGTGGCAGCACCATAAATAATAAAACAATAAGAATCAATAAGCAGGAGCTCACAATGACCTGATGATTTAGGAGAGGTTGGGACTTTGTAAGGATTCTCGTTATTCTCGAGGCTGATTACCGGGTGACTTTTAGCTGATTCTCTACGGAAGCGACCAAATATAAATCGGCTTCCCGTCTGAAAGCAGAGCTGCTGAACTCGCAGTGTGAATGGGATTCCTCCTAAACGTCCAGAGCTGTAGGAACAGAAATCCATCCCACAGCGAAGATTACAAGAGCCGTGGAAGCAGCGAGCCAAGACCTTTTGTCTCGCCCACTTTTAATGGCCGCTTTCTTGACACGGGTCGTAAACTCTCAGCATAATAGACTGAGGGTTGAATGTGGTGGAAGGTCCTTCGGCTCGGGCCAATCAGAGGTCGACACAAGGTCAAAAACACATTGATGCCACTTTGGTGCCTTTTCCTGCAGCACTAACCCTCCAGGATCTTCTGTATAGTCGGGTCGGAGGACTTCTCTTTGCTCCGTATTAGTTGGATTTTGACATATTTGCTATGTTTTTGTTGTGTCTGTGTCCCGTGCTCCTGCTTGTCTTTTATAAAAGAGTTCTTAGAACAAATATCTGTGTGTATATAAATAATTAAACCGATAAAAACCTCACATGGTAAGACAATTGTTCAAAAAGACTGATTATCATGACTAACCTCCAGCTGAGTATTCCAGAAGCAAGCTGTGTGAAAACTCTGGAAGTGAATATCTGAGTTCGTCACCATGGAAACGGACTTGATGACATCAATCCCGCTGATATTAAAGCAGAATCATCTTGCATTGGGACATTTGATGTGTTCCTATACCTTTGTGTTAGAACAGTTTACTCATTTATCTCGACAACATCCTCCAGCATCACCACACACTGTGGACTCACAACAGAACAAACCTCGTGCCTCCTTTGTGTTGACTGAAACGGCTTGTTGTTGATCTGTATTTTAAATTTTACTGATTATTTTAGTCTACAAGTCAGAGGAGGACTTCCTGCTCCAGCAACAACCAGTCTGGGCTCCATCGATGGTTTGTTTGTTTTTTTTTTATTGCTCACAGGTTGAATTTAAGATCATTCCCACATGCTGACAAAGTTTCAAAAGCAAATTCTTGAGGATATATTTGGTTTCAGACACTTTATAGATCATCTGTTCAATCAGAAAAATAATCTCTTTCTCCAAACTGAGGCTGCTCAAAGAGCTGTAGACGGTAAGATATTAATGAATTCACTCTTTCCTGCAGGGGTCAACTCTTTAGAGCCAAAAGTGATAAATTATATGCAAAAATGTGTCGATTAGAAAAGCGTGCATTCATGCTTTTACTATGTTTAATTTCAGGGATGACCAGAAACCTGAGGTGAGGCGTTGTTTAAGTTTTTCTGCAATAACCCAACCCAAAAATCTACAATCGTATCATTAAGTGGTTTTTAAATCAGGAATCCCCCTGCTGGTTTGAGATAAAGGAATCCTTCACTGGTAGGTTGAAGTATCAGTCTGGTTCCTTTTATTGTGTCAAACCTCGTTGGTGAAATACTTCCAGTGGCTGTGTGAATAAACACACAGTGAGCGTCATGGAGTCATTCAGTTAGACGCCATGTTTATGAGGTGGATTAAAAAAGAGAAGGCAGAACATCTACATGCTAAAAGCAGTTTGATTATTTTGCTTTTTTAAAGTGCCCATGTCCTGGTTCTCCGTGTTTTCTGACTTATCTATCGTGTGTTGAGTTCTCACCTTAAACCTGCCAGAAAGAGCAAAAAACGGCGTCCGTCTGTCTCCTAGTCCAGCCAGTGAGAAGCTCTTCCAGATTTCAGACCCAGGTTTCAAACAGTTTTTTTTTTCACTCCAGCCCGCTATGAGGTCATAGTGATCCGGACTTGCTTATATGGTCAATTCTCCGCCCACATGCACGTTCACGACACCTGGAGCGAGGAGAACGCCAGTGCTGCCGCTGCCATTGACCATAAACCGTGTAGTGTTTAGTTTCAGTTTCGTTTCTCTTTCACGCGACGGCACTGCCCCCTACTGGGCACTGCCCCCTACTGCAGCAGAAGTGTCAGGCTGCCAAATAAGGAGAAACCCAGCAGAACCGGAAGGCGGCGCTTTCTTCTGATCTCTGAGTTGCTCGTTAGGAAATAATTACAGCGTATTTTGAGTTCTAATGGTGCAACGCTAATCTAGAGGCATCAAAGATTACACCTGTTTAATATAAAGTGATTTAAATATCGAGTTATGGGCACTTTAATTTCCTTTTAAACTGCTGTTTACTTTCATCATTTACCAACTTTAGGAACCAAAACTTCTTGGTTTGTTTCAGAAAAAAAGGAGATAAAGTCTAAATCAGCTGTCATTGACTAGAAAAGCTCTTAGGTTTTCAAAATAAAAGCACAAATACATCAAATGAGTTTGTTTTCTGTAGGTAATGTCTGCTGAGACTCACCTGGTGTCTCACTTAGATGCAGCGTTGGGAGTAACGAGTTACAAAAGTAATTAATTACTGTAATGCATTGCTTTTTTTGGTAACGTGGTTAAAGAAAAAACATCTAATATTTTACTCGGTTCAAACGTCAGTGCATTACAGAGCATGTTTAACCCGGATTGAAGTGGTGGGTTTTCCGGAGGAGAAACGTCACTCAGCGCCAAATGTTTCACTTCCTGTAGTCAGACAGAGCAGAGAGGAGTGAATCTGCAGCCAGTGAAACAAGTCCGGTTCTGTCCGGTCCGAAACTCGTGCGTGGTTCGGTTCGGAACTCGGTCCAGAGGAAGAACGCGGCCCGAGTCGTGCGCGCTCACGGCATCCGAGGCCCGTTAAGACACATGAGCGCATGCAGCGCTCCGTAAACTGAAGCGAGCGAACTGAGAAGAAGTTTCATGATAAACAGTCACTCTGTTAATTCACATCAGAAGTTGGAGAGCTCGCTCTCTCGGCGAGAGACTCTCGCGCAATGAGCAGAGGAAAGCGCGCGTCATGCAGCATCTGCTGCAAGAGGGAGGAGCAGACAGGTGGAGGTAGGGTTCAGTCAAACTAATGAGGTGCTTGTGCAGAGAGATATATGTTTATAGATTTAAATATACTGTATATACTGTAGATATATGAATAATATACAGACAAGTATGGATATATGGAAGAGATGATGGATGGATGGATAATGATGGATGGATTAATATCCAGATAGTTGGATATCTCCATGTATCCATCACGTCACCTTCCACTGGATGTGAATGAGCTCATTAGATGATCAAATCCATATTTACACCTATTTTTGGGAGAGTAACTAAAAGTAATGCAAAAGTAGTGTAATGCCTTACATTTAAAAAACAGTAATATTGTAATGTAACAAATTACTTTGAAAAGATAGTAACAAGTAATAAATAATACATTACAGTTTTGAAGTAACTTGCCCAACACTGATTAGATGTAACTTTAAATCTGATGACTTGTCCATAATTAACCAGGATTAAGACTTCAGTTTTCCGAAGGTCAATTTTAATTTGTAAAATAAATGTTTTCCCTGAACATTTAAATGTCTGTTTTCCTTTCAGTGAAAGAAAAGTGGACCTGAGGCTGCAGCACACACCACACTAAGCACATAGAACATCTAAACACTGGCTGTGATTTAACAGAAAATCATGTGTCCGACACATTCCTGTTTTAAAGTGTTGAGCTGTATAAAGTCAGGTTTTATGAATGTGGCTCACAAGTCTGCTTTAAGTAAAAGTCTGTGATGGCTGAATTCAATTAAAGGGGGAAAACAGTGCAATGAAAGACAAAAACGTTGAATTGCACTTAACGTTTTCCATTAAAATATATTTTAAATTCATCTGCAGTTCTTTGTAGACTCGCAAAATAAAAATCATACAAAATTTCACAGTCTGGGGACGAAATTCTAGCATTTCTGATTTGTGGTTGAGGGCCACACTTTGGACACTGCATCAATGCAGATTTCTAGTAAACTCAACATATTCAGGTTTACAGTGTAGCTGATGTCGATCTGATTCTAAATGTAATATTATTTAAAATATGGTCATGTATCAGCACCTCACTGATTCATCAAAAACCCCTAAATTCATCATCCATTAGAGGCAAACTTCAACCTGCTGCCGTCACCTCTCAGGTAAACATCAGTCAGCCTCCTACACAAACCCATCATCCTCCTTTATCATTTCTCCAGTCCAGCCCACAAACTTCCAGCGTGTCCAGATCTGCTGCTTATGTAACCATGCAGATGATTTGGCTGGAAGCTGAACGCATCGCTGCTCTCCGGTTTGTAATCTCCAGCCCCGCTGAGGCTGATGAGGAACCGGGACCGGATGACGGGTCTGCTCGGTTCAGGAGCGACTCTGAGCTGAGTCAGCAACGTGTGGATGCTCGAATGGCTCGTTTTCAAACGGATACGAGCCGAAGCATGGAGAGGCTTCGGGTCCACCTGAAGACCTCAGACCGCCCAGTTCCCACCAGATCAGCAGAACGATGCGGATTAAGAACGGATCCAGACCAGACCCGAACTGTTCTGCTCATGAAATCCGTGCAGATTCTGCTGACCTGAATAACGAGACGTCTATCAGCACCGGGCTGACGGGAGCGTGGGAATAACGCACTCTGTGTGTGTGTGTGTGTGTGTGTGTGTGTGTGTGTGTGTGTGTGTGTGTGTGTGTGTGTGTGTGTGTGTGTGTGTGTCCTACCGGTCTGGAGAGTCCAGCAGCAGCAGGAGTCCGGATCAGGGAACTCTCCAAAAAACGGGTCCTCCGAGGCTTCAGCTGCTGCGCAGGGCGGCGATCTGAGCGGGTCTCCGGCGCGCACTGAGCGCAGCTGTCACTGGAATCCAACCCACTACTTCCTGTTACGTCACAGAGAGAGGAGCCCAGCTGAGGAGCCACTTTCACACAGCGCGCAACTCCCACGCTCCACGCACACACGCGTTTATGTAACGAAACCTGCAGCAAACCCAATCCTGGTCCTGGTCCTGGTCCTGGTCCTGGATCACTAAAGAGCAGGACGGGGTTTAACTCTGGGAAGGTGTTTTTAGTTTTTATTTTATTTTATTTTTTATGATGCAATAATAAAAGAATAAAATCTAAACTTTTACATTTTATTTTTATTTAACTAAAGATAACTGTTCATTTTATTCCCTGCAGAATGATTAATATAGATCCATTAAATGTTTTATTCTATTCATTTTCATTGAAATAGGTGACGTCATCGTGGACTTTTATTCAAATCGCTTCTTTTTTTAAATTTTACTGAGCTCTAAATTGTTGCTTCTGCTGCTGAAAATCATTTAGAGCTAAAGGCAGACCCAGAAAATGTTCAGAACCCATTTGTGTTTAACAAAGTTTATCTTTTAATTAAAAATTATATTCATAAGTGAGTCTTTAAAAAGAGTTCCTCATTCCCTCTTTAAGAAATGGAAGTTTAAATTAATTTGTGATAAATATTTTGGTCAAATAATCCAACATGGTTTCAAATAAAGCTAAACAAACATATTCCTTTATTCAGTTTATTACAACAATCCAATAAAACATGACAATAAATTACTTTGTGCAACACTGCCCCCTTGTGGTTTTCCAGTCAAACATACTAAAAGCAACACAGATGATTTTTTTATATAAAAAAAAGATTTAAAATCATTGAATATAAATTGTGCATCAGTTTTATCATCCTGTTGAATGTGATCAGTGACTAGAGGTCAACTAGGAGGAAAACATCAGCTGTTTTACAAAGACAGCAAATATGAAGCAGAAGAATTAAAATAAACCCTCTGCAGCTCAAAGGTTTTATAGATATTTGCAGAAAAATTTCAACATGAAATATTTGAGTTAAAAACCTTTTAACTGATAAATAAATGTGTTTTTGTTATATGGAAATTCAATTCATAAGGAATACTTCTGTTATTATAAAACTAAATCATAATTAACTATTGACCTTTTTCTTTTTTATAACCCCTGAAAATGTTTAAAGGGAAAACATAATCTAACCTCCACGGTAAAGAAAAAAGCATTAAAGCTTTTTTTTTTTTTTTTGCTTTAAAAATGATTTGGTGAAACAAGAGATGGAATTAAATGATGCATAATATAAAAAATAATAATATGTGAGGTGGTAAATTTCAACATCTCCATGTGTTGTAAGATCTTTTTAGTTTTTAGCCATGTTTTTAATTTTGGTAAGTTCAGCAAATGGTTAAATAAGTTATAGAGAGTAAAACTACCTCCCAGTTAAAGGGTTAAACCAGCCGTTCAGTTTGATAGGTTTGTGTATCTGAAATGCTGCCAATGACTTGATTAGTTTAAGATACACGAGCAGCTAAAACTGATCAAAAACCATCCAATAAGTTTGATTCAAACATCAAAAAAGCAAAACAAATGAACTTTTCTAGGCTGAAATTATTATTATTTTTTATTTATATAATTCAGACCCATATTCAACACATTTTAACTTGTGTCTGTGGATTAGGGTGACTAGATCTCATATCCTCCTCTACTGGTGTCCCACAGGGCTGCGTCCTCAGACCCCTCTAATATACGTATTTTGTACACAGGTGACTGCTGAAGCTACATTTTACTGTTTATAATTTTTATAGGATTGTTTTGTTTTAAATCTGTATAACACCTTCAGCTGCCCCTAGCATGAACAGTTCTTTATATATAAAAAAAAATTGATTGATTATACAAAAATTAGATTTAAAGTCAGATTTAACCTATCAGGTAGCAGTGAGTTGCAAAACTCAAATTTTTATATCTTGATGAATAAAACGTGCCAACTAGGAGCCAATTCATGTAGGGAAAAACCTTTTTAGTGTTTGTATTTTTGCATTAGAGGTCACTAAGTAAAAAGAAAACAAACAGCCTGAATGGCAGCAGAAGAAGAGTCCTATAAGAGATGCAACGAGCTGCGATGGATCATCAAATGTGAATTATTTAAGCATTAAGCATTATTAAAGGAATACTATGCAGTTTTGTTTGTTTTGGCACCCCCTGGTGTCCGTTTTAAGTCACTGCCATAAAAACGTTAGCATTGTTTCTGCTCAGAAACACCTAAATCTAAGTGTTGAAATGTCTCCTCAGCCTTCACTGCTTTCTACTGGAGCGGTTCATCACTCAATCAAAGAAATCAGCTGTGTTCAAGCAGGAAGAGATGGGAAAAAAATCAGGAATCATGAGCTAAAAACACTCCGGAGCTAGCATAACAGCTAGCCACATTGGGTTAGCCTAACCCTCGTGAGATACGTGACTTTGTGAGACTTCAGGGCACCGGACCGGAGACTCGGAAGTTACAAACGTGGTATTCTGGATCCAAGCAGCAGATGGAGCTGAATGACTTTTCATTAACATGTAAAGGGTCAGATTAGTACAGACTGGATCAGGGACAAGATAAAAAATAGGGACGCACCGATACCGGTATCGGTTAAAGTTACCCGATACCAGGTACCGATACCAGTGGCTTCACTGTCTGTGACTTGTGATTTATGTTGTAGTTTCCTATATTGAACAGTAGGGGGAGCTATTGAGCTAAAGAGGAACAGTGTGGGTTGAGAGCTGGAGATGGTGCCAAATAGTTCATTTTATTTGGTTAAAATGTGGAAAACTGCAATAATTTCACTGTGAAATCACAGAAAATGGTTATTTTTCACCTTATATTTTAGTTTTGTGATCATTTTTTAATATATATTTTTTTATCTAACTCAGTTATTTGTTGTAAAAAGCAGACAAGAAAAAAATAAAACCTGTATTCCAATTTGTTGCATTGTTTTGTGTGGTAGAAGTATCGGTATCGGTACTCCGTATCGGCTCGCTTTTGAAAAAAGTGGTATCGGTACATCCCTATTAAAAAATATAAAAAATTTGCAAACTATGCCTTTAACACCTATTTAAAATGCAAAAATACGATCATGTTTGGACAGAAAAGGTTTGAAACCAAACTCAGAGAAGTGCTTCTTGTTTGATGGCAGCAAAACATCAAGAGGAACAAGCTGTCAGAGAAAAATAAGTTTTTTTTTCTGTAATGACATTTAAGTTGTTAAAAGTTCTAAAGTTTATTAGCATATACACAGTAAAGAAACATATTCTGCAATATTTTCTTCTTTGTGTCCTGCAATAAATGCCAAACAATATAAGTCAACAGTATAATATAAACAATATAAAATCAACAAGAGGAAAATATGACATATTAAAGTTGTGTAAAGCTGCAACAACAGAAAAAAATGATAAAATAAATCAGAATCTGCAGGTCAGAGCTGTGCAAGAATCAGGAATCAGTATCAGCTTTGTGAACAGTCAATGCTGAGGGGGTGGAGTCCTGGTGATGCTTCCTGCAGGCGTTTGCAGCCAACAGCGCAGCACGGTGTTGCCGTACCACACAGTGATGCAGCTGAGGAAGACAGATGTTGCTGAGGATGCTTCTTGACAGCTTGAGGGACAATAATTACAATTTGTAAGGTATCCATGCAGTCATGCTTTAATCCTCCAGCTGCATAAAAATAACTGAGAGATGATTTCATGTTCTAAATGATCACAATATTATCCAGAAAAAACACCAGGCGGTGCTGCAAACGGTGGATTGTTGCTTTTTAAAGTTAAACTAAATTAAAATATTGCAAATGAAAGTGAAAACACAGAACTGATCTGCAAAATCACTAAAAAAATAAGATGCATAGTAAAGCTGATGGTATAATACAAACACTATGATACAAGACTCTGACATCAGATCAGACTGAGCGGGTTAAAACGTTGTCCATGTTTTTCTTCTTTATTCGGATCATCCCCCTTTTGTGACCTGAAACAGAGTTTAAAATGCATCGCGTTTACATTTTTAATATATGCATTAAATTAAATTACTACACTGTAACACAATCATTTTCTAACTCTACTGAAACACACCCTTTCTGCCTCTGATGCACTTGTGGTAGCAGTGTTTGCGTGAGGTGAAGTTGTTCTCGTTTCCTCCACAGCCGCTGTAGATAAACATCTGGCATCTCTTGGTCTCCAGGTTGAATCCAAACCTCCTCTCTGAGCCGGAGCACGTCCCCGTGTCCACCGGACTGGAGCAAACTTCTGCAGGACTCAAATCTGGAAATCACATTTATGAAAGATGAAACCCTCAAGTAACATTTTCCTTCAGTGAAAGTAAATTCATTCCAAATGTTTCACATCTTGCAAAGAATATTTTTGTCTTGAATGGATGAAATTGGCTCACAGCCTTCATCTGCAGGCTCTCACTTAAAAACATGAGATTTGTTGCTGTTTCTTCACCAGGCTGTCCATCTCTGATCACATTATCTGGAATTAATATTCTCCTTTTGTCAGAGTTTAGGGTGGTTTGTATCTAATCAGAACTCCGGAAATGAGAAATCCTCATCAAATCACTGAAAGGTTGAACTCTTTTGTGGTGCCAAATCACAGTAAGAAATCTTTATTATTATTTTAACTTACAAAAATAAAAAATAGCCATCAAAATGTAATCCCCCCCCCCCCCAAAAAGAGATGTGAAAGTGATATAAGGAACCACCAGGGGTGTACTATGTTCCTCACCTACTGAAAAGCTGATTACATTTTTACCAAAGTATTTCTGGAACATATCAAAGAAAATAATGTTAAAGTTTTGGTTTGTTGGTCTTTTATAAAATAATGAACAGACATGGATCTCATTTCAAACTCTGTGTTCTTTAGATTTGATATTTTATTTTGTAAATTTGTTAAATTGTAAGAATAACACTGTAAAGCAAAGGCTACTCTACATCTAAAGTAGCCTAGTTTGACTTTGGTCTAGCCACGCTCCATTGGAACCTCTGCAGCCCACTGATTGGTCCGGTCAGTCTCGTACCGAGCCAATCACAACGCTTAAACGGGTTGGAGGGCGGGATTAGCGGATGACGTCAGTGCTCCAAATCTTTAAACAACATGGCGGCAGTTCGTGAACCGCGTTCGTTTGAAACGTCTTTATCATCAACTTTGGACGGTTTAGATTTGAGCTTTTCTTTAAGACGTGAACAGATAGAGGAAGTTGGCTTTTATTTTGAAAGAAGATTTATTGGCCGCTTTGCAGACGGGATACGGTGAAGTTTAATCTACCAGCTGTTTCCTGTTGTTGCTGAAGCTCTAGTCTACTGCTATCCAATAGCATGTGAATACAGTTTGATTGACAACCGTTAATCCCGCCCCTATGAATGAGTCGTTTCAGTGGACCATGGCCACATATATAGTCTGGTTTAGCAGGCTACATCAAAAGTACTAAAACCTGAGAAAGTATAGGTGTAAACACTACAAACAATAAAAATACCCTATTGACCCAAATATAAGATGACCCCGATTATAAGACAACCCCCCCTTTCCAAGACTAATCTTCAGAAAAAAGACTAAATTCACTTTTTAAAGAAACGATTATTTTGAAATTTTGAGTCATTTAAATAATATCGTAATTACAGACTGCTTTATATTTAATCAAGGGTTAATGTTTTCCGTCGTGGTGACAGATTTCAGCCAATTGGAAAAAAAGTTCAGTTAAATTTCTTTCTCTCTCTTTCTTCTCGCTCTCTGTCATGGGAGTAGTCTCTCTGTGTGTGTGTGTGTGTGTGTGTGTGTGTGTGTGTGTGTGTGTGTGTGTGTGTGTGTGTGTGTGTGTGTGTGTGTGTGTGGCGCAAATGAAGGTACGTGAGAAGGTTTAGATTTAGCGTGGACGGAGGTGACATGTCCCCACCAATAATACATGCAGAGCCAGTCCAGAGGTCCGAGGTTCTGCAGCTGTGTGAGGACCTCAGAGGAAGGTGGCGTGTGTGGATCGACCGTCACGAGCCCTCACCTGGGTCTGGAAGTGGACCTGGCTGGACTGATCATCGGGCATATTAAACTCCAGTGGGCCTGTAACTCTGGGACTGGGTCTGGATCGAGACCGGTCGCGATCTAAGCTGCGCTTCCTGTTGCTGCTGCCTTTACAAAAAGCCTGCGCCCTCTGCTGGTGAGGTCGTGTAATGACCCCAAACGACTATCAGCATGTCACCGCTTAGACCCTGATTATAAGACGACCTCACATTATTACATTATTTTCAATAGAAGAAAAACTCTTCTTGAATTCGGGTCAATACGGTGCTTTATGAGATTCAGACTGGTTCTGGAACTGTTTGAAGTCTGTATTCAGTTTTCTGACAGTTTTAGGTGGTTTTAGAGTCAGATTATTATTATTATTATTATTAATAATTTAAAAGCAGCATCTTCCATCTCATTTGAAGCTGCTGCTGATGAAGCTGTAACCTGATTATTGGGTGATGAATCACTATCTGCCTTTGTTAAGCTCTAAAACGAGCAGGGAGGCATGAAGGAGCAACAAGAGGCTGAAACCCAACACATTACATCATAGTTTCAATATCCCAGTGTTTTTATCTATGGTGATAAGCAGTTAAATCCATTAAACCCTAAATAAAGACATCAGTTCAAACGTAAATCATTTAGTTTAGTTATCTTCTCCGTATTGATTTCTCTGTCCTGGTTTTTCCCTCCATCCTGAGTGGAGGATCATCCATCCTGGTTCGGTTCTGATCACTACGCTCAGCCATGCAGACGAACACATCACCACAGCATGACGCTGCCACCACTCCACTCCGCTGTGGGGGGGTTCTCTGTGCTCACGCCACAGGTGGCCGTTTCCATGGCGATCAAAAGGTTTCATTTTGTCTCATCCTTCCACAGTTCTCAAACCTCGTCGGCCTTTTATTGACCATGAAACACATTTTGATTTGTTGTGCGTTTCTCTGAAAGTCTAATCTCTTTTGTTCAGGCGTCCTGCTGCGTTGTCTGGATAATTAACGGCCTCTTCGTTGGGTCCTGATGCTTGACAGGTTTGCGATGGTAAAGTATGTTTTTCTATTTCATGTAGGGGCTCCGACTGCTTTGTGGGAGGAGGTCTCTTTATGTTTTCTGTTCTGACCTGAGCCTGGCATCCTGCAGAACTTCATCCTTGACCTTTGTGAAGTTCTCCTTGGTCTCTGCTGGCTGTTTAGTGGAGTTACACACTCTCAGCATGCTTAATGTCATCCATAAGGTCAAGGAGGTTCTGAAATATTATGTTTTTATTATCTCATCGGCTTCAAACCATCTCTGATTGAAGTTAAGTCCATATAATCACGTTTAATTAGCAAATAAAATATTACAAAAACAACAGTTTCTTTCATCTGCTACCCTAAAATACAGTTTAGTTAAAATGTGGCATCATTTAAGGATGAATAATCAGAAGTTCCAACAGCAAAATTAAAAGTATAAACAAAAGTTTGATTTTGTCGTTTATTTTGACTTTTTTTTTTTCAGTCAGATCAATTTTAGTTGTGGTCTCTGTTGGTGTGAAATGTTTTCTTTTAAATCCAACTTGTAAAGTTTATTCAAACACTCCACCCTTTAAGCCCCGCCCCCTCTAGGTTTGTTTATTCATGCAGAAGGCTGCAATTGGACAATTTGAATCTGTTACTATAAATAATAACTGAGGATACCAAATAAGTAATTATTGCAGTACGAACAAAACTTTAGGGAAAATGATTTATAAAGGTAAGAATCAAGGGAGCAGTGTGATTCCTTGTTTGGCCACCAGATGTCAGTGTTTGACTTCTTTATGGTGACATCAACATCCAGATGGACAGTAAAATATTGCATTTTGCTAATGAAACATTAATTTTAGACATAAACATTTCACACCTTCACTGTCGCATCATAAAATACTGACAACCTCCTAAAAAAGATTTAGGAAAAAAAGAGGAAAACACTGAAAAAGACCTGAATCTTTCCCTTCCAATATTTTCTGACATGAGTGAAATTGAATTTTTTGAGTTATACCTCTGACCGGTTTGAGGGAGGCGGGCCCGGTCCTCCCTTTGCTCCCTGGCGCCGTGACAGCTGGGATATACGCTCCCTCCCAGCTAACACGGAGAAAGTGAACGCGCGGCTCTTTGTGACAAACAGGACGTGAGAGTGATGCACTCCGTTTCTGCCCTCTGCCCCTCACAACAAAAGCAATTCTACATTCTGTCCGCCATCCATGCATCACTGCACCTCGACATTTATTTCATTTTTAAAACACTTCTGGCTGCCATCACCGCCCTCATAAATGGCCTTCTCGCTTTGAGGTCTGACGTTATTTCAGAATTCAGCTGCTGCTGGGAGGAAATAATGAGCGATTTAATTATGCATAATTGATCCAGCGTTTAATCTTTCCCTTACTCTGCAGGAACAACGTATAAGCACCGATTCTAGCTGTGTTCCAGTCTGAGTTATCTACACTTCTGCAGCTATTTAACTTTTTCACCAGAAGTCAAAAAGGCTCCGTTCTTATCCTTTTTAAAGTACAGACACATTTTCTTACCGTTCGTCAGCTGATTGGAGGAATTGTTTTGCACCAAAGCTTCACTTGCTGGGACCTCCCCTGAAGAATAAACACAGATCAGCACATCTCAGGTTTGTTTTGCTGCACAAACTCAGGTGGAAACATTGATAGGAAGTCTGTCTTCTACACAAAAAAGCAATGCAAACAGATTTAAAAATAACTTTTTGCATGTGACAAAACAAAAAGGTGCAGACTCTTAAGGGATAGTGAGTAGGGATGTCCCGATCAGGTTTTTTTGCCCTCCAGTCCGAGTCCGAGTCATTAGATTTTGAAGATCTGCCGATCCCGAGTCCCGATCCGATCTTTTTAATATGTTGTTGTGATCAACTTTATAAAGCCTCCAGACACAGACAGACTCACACTTTCTGCTTCAAGCTGCTTCTGAGTTCTACTTTGCCGAAGTTTAACTAATAAAAACAAACAAGTAACAAAATGATGTCATGCTGCAGACGTAAATCCATCCATCTGTATATTCTATCATATCCATATATGTTTAAATACTTAAACATAATTCTCTGTGCACAAAATTAGTTTGTGGTTAAAGTAACTTTTTGAGGAGAATCTTTTTTTCCTACAGCTGTTCAGGTGCAGAAAAAATGTCAACATTATTTTAACACCATTTTTTGCCCAGAAAGAACAAACTTGTTTACTGACAATGACCCGGATCATTTCTTAAGTCATCAGCTCCTCCTTCACTCCTCCTGTTTTATCCTCTGACGGCAGCAGCTCTGAACAACTTATTAATTAGAATATTTGGAGAAATCGTTTTAGAGCGACATTTAATCAGGAAGCTCCTCCTCAGAAAGCGCTTTTTAAAAATCTTAACTTCGCTCAATTATTTCCCGACGGAGGGCGGGTGTTGTGACGTGGTGTACCTGCAGCACTCAGCAGAATCTCCTCTGAGCCTGGAGGGAGACGCTGCGTAGGGAGAACGAGTTAGCGCGGGTGTGACTCGCTCCACGCCGACCTCGCCGCCTCCTCCAGACCGAGTACTCCCGTCGGAGCGTGGCTGCTTTCCGTTCAGGGGGAGGACGAGTCCCGGCGGGTGTGGAGAGAGCAGTGAACTCGGTCGCTGCTGGATAAGTTCGCGTGTCTCCCAGTCCCGGATCTCCCGGTCCCGGCCCCTCCCTCCTCCTGGACCGGCGGAAACTGATTCAGACTCTGATTATGGTTAATATAAGTGCACAAATATAGACTATATATAAATCCCATGTGCTTTAGATTGTTTAACATATATTTAAAAAAACAAACTTCCTTCTGACGGCATAGCGGCTTTTATTTTGGCGGGGCGGTGCGCATGTAGAGGAAACCCGAGTCAAGATCGGGAGGTGACGTCCGATACCGATCGAGTCCAAAATCACGTGATCGGGGCCGATTTCCGATCACGTGATCGGATCGGGACATCCCTAATAGTGAGCATCATTCATCAGACATATTTGCATTAAATTGAACAGAAAACGGCTAAATTAGTCTTTAAATTATGATTAAAATAATTAAAATGGAGATCACATTTATTTCCAGGTTGTTTTTCTCCAAAAAGCTGCTGCAGAGGCACCAAAGAGCCACAGGTAGACACTTATATAAGACAACCGTTTATTTTTTCAGGGATGTGCTTCATTATCGATGAGTCATCAGATAATTATTCCTCTAAATCAAAACATCAGCATCAGTCGGGACATGAAGGTTTGTGGTCTGGCCCAGATCTGGCTAATTTCAGGACTGTCGCCCTAGGGGGTGATCATCGGATCAGTTAACTCTATAGTTTGTAGACTGACTTAAAATAATTCATCTACAGAAAAGAGCTAACATCTGGCTAAAACCTCATATTGTGATCCTTATTTTAACTTTGTTGATGTCATTATTTGTGGTTTAAATAGTAAAAATTCCTTATTTTCACTTTGTTGATGTCATTATTTGTGGTTTAAATAGTAAAAATTCCTTATTTTCACTTTTATGATGTCATTATTTGTGGTTTAAATAGTAAAAATTCCTTATTTTCACTTTGTTGATGTCATTATTTGTGGTTTAAATTGTAAAAATTCCTTATTTTCACTTTATTGATGTCATTATTTGTGGTTTAAATAGTAAAAATTCCTTATTTTCACTTTTATGATGTCATTATTTGTGGTTTAAATAGTAAAAATTCCTTATTTTAACTTTTATGATGTCATTATTTGTGGTTTAAATAGTAAAAATTCCTTATTTTCACTTTATTGATGTCATTATTTGTGGTTTAAATAGTAAAAATTCTTATTTTAACTTTGTTAATGTCATTATTTGTGGTTTAAATAGTAAAAATTCCTTATTTTCACTTTGTTGATGTCATTATTTGTGGTTTAAATTGTAAAAATTCCTTATTTTCACTTTGTTGATGTCATTATGTGTAGTTTAAATTGTAAAAATTCCTTATTTTCACTTTGTTGATGTCATTATTTGTGGTTTAAATAGTAAAAATTCCTTATTTTCACTTTGTTGATGTCATTATTTGTGGTTTAAATAGTAAAAATTCTTATTTTCACTTTTTTACCTGCAATAACAGAGGGCTGCTCAAATCCAGTAGACTCTGTGAGGGTTTCTGTTGCTGCTGTTGGTTTAACTGTTTATAAACCAAAAGAAAAGAGAAGAAGAAAGTTAACATCTGATGCTGTTTTCAGTTAAAAACCATTAAATATCACTTCATTATTCTAGTTTTCTTAAAAGCTGATCTCCACATTGTCTACAGATTAAACCTTAAAAGGAAAAAGACTGAAGGTTAAAGTGATTTATTTAATAGAATGGACTGTTGACAGGTCCGTCGTCCACACCTCGTCCACCTCCATAACTGAGTCTGCTTTGGTCAGCTGGAACAGTTTAAACGTGGAGGTGTGGAGGTGATTTCCTGCTCAGCTGAAGGGTTAATTTTCTCAGGCTGAGCTGTTGTGATGACGCGACGCCTCTGGAATGTGTTTTCAGGTTGTTGAGGAGGAACTTTGATCTGCTGGGATTCTGCAGACGCTGCTTTCAGGTAAAGGAGGGGAGGTCATTCGTTTTCTTTGGTTAAATTAAAGTTGTAACCTAAGAATCTCATCTATTCTGCATCTCATCCTGTTTACTAATGTAAATAATACTAAATAGCATCTATACTTCATCACATTTTGCTCCACATAATAAAAATGTTGCTTAGAATTTTTAATATCGCTTTTTAATCATTTTAATTGGGAAATGGCAAAGTTATGGCTAAATGTTTAAACATGAATCCAAATAATAATTGTAAATGTAATTATATAGAACCAAATGCTAAATATTTAGCTACTATATACACTGGAAAAATTTGAAGTATCCTATAAATCCACATCTCAGAGGCTCCTGTATGAATTTATATTAGTTCTAAATATTCAGATGTAACTTTATCTATATACTGATTTGATTCTAAATAATTAGATAAAAGATAACTAGATCATTTATCTTTAAGATATGATCAAACATATTTAGATTTGATTCTAAATATTTATTAACAATAATATTTGTAGCAAAATGAAGAAAAATATGAGTTAATATATTTTTATTGTACAGTGATCCCTCGTTTATCGCAGGAGTTAAAAATAACCCGCATTAGGTGAAATCCGCGAAGTAGCAGTTTTATATTTTTACAATGATTCCAGATGTGTGTTTGGTCTCCTGCAGCTGCTGCACCATGATCACCTCTGAGAAGCTGGAAGTGAGCTGAGAGCTGCTCTGTGCTTCTCGCCTCTCGCTGCACTGCAGACAAAGAATAACGGAAGGGAGCGTGATAAGGATGCGACTCATCCAGCGGCTCCGTAGGTGGTCCAGCGTGCATTCTCCAGAGAGAGAGTCATGATGCACAGGCAACAGCGCTGCACGAAGACTGACTGACAACGGTCAGGATGCAGAACACAATGCGCTGTTTAAAAAAAAAAGCATGCAAAACTGCATTAAAAAAAATCTGCAAACCTGCGAGGCTGCAAAAGGTGAACCACAAAAGTGCGAGGGACCACTGTATTCAGTTGGTGTTTAGTGTGTTTTTAGTTGTAACTGGATGCTTTGACAGTGTATCTGAGTGTCCGACTGCCTACCTGGGTTCTGACACTTGGCCTGACACTCCGCCGTGCTCCTGAAGTTGTTGGCGTTGCCGAAGCAGCCGCCATAAAAGAAATGTTTGCACTGCTGAGTCCCGCTGTCAAAGAAGTAGCGATTGACCAGCCCTCGACACGGACCAGGGGCCTCTGGAAGATGACACGGGTCTTTGTCCTCTGAAAAAAGGATGAAGAAAGAACTATTAGACTCCTTTACAGTGATTGTTGAGTCTGATGCTGAAAATCAATGTGAAAAACTGCTAGAATTCCATATGTAGCTGTAGCACACTCTGTCATGTTCTGGTTTTATTATGTTTTAGATATAGTCTGAGTTGTTTGAAGTTGAGATAAAGATAAAAAATGACTAAAAAAAAGAATAAACCACTGAGTCTCTTGGTTGCATAAAGTCAACAGTCGAGTGTTTAAGGTTTTTTATCAACTCTAAACAACTAAACTCCACTGAGAGGAGACAGTGATTAAAATGCTGCTGTTGTCAAATTTAAAACCATTTCATGAGGTGACTCTGGCTCTAAAACAGAGAAAACAGGGAAAAGGCCAAAGGCTGTCGTTCTCTGGATGAATAATTCAGTACTGTTCTCCGTTTAAGCTGCAGGTAGAGCTTTGTGTTTTCAGGAGAATTATCTGTCAGCTTTATGCTGATTTTTAAATCATCGTTTTCCTCCAATAAGAAACCCTGCAGAGAATCAGACCTCAGCATTTACAAAATATTAACCTATTCTCTGTTATTGAGTCTCATTTTCTTCTGTTTCTGTTTAATTTAAGGTTATTTAATCATTATTTGAAATATTTATTCATTTGAAAAATGTTTATAATGAAAAATGATGTTTATTGTTTGATAAAAGAGGAAAAAACAAGAAAAACATAAGGGTGTTATACCATCAGTGGCCAGATGGGGGAGACAAATCCACCCATTACATAAAACTCATCATTTTCCTCAAACAAATCATAATATCAGATAAAAACCTCCTGTTAAACATTAGGATTATAATTTATTTCATATGTTTTGACCAATAATAAACATAAACAACCCTTTATTAAACTCATTAGAATAAACCCTAAATGTTTTATTAATTCATTCTTTGAATGTTGCATGTTAAAATATCATAAAAACGTGAAAACGTTTATCAGAAATAAACTCACTTTTTCTTCATGACATCATATTTTTGTTCTTGGAGCCACAATCTACGCCAAAAAAAAAAAAAAAACAAACAATCGATTTCCTTTAGCTCTCCCTGTCTTTGACTGTTCCCACAAGACGAACTCCAGGTCAAAATCACAAGAAGTGATTTCCCCAATCCAGAGAAGAAATCCAGCGTTTATCTTCTTCCACCTTTAACATCAAATCACGCTGCAATCACTGCATCTCAGAAGTGGAAAATCTAATTATTTGTTGCTTTTTGCTTCGCTGTTCTAAGGGTGGATGTCCTGTGTCATCCTCCCAAACATCCTCAGTCTGCGGATTTATGATCCTAAAAAACATCGCAGGCTTTATTTTTAAGGGTTTTTAGGTTTTATAGAATTTGTTCAAATTAAATGTCTCTTCTAATTTAAGGATGGTAGAATTTTGTCATCAGGAGGATTTGATCTTTATATCAAATAAGACCATAGAGTCTCACTGAATTCAATAAAAAGCAGACTTGCTCTATTCATAAAACGTGACTAAATCCAGCAGAATCACTGAAGAAACAAAGTTTATTTTCAAGACCTAAAAAACTGGAAAACAATCAAACCATCAACTCCAGTAAAATTGAACGTTTTTATTCTATTAACTTTCAAGACCCTTTTAAGTCTCATTTCTATAAAGATTTGTAAACTTTTTTCTACAAAAATCCTCCAAATACTTAAATTTAATTAAAACAAAAAGCATTTTTTAAATCAAAAGGTCAACTTCATATTTGAAAATTTAGTAGATGTCTAAATTTCATTATATTATCTTATTATTTTATTAACATTTACGCTGTTTTCATGCTTGATATTGGCTTTTTTATTGATATCCGATATTGTCTAACTCTTAATTTCCGATAACGATATACAAACTGATACCGATAAGCGGGGTACTCCTCATTAAAAAAATGAAAAATGAAATAATTTTAGGTAACCAACATCCTATCATACTTAAACTTTAAATATTGTCAGCGTAAAATAGAACAACTTCTTCAATTCCTCTTCAAAAACAGGAGACATCTTGATTCCTCCTCCCATTAGTCGTTACAAACGGCAAGTCTATTGTCCGGAGACACTTTGAGATCAGTCCAAACCAAAGACAGGTCGGTGAGTCATGTTACATGTTATGCTGCAAGTAATGATGTAGTTTGATGATGTCATCAAGTGTACACCTATAGAAGTTGCATTCAAGGTTGGCTGGGAAATGCTGAAGCCACAGGATTTAATGCAAGGTGTGCTAAATTAATAAAAATATCTCAAAAACTATACATCAGATTTGTCATATTTTGACATTTTGGGAGAGAGGAGAAGTAGTCGAACAGTTTGATGTATAATATGTGCACGGTATGTAAAGGTCATGTGCAGGGATGCTCGATATTGGCTTTTTCACCGATATCCGATATTGTCCAACTCTTAATTTCCGATACCGATATAAACCAATACCGATATAAACGTGGTAGCCCTCATTAAAATAAAGACAAACAGCATTTAATGCAAGGTGTGCCAAATAAATAAAAAATATCTCAAAAACTAAACATCAGATTTGTTATATTTTGACATTTTGGGAGAGAGGAGAAGTAGCCGAACAGTTTGATGTATAGCATGTGCACGGTGTGTAAAGGTCATGTGTGTCATCATTACAAAAACCGATACCGATATTTACCAATATTGCCAATATCGGCCGATATTATCGAAAAACCGATACCCATCCCTAGTTATGTGTCATTACAAAAACCAATACCGATATTTTCAGATATTACATTTTAATACCGATATTGGCCAATGTTATTTGTAGACTGATAATATCAAACATCTCTAGTTTTAACAAATGTTATTATCATGTGTAAATATCAGCGGCTAAATGTAGCACTTCTGGTGTGTTCAGGGGTCAAAATCCTGCAGAAAACCACCTAAAATGTTCATGTGATAAAAAAATTAATAGTCATGTAAAGTTTTATTTTAAAAGGCTGCATAAACAGCTGTGGATTTTAGGAGATTTGATCTGTTTTGAAGTGACACCGATACACTTTGTAGGTCCAATCTAAGCTAAAAAAAAAAAAAATGATGCCAAACTCCAAAAATCGTTTTTTGAACCTCACTGTTGTCAGTTTTGCATTACATGGTTATTTTGATAGAAATATTAAGAAAATGCTACATTTAGCCTCTGCTGGTGAGTGTTGAGCTTATTAAAACCCATGTAAAAATATATAAATGTAGAAGTTAATAAAAACAATGTTTATTAAACTGCAGTCAAATTTTAAAGAGTGGCTGGAAAAATGATCAAAATCACCAACATGCTGCAACATTAGCACAAAGACCTCTTTAGATACTGAAACTAATCAGATTTCTTATATATCCTGATAAATACGAGCACTTTAAGTTGCTTTGACTCTTAGATTTTCTTCAGGTAAATCTCCTCCTGGACTCCCTCCAGCTCAGATTTGATGGAACTGATGAAAACAGTTGAGTCACAGCCTGCAGAATGCTAATTCCCTCCTGGTCCTCTCGTCTGGCTGCATAATCCAAACCATTACATGCAATGAAAAGGTGAAGGTCACCGATAGCCGGTGGCAGAAAGCACTTTGTCATATTACAGAATAACAAGTTGCTTCGCTTGCAAGGGCGTAATTCATGCTGAGCGGACGGGATTAACGGCAGCTCGCAGAGACAAAAGTCTCAGTTTTTCCATGTTTTCAGCACGTTTTCACTCACCTAAATAACCTGCAGGGCCAACTGTCCCAAACTTGTGAAAAAAAAGCTGAAAATGACAGGACATGTGCTGACTTTAATCTACATTAAAATCAGAGTCTCTCTTATTTACATTCCCACTCTTTCAGTCACCTTTGACTCTTGGCTGTTAGTCACCCTCGGGTTCTCCTCCAAAGATATCAAATATTAAATTTCACTGTTTTCTTCAGGCTCTGGTGTTGAAATCTAGCTTCATCTCTTGTTTTGTGGGACTCTTCCTACCCGTGAAGCCCAGTCACGCCATGCCACGAGCAAAACAAAGAGAAAAGGCAGCAGATACCACGAAGCGTGATACAACTTGTGGCTGCAAATGGGAGGAGAGTCAGCTGAGTAAAGTTTTCCATTTAGAAGAAAAGCTTTGACCTGCTGCCTCATAACTGTACACACATCTAATCCATAAAAACAGCAGCTTAAAGAGAACTTACAGATTTTATTAAAGTGCATCTGAAGGTGGTTTATTACAGGCACACACACCTTTTGTCCTTGTATATTATGGGATGTTCCAGCTAAAAACAAGTCTTATTGAATGCATATGTCTCCTACTCCTTATTAAGCTGCACAAATGGAAGTGCTGGCAAAGAAACAGAAACAAAGCATCCTCTGCAGATGACTGTCTGTGTGATAATTTCACTAACTTACTCTGCTTTTCTCAGCTTGAACTGAAAACGCTCCTCTGATGAGAAGAGAAACATCTTCATGGAAGCTGAAAGAGTCCAGACACCTCTGGGATTACAGGTCCTGGAGGACTGGGAACCTACAAGTCAGACCAGCTGTTCCCTAAAAACACTAATAAGTTTGATGCATAAAGTGGCTGCAATGTCAAAGTTAGAATCTCATGCACAACCGTCAGTTTCTTGTGCAAAAAATCTTTTTTCCTTCTGCGTCCTTTACAGGCTCAGTAGCATCAGGCTGGTCCAGAACCCGTCTCCTCTTGACGTGAGCAGGATGTGGTTTTTGGACGTCCCTGGATCAGATTTGGTTGTGACGGCAGCAGGTGCAGGGCATTTCTGCATTAATGCAGCCATAACAGAACCAAGATATAGGTATAGATGTAGGACCATACCCTGATCCAGACCCGTACCGTCACAGAACCCTGATCCAGACCGGTACCGTCACAGAACCCTGATCCAGACCGGTACCGTCACAGAACCCTGATCCAGACCCGTACGTCACAGAACCATGATCCAGACCGGTACCGTCACAGAACCCTGATCCAGACCGGTACCGTCACAGAACCCTGATCCAGACCCGTACGTCACAGAACCATGATCCAGACCCGTACCGTCACAGAAACCTGATCCAGACCCGTACCGTCACAGAACCCTGATCCAGACCCGTACCGTCACAGAAACCTGATCCAGACCCGTACCGTCACAGAACCATGATCCAGACCCGTGATCCAGACCCGTACCGTCACAGAACCCTGATCCAGACCCGTGATCCAGACCCGTACCGTCACAGAACCCTGATCCAGGGAAAATTGTGTAAAATCAAAGGGGGTCCAGAAGACAGAGTTTGGGAACCACTGCCCTAGACCTAGAGAGACAAATCATCAAAAACTATTTTGTAGTCTCTTTTTAAATGCGAGACATTAATGAGACTGGTTGTATTAATCATATGATGTTCTGTAATAACCCAAAGATTTAAGGATTCTAAGCTATAATCAGCTGATTAAACAGTTTTACAATCAGGGTCATTTCAAGGGATTTAAAGATAACTAGCAGTTTAAGAGACTGACGGATGTAGGTCAGAGGTAAAAACGTGGTCAGATACAAGTCATAGACCACAAGGACAGATGTCAGGAAGCATCCCAGAAAAAGAGAAGTTACGTAGCAGTAGGGTCAAGAGGTCAGAATGATAAAGGTCAAAGAGTGAGCTGAAGTTAAAACGAGAAAAGATTACGATCATGAACCAGACTCAAAGTTTTAGCGTTAGCTCAAAACACATTTCCCAAAAATGAGAGTCAGGAAGTGAAAACGGTGAAAGTATTTGAGCAGTTTTGGGTCTCAGACACAGTCTTTGGGACGGATATGACTGTTGATGATTGAAATGTGTTTTCCAATAATGGAGAAGATGTTTGAATGATTCATGTTGTGATGTGAGATGTCTGAAGGTTAAAGGAGTAAAGGAGGAGCAGGGAGTAACAGAGTCGTCAAAAGGAAGTGGGTCGCTCCAGATTCAGTTCGGCAGCTGCTTTGACAGAAAAAGCAGAACTTGGTTGTGTTTCTCACGTCAGGACAAATAGCTTAGACCAGGGGTGGGGAATCCTGGTCCTCTAGGGCCACAGTCCTGCATGTTTTAGAGGCGTCCTCTCGTCAACACACCTGATTTAAATGCTGACTTACCTCCTCAGTGAGCCTTCAAGGCAACCAGAAGGCTCCTGATCACTCACTAATTCAGATCAGGTGTGTTTAAAGGGGTGGTTTAGTCAGAATCCATGTTTTTCAGGTTTTCATAGTTTCTAATAGGTCCCCCTGAGCCTGTCATGTAGGCCAAACATGAAAACGCTCTGTTCCCTGATTATTAAGAAAAAACTGAATTTCTAAGAAATGAAACTTAAAAATGTGGTTGTGCAGTTGTACACGTTGTGACGTCACAACGTGTATTGGCTGAGATGGTAATGTCTTTCGGTCCGCCCTATGGTGTACATTTTAGGACATCCTCAGGTCTCAGACAAAAAGTCCTCAGTCCTCAGACAAAAAGTCCTCAGTCCTCAGACCAAAAGTCCTCAGTCCTCAGATAAAAAGTCCTCAGTCCTCAGACCAAAAGTCCTCAGTCCTCAGATAAAAAGTCCTCAGTCCTCAGACAAAAAGTCCTCAGTCCTCAGACCAAAAGTCCTCAGTCCTCAGACAAATAGTCCTCAGTCCTCAGACCAAAAGTCTTCAGTCCTCAGACCAAAAGTCCTCAGTCCTCAGACAAAAAGTCCTCAGTCCTCAGACCAAAAGTCCTCAGTCCTCAGACAAAAAGTCCTCAGTCCTCAGACAAAAAGTCCTCAGTCCTCAGACAAAAAGTCCTCAGTCCTCAGACCAAAAGTCCTCAGTCCTCAGACCAAAAGTCCTCAGTCCAAAAGTCCTCAGTCCTCAGACCAAAAGTCCTCAGTCCTCAGACCAAAAGTTCTCAGTCCTCAGACAAAAAGTACTCAGTCCTCAGACCAAAAGTCCTCAGTCCTCATACAAAATGTCCTCAGGAAAAACGTCAGCCTGAGTGTTGATCTTTTTCACTCTTTCACTTTCCAAAGTATCTCAGGACATTTCGGTGTGACACAGAGGTCTGAATAAGGGGGCGGAGTAGTGACGTTTCGGTCATCCAATCAGAAGCGAGTGCTGTGCATATCATGAATACTAATGAGAATCCTGCTGTTTCAAATTCAGGTGTCAGATGGGAAACTTCTAAAGCTTCTATTATAAGCATCAAAGCTTCTTTCTTTATAAAAATTACACAGATAGCATTGAATTACACTAGAGAACAATGCTAAACTATAAAATAACCCAGAAAACCACACCTTTAAGAAAAGAAACCACTAAAATGTGCAGGACTGTGGCCCTCAAGGACCAGGATTCCCCACCCCTGGCTTAGACCATATAGGTACTCAATAGGCAGCCTCCTATTTCTGGTCATTTATTTTGTCCCCAAAGCTGTCACGTGTGTCCTCCAAACTCCTCAAGGTGTCCTGCTAGAGGGAGTTTCTGACCCTTTACACAGAGAGCTGGTCCGAGTGACTCCTGGTCAGCTGGGGGAAGCTAGGCGAATTCAACTGTGTGTGTGTGTGTGTGTGTGTGTGTGTGTGTGTGTGTGTGTGTGTGTGTGTGTGTGTGTGTGTGTGTGTGTGTGGTGTGTGTGTGTGTGTGTGTGTGTGTGTGTGTGTGTGTGTGTGTGTGTGTGTGTGTGTGTGTGTGTGTGTGTGTGTGTGGATTCTGAACTGGGAAGTCTGCATATTGAGACTGATGGCTCCGTAATAAGTCAGAGTTAATTGATCCATCGCTAATTTATCACCAGTTTAGTTTTTATCAGCTATAAATAAAACAAGATGGACTCAAGTTTCCTGTTTTTCATTAAACAGACGCCTTCAGCTGAACTGTACAGAATTAATTTGCTGGCAACTTTCCCTCTTACCACAAAATGACTCAGTGATAAGGTTTGATGCCCAAGGTGGCAATAAAGTCTAATGAACAACAACACCACAATGCAAAGGCACCGGAGAGGGAAACGTTAAGGGCTTTTATTCACCTGAGACGACACAAGTTTCCTCACACTCCTCCAACGTCTCAAAGTTGTTGGCGTTTCCTCCACAGCCTCCGTACTCGAACAGCTCGCAGTGTCCGGAGTTCACGTTGAAGAAGAACCTGTCCTTGATGGCCTTGCACGGCCCCGGCGCCTCTTTCAGGGCGCACAGCTCGTTGAAGATGAACGGCTCAGGTTGCGGTCCGTGCGCTGCGGCGGGAAAAGGGAAGAAAACTTTAAACTTTAACTCGGTGGAAGAGGAAATTAGGCCACAGCGTCAAACTCTAACCTCGAGCCTGGAGATAAGAGGAGGTTGCATGTCGGCATAATTTCCAAATGACTTCAGCGTAAACACTCTGACAGCCTGCTGTCGTTTTGTTTGGGGCTGCAGATGGATTTACTTTGCAGCAGAGAATCCAAAATATATGCAAATGCTCTAAAAGTCAACAAAACCTCAAACTTTAACAATTATGTTTCACTTTTATTGCAATTTACCAAATAAAAACACAACTTTGGGCACGTTTTTTAGTTTTGTTCCATCACTGAACAAACAGGAATCCAGATGGAGTCAGGATGCTGCTGCAGGGAGAGAAACACCAAACCGCAGCTAATCGGTTTATTTACCACCCAGACCGAGAGGCTGGATCTTCACCGTGATCTGCCCTGATAGGAAAGACGTGTTTGTTCTGGAGACCTGAGATCATATCAGTCAGAAAACAGCTCTCTGATGTCGTTATTGTTCATAAAAACTGATTATTTTTCCTCACCCAGGAAGAAAAGGTAACAGTGATGCAACGAGCTCAACAAACAGCCGTTAAAATCAGTATCCCAGCATGCAGCAGGGCAACGTTCTCTCTGCTCTCATCCCTGTTGTGTTTGGGCCAGCGCTCTGCATTTTTCTTCTTCTTTTATTGTTTTGTTTTTTTCCACACAAATGGATTCTCAGAGCGTTTCATGATGAAAGAAAAACAAGACGACCTGAAAAAAGATGGATTAGTATTCATGTACACAAAGCCTACGTTATAGAAAAAGCCTAAAAAAAATCACCCCAAATCCAGTACCACGCTTTTCTCCGATTAAAACGAACAGCCAACAGCATTTCCTAGAGGTTTTGAAACTTTTGTGATTTTATTCTGTCAAAGAAATTGGACTCAAAATTCTTTCTCAAAATAGTTAGTCACCGTGGGCGTGTAGCTTCTTAATTTAGATTTCATCAGTCAAAAAGTGGGAGGAGCAACCTGTGACTAAAATAAAGACACTGACTAACCTGAAATATGAACACAACAAAGGCTATATAAAAGTCAGTGTTATTAGCTTAGCCTTGCTAACTCAACAAAACAAGCTATTAAATCAACATTTAGAGATAACAGGCTATACTACCTTAAGACAGTCAGACAACAAGTCCCATTACCTGGAGATAGAGTGCATTTAGAACAAGCTCCATTACCTCGAGATAAGATTTTATTTTATGAGGCAGAGAGATAACTTCTTGAGGACAATCAGCTCTGCTATCTCAAGACAGTGAGAGAGGAAACTTGGGAAAACAAGCTCTGTAACCTGGAGAAAACAAATAAATTCACTATCTTCGGATAAGATCATGAAAAGAGCGTCACATCGTAGTGCTTTAAACATGCAGTCCTAACATGGTGTAGATTTGGCACGGACGGAGTGACAAGTCCCCATCAGGACCCAGGAAACACTGAATTGTCCCACCAATAATTAGATCCAAGGGTGCAGAAATAGCACTACGTGTAGAACAGGTGCTGTGCCCAAAGTCTGCAGACGGACCTGTGTCCAGGCTGAGGAGGCCTACATGTCTGGATCGACTGAGTGGTTCGTGCCGAGCCGCTTGTACCCATGGCACCTGCTAAGGGTCTGGATGAAAACTGGCCATCTGGCATTTTTCCGTTGATGGTAACTTTGGGCCGGTCTCTGGACTGGGACCAAGATGGATCACTTTAATCTGCACTTCCTGTTCCGGCGAGCACTCAAACCCAACCTCCCCACGCGTCCTGTCCTGGTCCCCACCAATTTCAAGGGCAAATCTACGCCATTGAGTCCTCATAGTCTTAATTTGAAGTACTTTTTTGTTGTGACAACAAGCTGTTGTGAAGCTTTATTAGAAATATGATTGTAGCAGGAAGTAGTAATAGGGATGGGCTGATCAATACTTTGTTATCGATACTTCAATACCCATCAGGCAATATCTTAGAATCTATACTTTTAAAAATATTGCAATACCCCTATGCTGATATAAAATGTGCAAATGTACACACATTAGAACAGAATGTTTGTTCACATTTCAGTGGTCAAACCGAGTGGCTGTATTGTGTTTTGTTTATGTAAAGGTTGATTTATTCTTCTGATTCAGTGAATATGCAGCTTGTGCAGATTGGTAATGTTTAAATATGGTTTTGGAGAATGTTGGAAGTGCAGCTCTCTCCTTCTCGGGTGACCGTAGAGGTTAATGTGCAGTCGTGTGATTTTCTTTGAAAGAGGCAAAGTACCTCTTGATCAGTATCAATGAAAAAGTTCCAGAAACGAATGGTAAATATGTTGGTACTGCCCATCACTATGTAACCATTAACAGGAGCACACCGAATTGTTAAAATATAACATGAGGTGTACCACAGGGATCTATGTCAGGACCTCGTTTGTTTTTAGTAAATATTAACGACATGTCTGCTGGACTGAATTCTCTATCCTATGCTTTTTGCAGATGATACTAATATATTAATTCCTTACCTGTTAAAATATTGTCTGAGGAGCTAAAGATCTGCAGAGTTCATAATTTAGTCGCAGGTTTGAACACTCAGCTCCTCTTTTTATAATAAAGATTTTTTTATTTGTCTGTTTTAGAGCATTTTAACTTGCTTCAAAGTGATACTAATGTCCCAATAAAATACAAGACAGACAAACCAGCTCTACCTTTCCTTGTTTAAATCTACCTTAAATTGACCTGGATGAATTTCCTAATCTCACCTGGACATCTTTCTATGTTTGTCACATGTTGACTGTAATTTATATTGTGCAAACAAATAAAATTAAGGAATATAACTGATGCATGACATCATCAATCAACATGTGAAAGACTATCTACGGTACATGAAGACATGAGCAGATTTGGGTAGGTGTGAGTGAGGTGTAGCATTATCAAATACGCTATAACCTCTGACCCCTTGACCATCACACAAACAATAATCCTCTTTTTCCCAATAACTTGGATTATAATGGCTCTTATTATGTTTTAACCTGAATCAACATTCCTCCAGGTGTCCAGATCGATTTTTCCGGAAGATTCCACAGGACTCTTTTAGTAATAATAAACTCAAAAGACTCCTTGGTGTCTCTTTCTAAAATGACACTACTCTTAATCTGTTACAATGTCTTAAATGTGATTAATGCACTTTCTCCTACAGTGTTATGAATGTTTGATTCAGCTTCAGTATTATTTCATATTCATTCATTAAGGTGAATATGACTTTAAAGACCTGAGTCATGTGACTTGATAGAAACTCTCCCATTGGTCCACATCAGCACATGACTCCTCTTAGCTCTTTTCACTCCTGGAAGTCTTCAGTTCTCATTCATTCATTGATGAGGCAAGAGCTCACTGTTTTCTCGCTACACAGTGGTGCTTCTCCGTTGCCGGCCTCGCCTGTACGGGTAGCAAACCCTGTTCTCGACCAATGTCCGCTTCTTCCCCCTGAGGCCCAGACACCACCAGTCTGCCTCTCCTCACAAAAATGGGGAATGAAGCTCCAGCTGTGCTAACCCAGAAATGGATCCACTAAGGCTTCGTATCCAGGACAAAGCCGGTCACCCCGAGGCGGCTCTGCCCTCCAAAGGGCTCCCGACAACCGAGAGGGGTTCCCACCTTCCAGCGGTCATCCATCTACGCCGAAATTGATCCACGGAGCGCCAGCTTGGTGAGACCCACTTTCTGGTAAAACTGAAGGCCTACTTTGTTAAGCTAACTCACACCATAGCTTACTACACCAAAGTAACTCCCCATTTTACCCCTAGTAACTAAACCTCTTTTAAGTTAACTCCCTAGTCTTAAACATCATAAGACTCAGGTCATTAAACTCAAATTAAGATCAACTTAGAACACCTTACTACCGTGTTGACATGCTAAAAGAAACCATTGATACCTCTCTGCTAATCTGGTTGTACTGTTGTCAGTCTTTTATATAATAAATACTGTAAAGTCTTTATTCCTAACTCAGCTTCCATTCGTCAATACAAGGTATGTAATCTAACTCCCTGTCAATTAATGAACCTAGATATTCCTGCTTTCATTATTTACAGTTATCTCAACAAGGTATCCGGAGCCCAGGAGCTCTCGTATAAAACCTCAGATAAACTGAATGAATTAGCGGAAGATGTACAATAAAACTAAGGGTTTACATCGCTACAGAGGCTTAGAGTTCAGAAAACCACTAGCAAAAATCCTATTTTAAACTTTTATTTAACTTTCTTTAAAAGTGTGATGTTTGGATGCAACTCAGAGATGGAAATTTAGTTTCCATCATCCTTTAAGAGGGAACTTGTCCCCACTTTGACTTTTCACAGCAGTCAGAAAACATTTCCTCAGCAGGCGAGGCGAGGTAATGAGGGCAGCGTCTCCATTTCAGCCCACATTCCTCCAACCTGTCTCGTTCCTACTCTAACCTGACACCGGGGACTCTTGTCAAACAGTCTCTTCTCTCCATCTGCTGTGGGTTCATAATCCCACCAGAAGAATCCTGTGACTTATAAAAAATCTGTGTTCTTCTTTTCATGGCTGTCAGACTTTTAAAGATATAATGGGAAATGTCTTTGTTCCTATTTGTGTAATCATAGCAAGTATACAGGAATGACTTTTCAATATTATCAAAGACAGACATGGTACAGACTGGTTTTTGTGAAAGTTTTATAAATAAGGCTGCTCAATAGGACAGGATTTGGCTGTCTGACAAAAGGACAGAAAACAAGTCCTCCTTATTGATTTCTGCGTCTCCTCTCTAAGCCAGACCTCAGTACAATCAAATGTGCTCCTCCATCGTTTGTGTCAGACAACACAGGAAAAAGAAGCTAAAGAAAACAACATACTGGGTGAATTAACGTCTGCAACTATTAAATATTATTCAAATAAGCACGAGTGATAAATTATTATTTATAGCGCATCAGGTCAAACAGAAGAAACACTCTAAAATGCAAAAGCTTTATATGAACCATCTGTTTTATTACACCTCTCATCAGGTCTCCTCCACTTAGTATAAGTGAATAAAGTCCTGTTTGTACAATGCATCAGCAGAGCCCTCCAACACCAACTAAGAAATCAGCTCCATGAATTATGAACGGCGCTAAACAGGAAGCAGATTTTAGAATGTCTAAATTCCAACAGACAGCTATTCTCTGGAGCAGTGCTGACACGTTCAGCTGGCCGAGATTTACACCTCTGGATAAAGATCTGAGCCGCTCAACGCCGTGCCAACAACCGCTATAATTCTTGATGTGGGCGGGTCTGTTTGAGGCCCAGTCCAAGCTTGTTTGATTTTCTGGAAGATTATTTTTTAGGACCAATGCAAGGCTCCTTTGTGAAAGGGATTGAACTACTTTCTGTAAGGAATAAAACAACAAATATCCAGAATCTGCTGCATGATTTAGTAAACAACAAACTGAGTAAACAGCTGAGTTATGCAGCTGTTATTTAGGTGGATGCAGACTTTACCTTCATCGTGAGGGTTGGAGGACCTGTGCTTGATCCAGGTGTAGAAAAAGAAATAGATCAAGATTTTAAATTTAAAGTGATAATATGCAGTTTTGCTTGTTTTGGGCTCCCTCTGGTGTCCGTTTTAAATCACTGCATTACACAAGTTAGCATATTGTTTCAGCTTCAAAACACCTAAATCTACCTGTTGAAATGTCTCCTCAGCCTTCATAGCTTTCTACAGGAGCGGTTATTTACTCCTTCAAAGAAATCAGCTGTGTTCAAGCAGGGAGAGATGGAAAAAAATCAGGAATCATGAGCTAAAAACACTCCAGCGCTAGCATAACAGCTAGCCACTTTGGGTTAGCCTAACCCTCGTGAGACACGTGACTTCCTGGGTACCGTGACGGCGACAAAGATCTTGCAATCGTGGTATTCCGGATCTAATCACCAGATGGGGCTAAGTGACTTTTCATTAACTCTGTAAAGAGTCAGATTAGCACAGACTGGCTCAAGGAAAAGATTTAGGAATATGAAAAAGTTGCATATTATCACTTTAAAAAGTTAAAAGTTGGGTTGGGCGATGTGTAACGTTTTCATAATTGTCCATCATCAGTCCAAAACTTGACGATGGGCAATTTATTTGTGCAGGTGACATGTTGACATGTTTGCGGGCAGAGCAATGTAAACACGCATGGATGGATTTACCAAAATAAAACTCAAAAGTCTTAAAATTGAGTCCAAAAAGCACAAAGTCACCTATTTGGGGTTACTTTGACGTATTGTGGCAGCAAAAAGCTCCAACATCTACGTGTTCATCCTCCCGCTGAGTGCTAACTAAGCTAACACAGTGCTAACAGTTAGCAGCAGTTGATAGTGCTGTGATATTAGCTCCGTCACCAAATCGCTCAAAAAGACTTCGAACTGCAGCGAAGATTTATTTTATGAAAGCAACTAGAGATGTAACGATGCTTCGAGAATCGATTTTAAACCGGTGAAAACTAGTTTAAATATGAATCCGTGTAGAAAAAAGAAAAATCGATTCACAACGGCCCGACGTACATGGAAAGCCCTGAAAAGGGGAGTAAATGCTAAAAGAACCACAGACACGTTACTTTCTCTGCTCAGACGTGTATTAAACGACTTAATTCAACTTAAATACATACAGAGTGATCATAAAGAAACATAAAATACCAGTTCGATTGTCTTTTCAACTAGTTAGCGTCATTGGCTATCAGCTAGCGGCTAACTGTGGCTAAACCTTGTTCAAAAACAAAGCAGAATCAAAACTGGATCAACAACTTAATGCATTCATGAACGTTCTGTTAAAGTTACATGACACTACAGGTGTTCTTATGGATAAGTCATACCTGAAAAGGAGAGTTTAAAAATACAGTGTATCTGCAGGTTCAAGGAAGCCAAATTTAAGACTTTTTAAGACCCGTTTTAAGACTACTTTAATCAAATTTAAGACCTTACATTCACGGAATGGGAAAGGGGATGTGACCACCTTACAAATAGTTCTGACTAAACCTTTATTGGAAGTGAAAGTGCAGAAAAAATGACAAACATCAAGATAATTGATCTGCATTATATCTTAAGGAAGTGTATTGCATTCACCTGAAAATTATTTTAAAAAACTCTTTTTTACTGAATTAACGAGATCATAACAGCCTTAAATGACCTAGACCCTTGTGGTCTGGTGTACTGCTGAGTTTCAGATCTTCGTAACCCAGAAATCATAGGGGCCCTAGAAATTTAAGACCTTTGGACACTGAATTTAGGGATTATTTATCATTTTTAATGATATTTAAGGCCTTAACTTTGGAAATAAGTAACTACCTTTTAATGCTTTTTAAGGACTCGCGGATACCCTGAAATCTATAATATAAATAACTACGGAGTTTCTTCCTCTGCTGCTCAAACGTGTGCTCTAGCTCTCTAGCGCTAGACGTCCCCTGCTGGTCACAAGTCGTTACTACAGCTAATGAATCAAAATCGACATCTGTTTAACTAAACTGCATCTAGTATTTGGCTAAAAACTACTGACAAACATTGTTAATGTAAACAGTAACGAACACATTTCACTTATACATACTGACAAATACATTTGAAGTTTAAACAATAATGAGGACATTTCAACCATCACACACAGCGGTGACAAAGTTCTGCTAATCATTCAGAGCAGAGACAAGCAGGGCTACAGCGCTCCAATCAATCTGAAGTCAACCGTAAACGACACTTTAATGAGACTTTTGTTGTCAACTGATGCTTTAAAAAGTCAAGTCTAACTGACTCTATAAAGGTTATGTAGAAGTATTATTTCTGTATTACTGTAAGTATTACTGACTGCTCAGATGTAGGTGGGTGTGTACATGGAATCAGCGGACAAAGGACTGAAGGTGAGTCACAGCCATTCCCAAGATTTTACAACCGACCTGGTAGTAGTTTAATCTCACTAGAATCATGCGTATGTGTGCATGTGTGTGTGTGTTTATGAGATGTAACAGTCAAAAGTTTGGACACACCTACTCATTTAGTCGAACAGCTGTCACGTTTAGGAGTAAACAACCCTCCAGTGTGCTTTTGACTGGTATTATTACTAATATTATTAAAATCATTAAAGGTTCTGTGGTATAATCACACATTTGACATTCTAACAAAAAGAGAAAACCATCAACTTTCCTAACTTTTCCATGGTTGGGACAGTGAGGCAACAGATAAAGTACAGACATCTCCCAGCAGCCCTCCTTCTAGCTGGGGGATCCCTCTCAGGCCAGAGAGGACGTATAATCCCTCGAGTGGGTTGGGTCTCTGGTACGCCATGACCAGAAAACCTCCTCAGCTGATTCCCTTCTATGAGGAGGAGCATCAGCTCTACTCTGAGCTCCCCCTGGAGGATGGAGCTCCTAAAATCCTCATGGCTGAGCCCATGGAGGAAGTTTAATTCAGATATTTGTATCCAGGAAATTGTTCTTTCGGTCAGGATCCAAATCTCATGGCTCTTTGAACATAGATGGATCAGTATATTATGAGGTTTGTTTTATGGACCAGAGTAACACTCACTACAGACGAAGCCTTAATCCATCGGTCCATCTCTCAATCACTCATGAACAAAACTCACTCCCAACTCAGAGGAAGTCTTCTACTGTTTCTGAAGTAAACCATAACATCATTATTATTTTTAATATAGAAAACGCACATGATAGGGAAACTGACAAACCATGAAATTAAGACTTTCTTGAAGGGAATAAACATCACTGTCCTTTCATTTAACCACTCTGTTGATTTGTGACTTTTTTCCTAAAACAATGACCTGAAAGTAAAGTTCACGTGAGAGAAGTTTTCGTTTAGTTCTGTCTGATGCAACTGAGGCTATTTCTTTCAGCTCTTTCATGTCTCGTCTGTTGTTACGGCAACAGGAAACACTTTTCATGTCTCTCTTAAACTTTTAACACAGCTAAAGCCAATGTTGACCCACCCAGTGTTTTCATTAAAAGCAGCTTTGCAGGAAAGACCCTGATCCATTCGTTATTGGTGAATTTGTAAGGATTCTATCACAAATTGACAAAAACACTGTAAAAGTGAAGCTCACTTTAGGGTGGATTTTAATCTGTCTGGAATCAAATCTCAGGATTACAAATGTTTATTGAAAGAACCCCGAAAACGAGAATAAAGAAAAGGGGATTAGACGTCGACAGTGATCATGCAGATGACCTCCTTCCTGCTTGTGAACGGTCCCAACAGCCCCTCATGTTGGGAGATCAAAGAGAGCCTCGGGCTCCGTCTGGAGGACTTTCTCCAGCACATCAAAGGAATCCCAGAGAGACGCGGACATGCCTCCAGGAGAAATGTGTTGCCATTTCTAGACAATAACGGCTTTGAAAGCTGACTTTGTGTGGTTGGGAAACAGACGGAGGAGACTGAGTGGTGTTTGGTCCTGCAGAACGCCACGGCGCAAAACAAAACTCTGGCACCAGATATATTTCTGATGAAAGTGGAAAAAACAAACTCACCTAAGAGATGACGCCATCTTTCACCAGAATGAGCTGATGTTTTTCTGTGGATTATCTGGTCGCTACCAGCAGACTGTGCTCTTTAAGGCTGCAGGGAAACCTGCTTCATTATCTGGGAGGCTTGTGAGAGTCGTGCATTTTTAATCCCTGTGCTTGTACGGCAGGTGGTGGGGGAGGAGAGATAAAACGAGCAAATTAATTGTTGCTCCACTTGAGCGTCGAGCATTTGTGGATCCATTTGTTCACGCCGGAGCAGCTTTCCCTTTCAGCCCAGAACTCCTGAGACCTGATGGAGCTACGTTTTTATTTTCTCTCAGTGTAAAAACAACGCTGTGGTCAGAAAAACAAAAGAGGGGGAATTTACCTTTATTTTCATAGCTAATTTCTCTGTTCTGCTAACTTTTCTCCATCAGCTTAGTGGTGGAAACCACCTCCCTGCAGAGGAATTATCTTTTTCTGGCAACATCTACCTTTCTCCCTCTGACCAAAAGTCCTCTTTACTATTGGAAACCAAAAAAAAATATATATATATTTTTGCTTCAGTGATTCAGCCAAATCCAGGCTCAGACGTGCAAAGTCAACGCAATCCCACTCAGAGCTCATTAAGGTGACATTTCAGCTGATTCTCAGCCAATCACTGGGCTTCCTTTAATAGGAATACATGTGATTGGCTGAACTGCAGGTTGGTGACACAAACCTGTACAAGAAGTGAAGCGTGCACCCACAGGGGGCAAAATGCTTCTCTGACCCCGTTAATTTGACAGAAGACGTCAACTCCTCAGTCCAACAGCAGCAGATGGGAAATAATGATGCAGGCATAAGTTTGCCATGAGCCGCACTCGGCCTCCTGAGGAGAAAGTATCAAAGCGCCATCTGCCAAACCGAGGAAGTCCTAGTTACAAAACGCTCCGTTAATTATTCATCACCTCAACCGAGTTACGACCGAACGATTTACAAGAACGGAGGCGAAATGTTCAAGTGAAACGTTACAGAAAGCAGGAAAGTCAGGAGTCAGGATATCATGAAATAATATTTACCTTTCTCCCAGCTGTCACCAGATGAAAACATTGGCGGACAATTATCAGTCCATCACAGTTTAATTTACAACAAAATGTAGAGAGTAGCTACAGGGTCAAAGCTCATGAGATTCAAAACATCAAGAAAGAAGCTGTTCCTCGACGTCGACTAGTCGCTAATCATTATGATTAGCAAAATGGATTCCTCAGACGTAAATGAGCCATGGGTAACGAAACGAGACAAAAACGCTACGTGTGACGTTGTGAGACGTTATTTAGGTGAACTAATCTTTCTGTCGATCACGTGAACTTTTATTTTGAAGGGGTTGACCCTTAGATCAGTTCCGGGGCGATCCGCGTATCGTCTTTTTGGCGATGCACTAATCAAATTAATATTTACTACTTGCTGACAGCTTATGACAACCCTGCTGATCTATTCCTTATTTAATCAACTTGACGTGAGTCGTTTGCTTTGCTTGTTTATTTTGCTTTACTAAAAATGCGGCGCTACATTCAGCCCATTCAAAGCACAGATGAGCTAACGGCTAAGCTAACGAGCTTTCAGTGATTTTATATATTTAATGGTGAATGTCTTTGTTTTAATTATGGCCGAACAGTAGACCACAACCTGACTAAAACTGTTGAGTTTTCAACTAAAACTAATGCATATAGAGAAAATAACGAAGTATTAAACATTTTTTAAAATAAAAAATATATATAAACCATGGTTTTGTGGCATATAACCGGTATTTATTGCTTACCTCGGAACTTTCTGTTATGTCACTGTCTTCCCCTCACGTTCCTTTTTTTCAGTCGGACTGAAGTGACGGCGCTGCAGCTTGCAAGTTAATTCTATACGCGATGCGTGGCTTCGACTAATTGCTGGAATTCCTGTTTTTCGCTGCACAAATCTCATTGAATATGTTTCATTTTGCTCTGTTCCCGTTTACCTTTCCAAAATGCGGCCAAACTTTAGAGTTTTACGGAATTTTTAACCCAGAACTTGCTACGCTGTTTTGACAGGGAGGGGAGGGGCTATCTGCTCCTCCGTCTCACCTGTATCTCCACCCGTGTAGCTGCGCAGGCAGCTAAATGAAGCATCTCATTTACAGGGAGATTTAAAAGTACCAAAGTCGGCACCGTGTTTTTTTGCTACCGGTACCTACCAATGTCTTTCGGTCTGTACCGGTCTAGTACTAGTAGTACTAGTACGGTCTAGTTGTCCGCCATGGCTTAAGAGAAAGTTAAGTTAGGCCCCGTCTCAATACTCGCACTTCCACCCTACGTTCTACAGTGAAGTGCACTTGGAATTATGGGTAATTCCCTTCACTGAAGTGTGCACCCATGCGGACTTCGGCAAAGTGCGTAGCGAGGGTGGAAAAGGGGGCGGACAAGGTCAAGGACAAGCCAAGGTCCGGATTCTACGGCCAGGAGAATCGAGACACCCTAAGCACTCGCGCACCTCCGCAGGAACGAGCAACTGAGGGGTGCAAGGGTGGAAGTGCGAGTATTGGGACCGGGCCTTACATTCGCTACTCGCGTGTGCATTCAGTGCAGTGTGTATGTGCGTCACTTATTTCGGTCCGGATGAAACATGACCCCGGGCGCTTGCAAAGCCACGAATTAATTAACCATGAATTAAACGAAGCCTCGAGGCTTTTTCGTACTCGAATTATTCGAGGTACTCGAGGAATCGTTTCAGCCTTACTCCAAACCTTCACCACCAATGAGATCGATGCACTGAAAAGCCCCTCCCACTGAGACTGTCTTTTCAAAGCAAAAGCAAAAACCTAGAGCGGAACCAAAACATACCCTTTCAGAATAAAAGCCTAAACGGTCTGAGTAACGCAGAAATAAGTGGGAACCAAAAAGGTGTCAAAGAAATAAAATATGAATTGTTCTGAAGTAAAAATATGTATTTTGTTTAGAAATAAATATTTACTTGTGAATTAGTTAATTTTGTTTTTAAATAGATTTTTAAATTTAGAATTTGACACTTTTGCTTCTGAAATGTTCTTTTCGGTCGAGACATTTGGGTATATTTTGTGTGTGACTGTACGTTTTTGTCACTGAGTCCCACAAAAACTCCTCAAGTGCAGTTTAAAGTCGTCCTTCATGTCAGAACATCTGTAAAAAAAAAAAACAGCGTCAGCAAATCCAACAACTCAAAGAAATAAAACTAGAACCTGTTGGAGCGTTTTAGCAATCACGGCGCTGGTTGTTGTTTCGTGTAGTTTTCCTACACATCAATACTCCGTGTACCGTGTGATGAAGCTGTGATTTGTCAAACAACAAGAAGACCTTCAAGGATTCAACGAATGTTTGAGCGTTCGCCACGTTTGGTTTGAGGCAGATGTGGTTACACGCCTGAATCAATAGGTCAGACAGACGGGCGGCGACGGCGCCTCATTCTCCATCTGTGCAAATGTCACTCTGAGCCGAGTGGGCTGCAGAGGCACTCGATTAGGGGATCGATACTGCAGTCGTCTTTAAAGGTGCAGGTTATCGTTCAAACAATACAGACGAGGAACAAAAGTAAAACGTTTCTTCTCTCCGCCGTGGACGAGCGAAAGCGGGATGTGAAGTTTGAAAGCTTTCCTCTGAGGGATGAGGTCTGCAGCTGCTGCTGAAGGGGTCACAACTACAGAACAAATGATTATATAAAAGGAGAGTTCAACCCAGAATGCATCACTTTGACCAAATGCGTCCAGAACATTTAGGTCTTTTATTTTTAAAAAGGCAGGATTTCCAACAGAAAGCTCTCTAACTTCAGATCATTAGTCACACTTTAAACATCTGATCACACTTGACACAAAATCAATGGCGCAGATGTGAGGTTGCATCTAAATCCTTAAAAAGATGCACATTTTTAGAATTTGGTGACTATGCTGGAGCCTGCTGGAGAGGGGAGTCTGTAAACCTCAACCTGTTAGTGAAACACAACGTTAAAGCCAGCAGACAGGTGAAGTGAGTTCTATCGATTCTCTGACCACGATGCTCTGCTGGGAAACATCTCCTCCTGTGTCGACTCGGGTATCGTTAGGAATCCACTGACTAGAGTTTATCTGGGTGACTGAGAACATCGGAGCAAAATGTTAAGATTCTGGCCTAAACCGAAGAGGTGGACTGACTTTGTGGATGTTCACTCACTGATTTCTTCAATCGCTTGCAGCAGAAGAAAATTTGCCTGTGACTTTGTGTTTTGTGTTTCATATCAGGATGAATTTTGTTCTGAAACACTTAAAGTCATGATTGGATGAGCCTCTACAAATGATTCACTCTGTTTAAGACGCCCACCCAGCTAACTGTTATTAGAAGAAACAAAAACGGGTAAAAATGTCAGTTTTACAGACGCTGAGCTGCGATTTAGTACCGTCGGCTTTTCATTTAGATGATGAATTTCATCTGAAACCGCCACCTCTGTGACATAATCACTAGATAGTAGGGATGCAACGGTCCACTTTGCCCACGGTCCGGTCCGTACTTCGGTATTTGGGTCACGGTTTCTGATCCGGTCCACTTTGAATCATAGAAAAACTTAAGAAAATCTGATATTTCCAAAACGTATTTTATTCACACAATAAAATAAGTTTTTAGACGTGTTACTTGTAGTTTAGTGTATCATAATATGTCCAGAGACAAACAGAAATGTCACTTTTAAAATACCTTTTCAGTGTACTGTTAAACGTAAAATAGTGTAAGAGATTTTTATATGCACGCTTTTATTTTGAAGTCTGGCCGGACGTTCTTGTGCTGTTCCGGCCAGACTTCAAAATAAAAGCATTCATATAAAAATCTAGTCTAAAGTGCCTCTTTAATACAAATAGACACGCCAACAGCGTGGCTCATTTTCTTGTGCTTTTCTTTTCTTTCAAATGTCTTTTTATTAAACAAAGATTCAATATATGACAACAAAAATCCTTCAAATTTTCCACTTTTCTTTTTTTTAAATAAAAAAAGAACAGAAAACAACTGCAGAAAAGAACAAACAAAAAAAAACACACCAAAAACGGTATATACCCACATTAATACATGTATATATTCTCCCACATGTGCATGCACATATGTACATGCATACCTCTATGTATATACCTACCCAAAATGATGATAATAATAATAAATAATAACACTACTAATAATAATATGCATGCTTTTATTTTGAAGTCTGGCCGGACGTTCTTGTGCTGTTCCGGCCAGACTTCAAAATAAAAGCGCTCATATAAAAATCGCTTATTAATAGTCTAAAGTGCCTCTTTAATACAAATAAATACGCCAACAGCGCGGCTCTTTTTCTTTTTCTTTTCTGAGCGGATGCTTTGTTGAAAGCGAGAGACTGCTGTTTTTTTCTCCTGGCGTTAGCCGCTCGAATGTCCTGTTTCCTGAAGCTACACTGGGGCGGTGCGTCGGAGGTGCGTGGCCTTGTTTGAAGTGTTTCCTGCTCCGTGTGGGAGATGGGTCAAACAATGCTTGCAGACAGTCTCATATTTTTTCACCGTTTTCTCTCCCTCGTCTTTACATTCAACTGCGCGTTTTGCGTTTGCCTCTCGCCGCCCGTCTGTCTCTTTGTAGCGCTTGTTTTGCTAAAACTTTCAGCTCAGTGGGGCGGGTCAATCTGTGATTGGTTACTCGTGGGTAAGGGAGGGGGTCTGCTGTGGGCGGCTCAGACGAGACTAGAGCGGCACACAGAATGAAACCAGTAGCTACTGAAGCTAATAATAGTACGTCTTTGGACCGCGGACTTAAGACGTACCGGACCGTGAACGGTGTACCGTTCGGTCCGGTCTTGGTATCGTTACATCTCTACTAAATAAACCTTGTAAGGTTTGACTTTATGACACAAAGGAATGTATAAACCTTATTCCACACATGCAGCTCTGCCCTGACTGTAGTGTTCCTTAGATTAAAACGAATATATTTGCACTGGAATTAATTTCTTGGAGCATTTTAAGAGGAACGTTTCTTCTCACTCAAAACGACAAGTTAAAACAGGGATGTGTTTATGTGAAAAGTGAAACCCTGGTTGGGGATACGTCTTCATCTCAAGTCGAGGAGTTTAGGTTTCTTGGTGCATCTTGGGATGCGGGGACTAGGATGATCTTGTTTGGGCAAAGAAGGAGTTCAGCCAAAAGACGATCATGACTAAAAGCAAAGTCCTTCATCCGGATGGAGACACTCCTCCTCGTCGAAGAGTCAGTTGAGGTGTCTCTTCTGAGACTCCAGTGCAGACCCTGAACTCACTGGAGGGATTAGATTTACTAAAGTACCCGGGAACGCCTTGGAATTCTCCAGGAAAAGTTGGAACTTGTGAGGAGGTTTGGTTACCCACCAAACCTTGGATAAACAGATAGATGACATCATCAACCAGCCAGTCATTAGGAAGCCAGTCATTAGAAACGTTCTGAAACATCACTGATGGAATAAGTAGGACACTTCCTTCTGTAACTGCTCCATATTTCCACGAGAAGACGTCCATCTATCTCCCTCCTTCCTGTTAAGTTTCTTGCCAGTTCTGTAATCTTCAAGATGCATAACTTCCTGAATTCGTCCCTCTCTATTAAAGCTCCATTTATCTACGACACAACTCATTTGGGGAACTACTGCTGCTGCCTTATCCGCCTGCACAGCCGAACTGAGCGGCTCAAAGTTTCCAATTAAAGCAAAATATCACTTTCTTTTTTTAAACAAACCCAAGTGAGTCATGAGGGCGTGTGTACAGTAGGAGGAGGAGATTATCCCACATTAGAATTTCATTCTGGTGTCATCTTCCCCAGTGCAAAGTGCCAAGTATGTGTCAGCGGATAAGAGATAAAAGCTTCCTGTAAGAAGTAAAAACATTTCCTGCTGCAGAGCATGTCAAAATCCAACATGGATGATGTTGGATCCTAAAAATATATTTTTTAAAAACCCGTCACGCTCAATGCTGGACACACGATCCTAATTTTAACAAACCGTATAAATACAGTACTTGAGTTGATCATCCTGAAGGAAGATTTCTGCTGCGTTTTGACAAAATGACCTTTGGTGGTAGCGTCTCCATCACACCAGGCAGCATTAAATGTCAAAGATGCATCTCTGTTCAGAACTGAAGGATGGTTCTGACTTTAAACCACTCTGCCTTCCTGATAATGAAATATTAAAGCAGCTCAGGAGGAAAGACGTCAAAAAAGACAGGGTTGTCACGGTATGAAAATGTACCTTCACGGTTATTGTGACCAAAATTATCACGGTTTTCGGTATTATCTCTGTATTTTTTAAAAGGGTGTTGAATATGTTCGACTAGACAACTAAATAAACCCTCTAGATCTAGAAGCTTGTGTCCGTCCTGTGAGCTTTTCAGATCTGGGGAGATGTCATCAGGCAGTAATCGTTGTTAAATTCAGAATAATTCATAATCAATCAGAATAGCGACTGTAGATCAGGTGACCAACACCCTATTGTACTGGATGGGCCACCGTACTTGACAAAAACAACCTCGTTTCTATGGTTACCCGTCGGACTTTAAGGTGGTCTCTGTACTGATCCCGCTCCCCGCAGCATGGCCAATAAACCACCAGTTATTTCTGCTAAGCTGGAGTTCTGGTGAACTTATTCTGACATGCTTCATTAAGCAGCGTCAACAGCGATCGTAGGAGATGTGNTTTACAGACGCTGAGCTGCGATTTAGTACCGTCGGCTTTTCATTTAGATGATGAATTTCATCTGAAACCGCCACCTCTGTGACATAATCACTAGATAGTAGGGATGCAACGGTCCACTTTGCCCACGGTCCGGTCCGTACTTCGGTATTTGGGTCACGGTTTCTGATCCGGTCCACTTTGAATCATAGAAAAACTTAAGAAAATCTGATATTTCCAAAACGTATTTTATTCACACAATAAAATAAGTTTTTAGACGTGTTACTTGTAGTTTAGTGTATCATAATATGTCCAGAGACAAACAGAAATGTCACTTTTAAAATACCTTTTCAGTGTACTGTTAAACGTAAAATAGTGTAAGAGATTTTTATATGCACGCTTTTATTTTGAAGTCTGGCCGGACGTTCTTGTGCTGTTCCGGCCAGACTTCAAAATAAAAGCATTCATATAAAAATCTAGTCTAAAGTGCCTCTTTAATACAAATAGACACGCCAACAGCGTGGCTCATTTTCTTGTGCTTTTCTTTTCTTTCAAATGTCTTTTTATTAAACAAAGATTCAATATATGACAACAAAAATCCTTCAAATTTTCCACTTTTCTTTTTTTTAAATAAAAAAAGAACAGAAAACAACTGCAGAAAAGAACAAACAAAAAAAAACACACCAAAAACGGTATATACCCACATTAATACATGTATATATTCTCCCACATGTGCATGCACATATGTACATGCATACCTCTATGTATATACCTACCCAAAATGATGATAATAATAATAAATAATAACACTACTAATAATAATATGCATGCTTTTATTTTGAAGTCTGGCCGGACGTTCTTGTGCTGTTCCGGCCAGACTTCAAAATAAAAGCGCTCATATAAAAATCGCTTATTAATAGTCTAAAGTGCCTCTTTAATACAAATAAATACGCCAACAGCGCGGCTCTTTTTCTTTTTCTTTTCTGAGCGGATGCTTTGTTGAAAGCGAGAGACTGCTGTTTTTTTCTCCTGGCGTTAGCCGCTCGAATGTCCTGTTTCCTGAAGCTACACTGGGGCGGTGCGTCGGAGGTGCGTGGCCTTGTTTGAAGTGTTTCCTGCTCCGTGTGGGAGATGGGTCAAACAATGCTTGCAGACAGTCTCATATTTTTTCACCGTTTTCTCTCCCTCGTCTTTACATTCAACTGCGCGTTTTGCGTTTGCCTCTCGCCGCCCGTCTGTCTCTTTGTAGCGCTTGTTTTGCTAAAACTTTCAGCTCAGTGGGGCGGGTCAATCTGTGATTGGTTACTCGTGGGTAAGGGAGGGGGTCTGCTGTGGGCGGCTCAGACGAGACTAGAGCGGCACACAGAATGAAACCAGTAGCTACTGAAGCTAATAATAGTACGTCTTTGGACCGCGGACTTAAGACGTACCGGACCGTGAACGGTGTACCGTTCGGTCCGGTCTTGGTATCGTTACATCTCTACTAAATAAACCTTGTAAGGTTTGACTTTATGACACAAAGGAATGTATAAACCTTATTCCACACATGCAGCTCTGCCCTGACTGTAGTGTTCCTTAGATTAAAACGAATATATTTGCACTGGAATTAATTTCTTGGAGCATTTTAAGAGGAACGTTTCTTCTCACTCAAAACGACAAGTTAAAACAGGGATGTGTTTATGTGAAAAGTGAAACCCTGGTTGGGGATACGTCTTCATCTCAAGTCGAGGAGTTTAGGTTTCTTGGTGCATCTTGGGATGCGGGGACTAGGATGATCTTGTTTGGGCAAAGAAGGAGTTCAGCCAAAAGACGATCATGACTAAAAGCAAAGTCCTTCATCCGGATGGAGACACTCCTCCTCGTCGAAGAGTCAGTTGAGGTGTCTCTTCTGAGACTCCAGTGCAGACCCTGAACTCACTGGAGGGATTAGATTTACTAAAGTACCCGGGAACGCCTTGGAATTCTCCAGGAAAAGTTGGAACTTGTGAGGAGGTTTGGTTACCCACCAAACCTTGGATAAACAGATAGATGACATCATCAACCAGCCAGTCATTAGGAAGCCAGTCATTAGAAACGTTCTGAAACATCACTGATGGAATAAGTAGGACACTTCCTTCTGTAACTGCTCCATATTTCCACGAGAAGACGTCCATCTATCTCCCTCCTTCCTGTTAAGTTTCTTGCCAGTTCTGTAATCTTCAAGATGCATAACTTCCTGAATTCGTCCCTCTCTATTAAAGCTCCATTTATCTACGACACAACTCATTTGGGGAACTACTGCTGCTGCCTTATCCGCCTGCACAGCCGAACTGAGCGGCTCAAAGTTTCCAATTAAAGCAAAATATCACTTTCTTTTTTTAAACAAACCCAAGTGAGTCATGAGGGCGTGTGTACAGTAGGAGGAGGAGATTATCCCACATTAGAATTTCATTCTGGTGTCATCTTCCCCAGTGCAAAGTGCCAAGTATGTGTCAGCGGATAAGAGATAAAAGCTTCCTGTAAGAAGTAAAAACATTTCCTGCTGCAGAGCATGTCAAAATCCAACATGGATGATGTTGGATCCTAAAAATATATTTTTTAAAAACCCGTCACGCTCAATGCTGGACACACGATCCTAATTTTAACAAACCGTATAAATACAGTACTTGAGTTGATCATCCTGAAGGAAGATTTCTGCTGCGTTTTGACAAAATGACCTTTGGTGGTAGCGTCTCCATCACACCAGGCAGCATTAAATGTCAAAGATGCATCTCTGTTCAGAACTGAAGGATGGTTCTGACTTTAAACCACTCTGCCTTCCTGATAATGAAATATTAAAGCAGCTCAGGAGGAAAGACGTCAAAAAAGACAGGGTTGTCACGGTATGAAAATGTACCTTCACGGTTATTGTGACCAAAATTATCACGGTTTTCGGTATTATCTCTGTATTTTTTAAAAGGGTGTTGAATATGTTCGACTAGACAACTAAATAAACCCTCTAGATCTAGAAGCTTGTGTCCGTCCTGTGAGCTTTTCAGATCTGGGGAGATGTCATCAGGCAGTAATCGTTGTTAAATTCAGAATAATTCATAATCAATCAGAATAGCGACTGTAGATCAGGTGACCAACACCCTATTGTACTGGATGGGCCACCGTACTTGACAAAAACAACCTCGTTTCTATGGTTACCCGTCGGACTTTAAGGTGGTCTCTGTACTGATCCCGCTCCCCGCAGCATGGCCAATAAACCACCAGTTATTTCTGCTAAGCTGGAGTTCTGGTGAACTTATTCTGACATGCTTCATTAAGCAGCGTCAACAGCGATCGTAGGCAAATATCCTTTTTCTAGGTGATATCAACCATGGTCCCGCCTTCCTCGCCTGTGATTGGCTGCAAGTGCTCTCCTCCGATTGGCTGTGGGGACTTCAAGCTCTTTCTTTCGGCACGTTCTGCAAACAAGTGTCCCTCTGCATTCTTCAAATATCCAAAATGTGCCCATACTTCCGTCTTTGTCTTCTCTGAGAGCTGATAGACGTCCTCAGCGCTGTTTTCTTCTCTTTCCGCCGTCATTTTAGCTTTAGCTTAAGAAAGTTGTGGATGTAAACACTACAAAGTGCGCAGAAGCTTCACCAGAGGGGACGGTGGCCGGGAAGCACACCGAGCCAAAACCGCGAAGGCGGTTAACCCACCGAGATAATATAGTGTTTTAAAAACATGACGATAATTATTATTGTCAACATTTTTACCGGGGTTTACCGCGACACCGGTAACCGTGACAACCCTAGAAGTTTCTAATTTAAGTTTCAGAAACATCCTGTTTCTATAGCTGGGATGTTGAGACAATCAAACGTGTTCATGCAGTAATTTAGAGGCTATTATTACAGTAGATTGTTTATATAAATGCTCAATAGTTTTCATTTTAGGTATAAAAAGTGCAATTTTACAAAATTACACAGAAGAAAAAAAAGCTTTGTTACATTTTGACTTTGAATACTTTTTGTTCATCATTGGTTTTGATCCTCAACGTGTTTATTTTGAATATTATGTTCAACAACGTTCTGATCTGAGAGGCTTTTCTTATAAAAGCATCAAACACACTGATTGTCGTCCAGAACCAGGCTTCATACCGTACACAGCCCGTGTTTAAAAATAGCAACTGTTAGCTATAAAAAACGTTCCCTAACTGTCATGTTTGGGACCTGTTTTCTAGACTGTTATTTCCTCTGATTCTATTGGTTAAAAAACACAATTTAAAACACTCAAGATGGCAGATAAATTACAAAGAAGCGAGCGCTCTCTAAATGTAAAACACATTTAATATCGTTTGTCACTTTCCACGAGCAACAGAGCACAGAATCAGAGATCAGACTCGACTGTTGCTCCTCTACGTCTCGTCTCAGGAGCTGCATCAAACTGGTTTGGACGGGTACTTCCTCCCGCAGGAGGCCCGGGACTACACTTCAGTGTATCGGGCTTTAATCTATACGTGGACTGACGGTGATTCAAATGTTTGATGCAGGATTTCCTGTCTGTTTTACTCCTTCGAAAACTCAAGAATCAATTTCAAAACACTTGTTTTAGAGACACTAATCAGATCTGTTTAAAACGGTTAGCCTGGAACACAAGAAGCTTTGGCTGCAGGGTTTTATCTCTGACATGTAATCTTAATGAAAGCAGAAAACCTTTTGTTTCCCTCATTAATATTCAAAGCACAGAAGGGTCATCAGAGCCAACATTTTCATTCAATATATTATATTGGTCCAAATATCAGACATACTTTGTTTTAAACTCCTCTGATAAAACAAGTTGGTCTTATATTCAGGGTCTAGATCATAGGTACTCAATAGGTGGCCCGCGGGCCAGATCCGGACTCCTATTTCTGGCTTTCAAGCCAATTACTGTGTCTCCAAAGCTGTTAATACTTCATAAAATCCACTGCAAAATGGTGCCTCCCACAACAGCTTCAGGAAGTGGAGCTACTGCAGGCAGGGACAATGCACAAACCCTCCAGGAAGTGGAGCAGCGCCCCCTTCCCTCCCAACCCATCGCACGCAGCACGCACACCCCCAGCCCCAGCCGGCCCGCAGACTCCTCCATGGATAGGCATCTGGCCCTTCCATGGTCTAGACCTTTACCTGTCAATAACGAGACTCAGATCTGACGTGACCTGCAACGGCTGACTGACTGCTACTGTCAGCAAGCCGACGCTCATTTACAGCCTGAATTAAGCTGCACACATACTGTCAGGATTACGGTAACAGAGCAGAGGAGAAGTTATGATGCAAACTTTAGGTTCAAGGTGATAAATGCAGCCGAGTCTGCAAACAGCCAAGAAATACAACGCGTGTAAATGTAGCGGGGGCCCCAGAAGGTCTGACCATGACCCCGAGGGCCTAAACCAGGGGGGAGCAGCAACTCAGGAACCCAAAAGCACACGAACACCAGCGGAGAGGAAATAAATGTTTGTTTATTTCTCTCAAAAAAAAAAACTTGGCAGTTACACTAAAATTGTTCAAACTAAAATAAAATAGATTTAAAAAAGTAATTAAAACCTTGCATTAAAACAACAGGAACAAGTCCCAGGGGGGCCTCTCCTCTCCAGCCATGGGGGCCTCTCCTCTCCAGGCTGGGTGCCATGGATGCCTCCTGGCCTCCCTCCTCTCTACCTCCGTCCCGTCTCTCTGTGCCTGTCCCTCTTATCACCTCAGCTTGACAGCTAATCAGTCAACGCACTTCACCTGTCAGCCAATTAAGTTCAGACCAGTCTGGCAGGGCTCTCAAGGGAAAATACAAAACATGCAGAAAACATTCTAAAATCATGCACTAAAAACAAACAAATCATGCAATAAAAGAAATGTTTAAAAACACTGATTTTCCCAATGTGCAACATAATGATGAGTGAGATGTTAGGAGACCCCAAAAAGAAAGCCTCAAAATGCTAGCATAGCCCTAAAGCTAACAGTGGTCCCAACACCGGATGTGCTGTTATCGGCGCTTTCATGCAAATCCCAGTATAACGCCGACCACTTCAAAGAAATGGGAATCAGAAATCGTGTGTAATAATGTCCCATTATTTTTTAATTATCAGTAATTGAAAGATCCTGTTTGAGACCAACCGTTCTTAATTTAGGATCTAACTAAAGTAAAGGAGTAAATTCTCATGGGTTTAGTATAAAACTCAGGGACATTCCCTTATGGGGCCCATGTTTTAGACTATTTATCAACCATTACACACAAATACAGGCGGGCAGGTTCATTTTTCTTCTGTAAACACTGTTTTGAGACTATTTAAGTCCAGATGAAGTCAGCTCCTTATTGCAAGTGATAATAAAGATGGCACACTCTACGTTGTTTTTTGTGTGTGTGTGTGTGTGTGTGTGTGTGTGTGTGTGTGTGGCCCGAGGCGAAGAAATAAAAGAGCCACTTCAAACAGCGAGTGAGCGTCTAATTAAATTTCTCTACAAATTAATGAGACGCCGTGTTTACGCCTCTATGAGACGATTAGTGAAGCGGCCAGAGTTTTGCTCTGGTGGAACTGATCAAGCAGGAGGCCATCGCTGCTTTACAGCCCAAGAATTCACACAAAAAAGAGAAGATTTTCTGAGTAAAACGTTGATAAAATTGCAGGGTTTTATGTCATTTTCCACCTGTGGGTTGGAGTTTCTTTTCTTATTTTTGTGATGGATGGAAAACATGATTGCTGTTGGAATATTTGTTGCGTTAACATCTGGATCTTCTGTGTTTTCCTAGAAAAACAATGTTTTCATGAGCCTGAAGGTTAGGATGATAAATCTGTGCTGTTTGCAAATGTTAAGCATCAATAAATAAATCTCTGCTTGCAGGAAAATGGAGCCGACTCCATGCCAACATATTAATGTTGTCTTCTGGAACAGATGTGGAAATATTCACAGGTTTAATAGTTTTGCTTTTGAGCCCTTGAATTTTATAGTTTAAGGTGCAATAAAACGTCATCACTTACGGGTTAAATCATCATATATCTATTGTTCATAAAGTTTTAACAAAATAAAAGTTCATGCATTTTTTTTATTTATTTTTTTGCACTGGAGATATTCTAGTTGATTTAGTCATTAAAAGTTAGTTTGGGTTCTGGAACTTTATTAATGTGACAAACTCAAAAACATCAAAGAAAAAGTAGTAGAAATAAATTAAACTGTAAATTTTGTTTTGTAAAATTAATCAGATTGGGAATTAAAAGTAAAAATAAAGTGGAAAAAAAGAAAAACAAGTAAATTAACTCAGTTTTATCTGTAGTGAATCGACCAATAAGTGACTATGAAGGTTATTTTGTCTCTTTATTAATTAAATGTTCTTCAAATAAAAATAAACAAAACATTCCCATATTCTTTTGATTGTATTATTTTGGGTTTTTGTTGTTCTCTACCACATACTTGACCTTGAAAGTTTTATAAAGTTTCCATGAAAAGGAAGCTCAAAATTAACTGGATACATAATGGATGAACAGACTGGAGAAAAAAGTTGAGACAAGGGGGTCCACAGGTGACATCGGCCCCAGGGCCTTAAAAATCCTTATTACACCCCTGGTCTGCTGCAGTATTTAAACTTTGGAGACTTTTGATTCATTTTGAATGATAAAAACACAAATCTTGTTTTGCATCCTTAAAATTATTAAGTTTGTCCACAAGATATGGGGGGAAAGTTCTAAAGTTATATACAATAAATGTAAAAATCAGTCACTTACAGCTGATTTAAAAGCTTCCAGGATAAAATATCAACGTGTTCCATCCGTTCTGGGAAACGATGCATAAAAAGTCAGTTTGTCATATTGAGATAAGCCACTGACATTTGAGGCCTACAGTAAATGTTGGAGTTAATCACCAAACTCTGCTGCCTTAAGCCAAAGTCTGACCTGCCACACATGGGGTGACATTTCTGGACTTTTTCAATGGATGACACAGATCACTGAACCCGGCTTTTACTGCAGGGAGGCAACTTTAAGGGAGGAGACGCTCATCTCTGACTCACTGTGGCTCCAAATTAAAACTTTAGTAATGAAACCAGGAGGAGGAGGTGGGGCGGCTCGGGTCTGCTGGACTTTGACCTCTAACGTCACATCCCTCTGTTACTGAGCAACACTAAGCAACACACACTGGCTAGGCTTATAGGATTATAATAAACTGGTCATAGACATGATTAAATATGTTAAAAACTGTGTTAATTCCATCATTTAATCCCCAAATAACACATAAAAACAATTTTAAATATAAGATTAAAATAAAACCAGGATGTTTACTTGGTCTGGCTGTGCGTCACAAACGCAGAACGCTGTTCCATTTTACGCACAGAGGAAACCTTTCCGCTGCAGCTCAGAAGATACCCGCAAACTAAAACACGTCTCATCTACACACACACACATTTACACACACACACACACACACGCACACACATTCAATCAGTCCCCTTACCTCTGCTTCTTCTGCATGAACCAAAGCGCAGGAGGCAGGCGAGGGAGACGGCGCACAAAATCCAGCGCTTAGACGGAGCCATGCTGCTGCGCGGGGCGCCGATCCACGAGAGTGGAAAGTTGAGAGGAAAACTTCTAGTTGTAGGGCTGGAGACGTGTGCGCGCGTGCGTGTGGGTGCGTACTTCCGCTTGATAAGGACGGAGGGAATTCTCAGTAATTTCCTTAGGGAACTATTTATTGTGAAATTCTCCATCCCACCTACAAACCTGATGATATTAAAGATCATGTGATCGTTTTCCAGTTAAGGATAAGTTCCAGGGCCGGATCTAGCCAGCCCCACTAAAGGGGGCAGGTAGAATATCAGGGGGGCCAGTCTGGACATGCTAAGAATTTTTTGGTCTTCACACCCCCCCCAATCCCTTAAAAGCATAAAAAACTATGACATCATCATATCAGTTCCTCTATCCATAGATTTATGTTCATATTTGATCCCTACCCTCTGCATTTACCCGGGCTTGGGACGGCAAAAGTAGGACACTGGCTGATGCCCTGTTGAGGCTGACCTCATCTGGTTAGGTTTTGTTTTGTTTTTGTTTTGTTTTTTTTTTTTTGTTCTTTTTTTTGTGTTTTTTTTTTTTTTGCTTTTTGCTTTTTGTTGTTTTTGTGGGTGTTTTTGTTCTTTTTTGTGTTTTAAATTTGTTCTTCTTTTTGTTTTTTTCTTTGTTTATATTTGTTATTCTTTTTGTTTGTTTTTTGTTCTTTTTTGTGTCATTTTGTTCTTTTTGTGTTTTTTGTTCTTTTTGTTCTTTTTGTGTTTTTTTGTTCTTTTTTGTGTATTTTTTGTTCTTTTTTGTGTTTGTTCTTTTTTGTGTTTTATGTTTTTTTTTTGTTCTTTTGTTTTTTTGCTTTTTGTTGTTTTTGTGGGGGTTTTTTGCTCGTTTTTGTTCTTTTGTGTTTTATTTTTGTTCTTTCTGTGTTTTTTGCTTTTTGTTGTTTTTGTGAGTTTTTTGTTTTAGTTTTGGTTCGTTTTTGTGTTTTTGTTTAGTTTTTTGTTCTTTTTGTGTTTTTTATTCTTTTTGTGTTTTTTGTTTTCTTTCATTCTGTGTCATTCATCAGTAGCTACTTTGAATGAGGACCAAGGGAAGAGAGCGCTGACTCTGACCATTTTTCACTGAAATATTTTTGAAATTTGTTATTTCTGCATGCAATCGCGTTGGGGGGGCAGTCATGGAATTGGGGGGGCAATGCCCCCCAACTTGCCCATGCCTACATCTGGCCTCGATAAGTTCAGTAAAGTCTTTCCTGTCTTTGGAAGTTGCACAAATCCCTCAGGCAGTTTATTCTGTCTCAGAATAATTTCAGGACATCCTAATTCAGGATCTTTATTCACAGTTTAGCTCTTCCAAACCACGTGATCAGCTTCAATTGACTGAAAAGTGAAGTTTAGCAACTTAAACTGCAATAAATTGATTGAGTTCATGTGTTTGCTGCAAATAATAATGATTTAAATATGACTAAACCCTGGAAATAAATCAAAAATAGTCAGTTTTTCACAACAACAATCATTTATGGTTGTCATTAATTATTGTTTGACTACTCTGGATATTATTTTTGTTGTGTCTTAATGTTTTTATATTACAATGAGGTCACTTTTGGCTTTAAACTATAAAAGTCTCATTATTAACATGTTAAATTTTCACTTTTTTATGTTGATTTTGATGGGTTTTGTTTTAGTTTTTGTTCAAAATCTATATATTTGAGGTCCTAATTAAAATACAAGGAAATATTTAAATATAAACCAAACAGAAATGCAGGTCCTAGAAAAAAAAGTCAAATTAATGAATTTTTCTGGATAAATTTCTTTCATTTCCAGTAAACTCTCAGCAGGAAGCCACTAAAACCAGAGGACCTCCCTCTGTCAAACACAAAGTTATTGATTCACGCTGTGAAAATAATGATTCAGCGCTGATGAAACCATCACTGTTCACACTTTTATACCCTCAGACGCCAAAGTCAACTTGATTTCCAGACAGAACAGCTGCAGAGGTCTGACCAGGAGACACTGTCTCCTCCCTGAAGACGTGTTGAGGTGTCTTGAATCCACTGGTCTCAGGGTGTCGGATTAAACCCAGGAACGACTTCCTGGAAATCTTAAAAATCTGGGAATCCTTGTCTCTGAATCTGAGTGTGATAATGATGAATCAGCACACCCTGAGCAAACGTCATGCCTGAGTTCAGATGATCAGAATAAAACTATTTGGATCTAAAATAATTTGTCTGTAGTCGTTAAACGGTCTCTTCTCAGATGATCTCTCTCCATCAGTTCAAAACGGAGCCCGTTTTCCAAAGGAAGCATTTCACTGTTGGTCCTACGGTGGAGAGGTGTGCTCAGCTGCAGGGAAACAAAGGGACGTGTCCTCAGATTGTTTCCGAGCCAGATGAGACTGATTAGTGCTGCTGCAGGCGTTGTCTAATCAATCTCTCTCTCTTTGTATGCAGAGGTGCGCTGAGGCCTTTGGGACTGTTTGGACACCAGCCAGACCAGCTGGATGTCCCTGCTGTGGAGCTGGATGGAGCTCAGGGGTTTGGAACACACATCATCCTGGTTGGTTGCAGAAATTAAAACGTTGCATTTGACTTTAATTTTTTCTGCTGACGAATCCCCAAAGACAGCAGCTGATGATGCTGCTTTTGATGTTTCAGCCCTTCAATCAGATTTACATTTATCGGTCTTCTAAAGATCAAATAGACAACGTTAATGCCACCACTTTATGTAGTAAAGTTAGAGGTTTTAAAAGTTAGATCAGATTACTTTTTAGCGAATCGAATCAGTTTTAAAGTCCCCAAAAGTTGTAGCTCATATCTTTGTTTTTCTTCTATGTAAAAGGAAAGTCGTTTTGGGTCAAAACCAATGAAAAAGTAAATTTGTTCCTGCAGTACTACCAGTTGTCCACTAGTGACTGCAATGGTGGAGCGCTAAACAGGATGATGCCGTTGTTTCTGCACTGAAGCACCAAAATAAAATTTAAAAAATGTTCATGTTTTTGATAATCTCACTGAAAAGTTCATGTGTGTGTAGGGAAGGTGCAAAGAGACTTTCTAAAAATCAGAGACACGCTGAAACAATTATGTTTTAATGTTTTATTCTTTTTTAACTTTTTTTTTTTTGCAATCTAAATGTTTTGCTTGCAGTGCATGTATGCAGGAAAACCTCAGTGGTCACTTTCAAAATAAAAGCGGATTTCAAAGTAAAAGCAGCTTTATTTTTTGCACCGTATTTCTGTTCGATTTGTTCAGAAATAATCAGAGTTCCTTCAGTCCTGTCACTATTTATTCCATCTTTAAAAACTATTTGAATAAAGGGGTGCAAACACAAAAAATAAACTTGTCAAAACAAAAGCTGGGAAGCTGCAACATAAGTCCTATTTTCTGTTTTCAGACAACTTCCAACATTTCAGCAGTGAAGCAGCTGAATGCACCACAGACCACCTGTGTTTTCTTTGCCTTTAAAACAAGCCTCGTAGTCAGAAAATGAGGGTGAATCACTTGGCGAGCGCGTTTCTCAGTGTGTGCTTTATTGTGCTTTAGTCCACATGCTCAGGATGTCAGTGGACAAGAATGTGCCTGTCTGTGAGACTAACCCTGCAGAGCCATTACTCACCCGGTTCAGGGAATCAGAACCTCTCCTCCACCTTCTCAGTGGAATAAAACAGGTCATGTGTTCAAATCTGCAGAGAAGCTCTGGTGGAATTTCCTGAGTTCAGATTTCCCCACAACTTGACCTGGATATGAAACAAAAGAGCTCAGAGAATGAAGCGTATTAGAAAGTCTTTGTTTTCTTTAAGAAAAGGGGGAGAGCAATGCATGTATTTACATTCTTGGACTTGAAAGCTTTATTTTTTTTTCATTTTTTAAAATTCTAATGACTAGTGACAAATTATTTATATATACAGTAGTTCCAGTTCACAACATCAACATCATGTTTCAGGTCTAAATTTAGGCAGCTGTTTCAGTAAATGCAGTTTATTTGTAATAAAAATCGATTCCTGATGAGTCAGGATAATTCAAGATAACTCTAACTAGAAGTTTTACCAAGATGTCTTAAAAGTAGACGGTGTCTACATCACAGGTGGAAACTGGAAGCTGGAAGCCTCAAATTCTACTTTTAGAAACTCTAGGAACCACAAACCTGCAAGATCTTCAATATAAGATGGAGCTTGGTCCTTTGGAGGTTTCATGAGAAGAAATGTACACCTGGAAGCCAATGAGGTGATGCTAAAACTGGAGGAATTGGATTCAGTTCATGACCCAGCTGGAGGACAAAGTGTCAGATTTAGATTTGATTTGATGACTTCCTACATGAATGCATGTAAGTGTTTTTCCTGGGAAGTAGGAGTCACCCATCAGAGTGTTAAATCTGACACATTCACCAGCTGAAACACTTCTTAAAAGGATGCACAAACTCCTCTCACTCAAACAGGGCCGGATCTAGCCAGCCCCACTAAGGGGGGCAGGTAGAATATCAGGGGGGCCAGTCTGGACATGATAAGAATGTTTTGGTCATCACATCATCCCAATCCCTTAAATGTATCAAAAACTATGACATCATCATATCAGTTCCTCTATCCATAGATTTATGTTCATATCTGATCCCTACCCTCTGCATTTACCCGGGCTTGGGACGGCACAAGTAGGACACTGGCTGATGCCCTGTTGAGGCTGACCTCATCTGGTTAGGTTTGGTTTTTTGTTCTTTTTGTGTTTTTTGTTCTTTTTCTGTTTTTGTTCTTTTTTGTGTTTTTTGTTCTTTTTTGTTTTTTGTGTTTTTTTGTTTATTTTTTTGTTTTGTTTTTTTTGTTCGTTTGTGTTTTTGTTCTTTTTGTGTTTTTTGTTTTTTCTGTTTTTTGTTCTTTTTTGATTTTTTTCTTTTGTTTTGTTTTTGTTCTTTTTGTGTGTTTTTTTCTTTTTGTGTTTTTTGTTCTTTTTTTCTGTTTTTTGTTCTTTTTTCTGTTTTTTGTGTTTTTTGTTCTTTTTATGTTTTTTGTTCTTTTGTGTGTTTTTTGTTTTTTCTGTTTTTGTACTTTTGTGTTTTTTGTACTTTTGTGTTTTTTGTACTTTTGTGTTTTTGTTCTTTTTGTGTTTTTTGTTCTTTTTGTGTTTTTTTGTTTATTTTTTTGTTTTGTTTTTTTTGTTCGTTTGTGTTTTTGTTCTTTTTGTGTTTTTTGTTTTTTCTGTTTTTTGTTCTTTTTTGTGTTTTTTCTTTTGTTTTGTTTTTGTTCTTTTTGTGTGTGTGTTTCTTTTTTGTGTGTTTTTGTTCTTTTTGTGTTTTTTGTTCTTTTTGTGTTTTTTGTTCTTTTGTTCTTTTTTCTGTTTTTTGTTCTTTTTTCTGTTTTTTGTGTTTTTTGTTCTTTTGTGTGTTTTTTGTTTTTTCTGTTTTTTGTAATTTTGTGTTTTTTGTACTTTTGTGTTTTTGTTCTTTTTGTGTTTTTGTTCTTTTTGTGTTTTTTGTTCTTTTGTGTGTTTTTTGTTTTTTCTGTTTTTTGTACTTTTTGGTGTTTTTTTGTTCTTTTTGTGTGTTTTTGTTCTTTTTGTGTTTTGTTGTTCTTTTTTGTGTGTTTTTTGTTCTTTTTGTTTGTTTTTGTTCTTTTTGTGTTTTTGTTCTTTTGTGTTTTTTTGTTGTTCTTTTTGTGTGTTTTTTTCTTTTTGTGTTTTTTGTTTTTTTTTGTGTTTTTTGTTCTTTTGTGTTTTTGTTCTTTTTTGTGTTATTTGTTCTTTTGTGTTTTTTGTTGTTGTTCTTTTTGTGTGTTTTTGTTCTTTTTGTGTTTTTGTGTTTTTTTGTGTTTTTTGTTCTTTTGTGTTTTTGTTCTTTTTTGTGTTATTTGTTCTTTTGTGTTTTTTGTTGTTGTTCTTTTTGTGTGTTTTTGTTCTTTTTGTGTTTTTTGTTTTTTTGTGTTTTTTGTTCTTTTGTGTTTTTGTTCTTTTTTGTGTTTTTTGTTCTTTTTGTCTGTTTTTTTGTCCTTTTTTGTTTTTTGTTCTTTTTGTGTTTTTCTTTCTTTCTGTGTCATTCATCAGTAGCTACTTTGAATGAGGACAAACAGAAGCGAGCACTCACTCTGACCATTTTTCACTGAAATATTTTTGAAATTTGTTATTTCTGCATGCAATCGGGGTTGGGGGGGGGCAGTCATGGGGCAGTGCCCCCCTTGCCCATGCCTACACCCGGCCTCACACCCAAAATACTGCAGCAGTGTTTGGAGGCGTGTAAATGGTTTGGACGTGCACTCTTCAGAATATAAGTACAGGTCTACAATGACCAATACAACCAGAGATGCTGCAAATGAAGGCTGATTTATTTCTTTAAAGCAGGTTCAAATGAGTTCCCATTTTAAGCATCAAAGAACTTTTCCTTTAATTCTGTTTTTGATGATAACGCTGCTACTTAATGGTGATTCTGTTGGATTTTATATGAAGTTGTGACAAACTGTGGGTCAAATTCTCATCACCTGCTGGTTTTAATCTAAAACTCCCTGCTGGTTTCTGAGAAAACCTGAAGTATCTCATTATCTTACCTCTGTACAGGCTTTATAGCCTCTGGTTGCAGTAAATAAGAAGCCCTAGGATTATGTTTCTTTTTAAATTTAGACGTCCTCCTATGGTGTAAGAAAATATCTCATCTGTTCATGTATGAAACCTAAAGCAGGTGTTTGTCTCTGACACAGGAGGAAAAGCTTTCTCACCTGGAGCTGAAACACACGGTGCTTTGTTAGACGTCAGGAGGACGGCGGTATAATCATGTGCACGCTGCTGTTTATAGCAGAGACATCTGCTCCCTGAGCATCACATGAACCCCTATTAACATCAGCCGATTATATATAAAAGTTAAAACTCAAACAGATTAGAGGTTATGAAGAGGAGATGAGGTTTTGATTAAAAAGACTGAAAATGGAAAGAATGTCTAACAAGTTCTAAAGTAAGTGCAGCAAGATTCATTCTGTGAAAAAGACTCATGAAAATGAACTATTTGACCTTAAAACATAACATATAAAGGATCATTGTGTCATAGTTAGCTGGTTTGAGTCCTTACAGGAGATCTTTGATGAATATTCAAATAATTAAATAGTTCTGATGTTTGCTGCAGGTTTTTGATGTCCAGGGAGCTGAGGAGTCACGTGCATGTTTGAAGGCTCACTTATGTGCTAAACTGCAGGAGAAGAGGGGACAAAGCTCGTTGAGTTGCATCAGTTATTTATTTATGTCCTGTCCCTTTATCTTGCCTGTCTGTTCCTGTGTTTTCCATGTTCCTCCTCCTGTGTCCTGCACTAATCCTCCACAGGTGTATCTCATCTCCCTCATCACCTCCCTCCCTATATATGCTGTTTAGTTCTGTCACTTCCTCGTGTTTTATCCCTAGCCCTGTTTGTTCTGTGCCTCCCTGAGTTCTGTTTGGCCAGCAGTAAAGCTGTTTTTGGTTTTACCTCGCCGTTTCCTGCCTCTCTTCCTCCGCACTTGGGCTCTGCGCTTTCCCCAACCCTGACACTAAAATCCAGAAACCTAATAATATGAAATAATCTGTTCTCAGGAACATTTTGTTGTTTTAAATGCAGGAAACGAACCAAAGTTCAAGGACACTTTGTCACAAAGCCTTTACTTCTCGCTGTATTGGGTCACGTTGCATTGCCACAAAAAAGTCAAAGTCCTCTGGAGTATAATTAAAAAGATTTTAGTTTTCTGCTGAAGTCAAACAAAAGAGGCCTGAAGGGGTTTCCAGCTCACAATAACTTCATACAGAGAGACGTCTACAAAGGGCTTCGCTGTGCAATTAGATTCCCTCTGTTTTCCTTTGAGCTACGAGGATCTGAACGGGGTTTCAGGGCAAAACTGAATTTAGAGGTTTGAAAATGAGATCCTGAAGTCTGTAAACTAAAGGTTTTGTTTCTGATCATTCTGCAGCTTTTTGTCTAAGGTAAATTCTTTTTGTCTGTAACAAAAGAGCCCAGGAAATAAAGGCCAAGTTGTGGAGTAATTTATGTTTTTGGAGAACTTGAAGGCTCCAGATGCAGATTTTTTTTTATTTTTAGTTTATTTCAGTTTATCTCCTGGATTATCTCTTTCTTTCTGTTTCATTCACTCTAAACTGTTTATTTGTGTTGAAGATTTTCCAGCAGACACGTCTCTTTTAATGGTTTCATCCTGTGTGAGTTTATTTTTCTACAAAACACATAAAACCTTATTTATGGTGATTTTTTTTTTAATCATCAGGATGTATCTTCTTTGTGCTGAGTTGAATAAAAGTGGGAAAACAAAAGATCAAGACTTTGCTTTTTAGCAGTTTTTATTTCAAATCCTTTTTTAGACAAGGAATACGCCTTTTATAAATGAAGTTGTTCCAGTGTAATGATTTTAAAAATTAAAAAAACAATAGAGCTCTATTCTCATATTTGTAGAAAAACAGTTTAAAAAAAAGTTTCCCAGTTAAAAACATGATTTTATTCTTATGTTTTACATTTTTTCTTATATAATATTTCATTTATTTTTCAGGGATGATGAAGTTTCTCATAGTGGACATAACATCTGTTGTTTGGTACTATATAGTAGCTCATTTGAGACTCCATGGCAGACATTTTCAGAAATAAATAGGAAAGAAAAACATGTAACAATATATAAATACAAACTCATACAGTTTATTCACATAATCCAAATAAAGTGTCACCATAAAAAACTGAGCTGCTCTAGTTTTGTTTACAGCTAATCCATCACCTCAGGGATGAATGAGTTTAAAGTTTGATTCCATTATAAAGAGTTCCAGATATGACGTCCTTTGATGGAGACGTCCAGAATATTAGTTATTATTGATGGAATTTTAGAAAGTAAAAACACTTTATAAACACGGGTTTTTCTCTGCTTGTTTGCTTAATGGACCAGTGTTTTCAGACACAGAGCGAGACGCCGTCAGACAGTTTGAGATATGGAAGAAAATCAGAGCTGCTTGGTGTGCGATGTGAAGCAGTTATGTATGAGGTGCCGTATAGGACAAAATCTATTTTTCACTCACACATACAACAATATAAACACACACATACACTACTACAAATATGCACACACACTACTACAAACATACACGCACACTACTATAAACATGCACGCACACTACTATAAACATGCACACACACTACTACAAACATGCACGCACACTACTACAAACATGCACGCACACTACTACAAACATGCACGCACACTACTACAAACATGCACGCACACTACTATAAACATGCACACACACTACTACAAACATGCACGCACACTACTATAAACATGCACGCACACTACTATAAACATGCACGCACACTACTATAAACATGCACGCACACTACTACAAACATGCACGCACACTACTACAAACATGCACGCACACTACTACAAACATGCACGCACACTACTACAAACATGCACGCACACTACTACAAACATGCACGCACACTACTACAAACATGCACGCACACTACTACAAACATGCACGCACACTACTATAAACATGCACGCACACTACTATAAACATGCACCCATACTACCATAAACATGCACGCATACTACTATAAACATGCACGCATACTACCATAAACATGCACGCATACTACCATAAACATGCACGCATACTACTATAAATATGCACGCATACTACTACAAAAATGCATGCACACTACTACAAAAATGCACGCACACTACAACAAAAATGCGCGCACACTACTACAAAAATGCACGCACACTACAACAAAAATGCGCGCACACTACTAAAAACATGCACACATACTACTACATCTGTATGTGTGCTTGCTTGTAGTAGTATGTGTGTGCTTGTAGTATTTTTTGTGTGCGTGCACACTTGTAGTAGTGTATGTGTGAGTGAAAAACAGATTTTGTCCTATACGGTGCCTCATAGTTTGTTTTTTTTTTTTTTTTTTTGCATTGTCTTTAATTTTCTTTACATGATAATTAAATTTGAATGGATCCAGTAAAAATCTCAGATATTTGAATTCTGTGAAGTACTGATGTCATGAATATGGTAAATTTACAGTTCAGCATTAGATTATTACACCTATAAACTACAAGATAGCACATCAGGTGGTTGGTAATTCATGACTTAAATTTTAAAAAATCAAAAATAAGCTATTTATAGGGATTTTATTATAAGTCTTTTCCCAGATATTTTCTTTATTAGGACATTATTCCACTAATTCATGCAAACGTCCTAAAATTTGATGAATTCCAAATCTAACTTCTGCTTTCACGCAGATCAAATCTTTAAATATGTTCATTTTTAAGGGGATTTAGAGTAAAATCTCTCTAAATGTCACTAAACCTGAATGTATTAAGTGTCATTCTGCAGCCAAAAACAAATATGAATGAAAAAGGTTAAAACTGCCCTCGTTTAGTCAGCTTACATTTAAATATGATTCAGGTTAAAAAAACACACAAACTCCCAAACCCATGACAAAATCAAAGTTATAAAGTACTTTTATTTGAACTTTATAACCAAATTAAATGACTGAAGCTGAAGTCTCTTGAGTTTCTTTACATTTTTAAATGCCATTCCTCTCATACTTCTAATTTCTGGCCCTGATTTGTTTTACACTCTCCTGGTAGCTTCATTAACATCCACACTTCTTTGCGTGGTGTCTTTCTAACAGCTCCATAAACGACTAACTTACTAAATCCGGTCAGATCTCCTGCGGACTCGTGGGAGGGATGATTACCCGGCGGCATGCCAATCAGGCTGGACGATGAAGCTGTGGTGAAATAATCATGTTAAAGGTTCAAATCAGAGACGAATCTGAACTAACCGTTCTGCCCAGCTGCAGAAATAACAGGCTTCCTCTGAGGTGATGCAATCACATCAGGCCAGCTTAATCATTTATTCCACCAAGATCTGACTGCATGGACCCGGTTCTGCTGGACGGATTCGCCCCGTAATAATAACAGTCCCTGATGAGGGCTTCAGTCAGCGCTGTGGAGGCTGAGCACTGCAGCAACAAGCTTTTTATTACTTATTCTCTAAATGCAAAAATGTCTTGATTTCAGAAACGAGGACATTTAGAGTGAATGGATAAAATGAAGACATAGGGCATGGACTCAGGAGCATCTCTCATCACGTTAAACATCTTACATGTGGCTTTTGCAGTTAAGGTGAATCAAGGTATCAGGGTTTGACTGATGATTTGCATTTTTTATCATCTGTGAACAAACAGCTCAGGTTTTGCAGAGAAATTCAGAGTTTGTTGAAACTCTTTTCTGGATTTCCTCCTTTCTGTGAGTTTGCATGTCCTCAACAAGCCCACAGACCAAACAAGCTTCCCCTTGACTTTCAGATAACTTCAATTTTTTTTTTCTTTAATCAGGAGACTTTTTATTTCTCCTGAAACGGAAGCGGTGAAGCTTTTATTAAAGGCTGACTTTGATCATAAAAATAAAGCCAAAATAATTGATTTCCTCATCCCCTGTGGACAAAAAACTAAATCTGGAAACAGGAACAGGAATGAGATTACATGGAGTTCTGATATGAAGCTGCTCCAGCAGCAGGAAGATGTGCAGAGCTGCTGGAATTAGCTGAGGGTTATATGTTTCTGGGTTTCTGTCCACTTACTAAGCATTTTAACACACAGTATGTGCAACGTCAGAGCTTTACAGATACGTCTCAGCATTTATCGAATTTTGCTTTCCAGTAACTCTTTCATATAAAGTTTTTAAATATGTTTTGAATTCATAAAACACAAGATGTTATGATAGGCTACAATATGAAATCAAATGAATGGGGGGGAAAAAATCAGTTTAAAATACAATAATTTAGATGAAGCACTGAATTTAACTAAAAACTTACAAAAACTCATCAAATTCACAAGAAAACTAAAAATAATGGCAGTTATCAGTATTGTTGTTAATAAAAGTGTTTTTTTGTCTGTTGCCATATTCCTCATAGTTAGATAAGTGGGCAAAAACAATTAGTAACCAGCCCAGATGTTATCCTGATCCAGCAGTACTCCTTTAGCATTAGCTTAGCATAAAACACTGTAAGTGAATGGTAACAACTAGCATTGTGAGGAAAAACTCCTTAAAACTCACTCAGTAGTGATACAAATTCTGCCTAGTGACCTCAGTAAACTTATCAACTTAAAGTGAAAATACAAAGTAACACAAAGGAGTTACAGGTACTATTTTAGATACGGGACTACTTTATGACAAAGAACAGCTGTAAGCCTCCGCTGAATGGCGCAAGGACATGACGCAGCGGCCTCAAAGACGCCTACGTCCATAAATACAAATACTGTCTACTACCTGGTAACAATTTCTGAAGATAATCTCTGTGCAGCTCCTGACTTTGTGTTATTGTTCATCATCTGTGAGGTTTGAAAACGTTTGGATACGTGTTTACGGAAGTACATTTTTCGAGAAGAAAAATGTAATAAATACACATTTTCAGTGTTTCTTTCCCCCCACACACAATAAAGATGTGTAAATAAACATTTATATCATTATGGTGTGGAGCTGTGGGACAATATTTGAATGAATCTGTCAAAAATGTGAACTCTTTTGAGCAGACCTTTATTTTGAAGGCGACAACTTTCACTATTAGTTCCGGGCAATGTTGTGCGAAGCTGCTGGACTGTTTACCTTCTCAAATGGATATTATTCATTCAAAGAATCCTTCTTGACACCTTGTGACAACTCTGCCGATTGATTCCATGTGTGTCCTTATTTAATCAACTCCATGGTGAGTCGTTTCTTTTGTTTTCCTAAAGATGCAGCGCTACTTTCTGTCGCCGATGAGCTAATGGCTAACGGAGCTGGGTTTAAATTTTTAGTATCATTTTAAAACTCTAAGCAGTTAGTTAAGCGAACCCTCAGTTTAATCCAGTGTAGTAACCTCCTGCTCACTTCCAAGCATCTGAACTGCACCCCCGTCTTTATAAGATTTGCGCAATCACACGGAAATGCCAGACAGATGCGACGGTGCATTCACTGACCGTCGGTTGCGCAACTCTCACAGTAAGTTACATATAAAAAGTGATTTATTTAAACACTCAAATCGAAAATTGGTAGCATTAATGATTCGTAGATAACAGGAATTGGTTCAAATGTGAAAGATATCCTAAGGGGGATTGGGGGTGCGTGAACACGGCTGGGATATAGAAGGGGGTGCGCAGCAAAAAAAGTTTGGGAACCGCTGCTGTAAAGGGTCATATTAGCACAAACTGTCTCAAGAAGATTTAAAAATATGAAAAAGTTACAAAGTGTGCCTTTAAGAGGAACGTTGATTAACTTAAAGTGATAATATGCAGTTTTGCTTGTTTTGGGCTCCCTCTGGTGTCCGTTTTAAATCACTGCATTACACAAGTTAGCATATTGTTTCAGCTTCTAAACACCTAAATCTAAGTGTTGAAACGTCTCCTCAGCCTTCATAGCTTTCTACAGGAGCGGTTATTTACTCCTTCAAAGAAATCAGCTGTGTTCAAGCAGGGAGAGATGGGAAAAAATCAGGAATCATGAGCTAAAAACACTCCAGCGCTAGCATAACAGCTAGCCACATTGGGTTAGCCTAACCCTCGTGAGACACGTGACTTCCTGGGTACCGTGACGGCGACGGAGATCTTGCAAACGTGGTATTCCGGATCTAATCACCAGATGGGGCTAAGTGACTTTTCATTAACTCTGTAAAGAGTCATATTAGCACAGACTGGCTCAAGGAAAAGATTTAAAAATATGAAAAAGTTGCATATTATCACTTTAAGGTCAGCGGGTTTTATGTTTCAGAGTAAATAACTTCTGTCAGGCTGCCCTTTTTCTGGAGTCGGTTTTAAAACCAGCCCTGGAAAACGAACATAATCAAACAAGTTCCTCTTCCAGCGTCTTAAGCGCCGTTACTGAGAGGAAAAGAAACGCTACACCGCTCTCAGAGCTCTCAGGCTTGTCGTATATTAATATTGCCTTTCTGAAGAGGGTCCCAGTGGTCGGAACGAAACATTTTCAGCAGAGTGGACTCACTCGCCTGTGAGAGGCCTTTCTTTTATTAAATCAAATAAGCCATCCAATATTTGGATTTGACACACTGTCCTGAGTAATCTCATGATAAGCTACAAATAATATCTGCTGCTCCCTGCTGCTTGAATCAGGGTACAGTTGATTCCAGTGGGAGGCAGAAAAAAACTAATAAACGCACTTCCAAGAGAAGAGATCAACAAAAGGAATTAATTTATCTGACAGGATTACAGAGAGTCCAGGAAAGCTTCGGTAAATAATGTTTTAATGTCAGCGTTCTAAGGTTTTCAGCTCGTGCAGAGGAGCCGTTCCTGTTTAAACGCGTTTCTCGTCTGAAAATAGTTCAGCGCATGAAGAAAAGCTGTCGGTACTCCGCTCTCGCCTGCTCCTTGTCACAACGTGACTAATGAAGTAAATATTTAAATCTCTCCCTCCTCCTCCTCCTCCTGCATCCTTTTAACCAGATGAAAAGCTGCTCCGCCGTTCCACCGTCTATTTTCAGGTTTCCTCGACGCAACCGCCAAGCCTCATCAAGAAGCATTAGCAAAGAAACAGCAGAGCTAGATGCACCATGGGCAGATCTGACCTTCTAACCTGAAGAAAATGTCTTCCTTCTTTTCACATTTATAATAAAAATATCACACCATTCACATGCTGAGTAATGATGTCAAGTACGTGGAAAGTTGTTTTATCGTTAATACTGCCCATTTAATGTTCGCTTTTATCACTCAAACAGGTTAGAAAGGTTAAAATATGCTGTATTTCTTACATAAAGTAATGCAATCGTGTGCATTTTTGCAGCTTTCTCTGCATTTAGTTACCTGCAGATAAATAAGAGCTTCCTGAGAAATAGAAGAACGTTCATGCAGACAGAAGAAGAAAAGAAAACGAATCTGAGAAGAATTTTTTATAGAGCACATTTAAACGACGGGCGTGGACCAAAGTGCTCCACAGACAGGGTTCTTGCAGGTTTCAGTAAATTCAATTTTAGACCATTTTTAGACCATTCTGTATGAAATTGTAGACCAAGAAGACACAAATAGGAAGGCAAATAATCCAAAAATTTCATTCATTCCATTACTAAACATTTAACGTCTAGTAATGGAATGAAGAATCCCCAGCACCTCTGATTTAGACGTTTCGTTTGACCCAAATGTCGCCCGCAGGTCGCTAGCCGAAGTGGTAGTGCGCTGAAGACTGGAGGAGGGACCGGCTACTGATGAAGATGAAGACGGCTGGGGTGGCGACCAGAACTCGGTTAAGGCTCGTGCTCGCTGAAGACTTTTCACGGTCAATCGAAGTTTCTCCGCCTTGGCGTGGGATTCGACCGCTTTTACACCCAAGGTCTCCAACTTGAGGTTTCTCTTGCAGCGAGCTTCACATTTATTACCAGGGACCGCTTCCAGCCAACTGCAACACTTGCCATTGACGAGCCACGCCGCGTTGAAAACGCACTTTCCCATCTCTTAACGACAAGCAGTCGAGAAATCCAACAAGGACCGCGAACAACACGCTAGCTACACTGGCCGTCTGGCGAACTAACTAAGCATTTCCGGTCTTCTTCGTGTAATTCGCGGTACCGCAACTGGCTTCCGGATATCAGAAAGTAAAAAAACTTCCGAAGACGGCGTTTTACTTAGCGTATTTGACCAACAATTGTCGGGAATAAAATTTTAGACTACCTAATTAAACTTTAGACTTTGGACGATAATCTGGGCGTTTTTTTAGACGTTTTTCAGGCCTAAAATTTAACGTTTGAAATTTTAGACATTATTTTGAAAGGCATCTGGCTGCAGACACAAGATGGCGGACAAAGATGGCGGACAGCCACTCTCGTACTACCGTACCGGAAGCTCTCTACCGGAAGTGACGTAATTTTCCGTACCGGAAGCGAATATCCTTCTTCTAGATTGGCTGTGGGGATTTCAAGCAAGGTCAACAACCCTCCCCCTAACCTAACCCTAACCCTAACCCTAACCAATTCCGGTACGGTATACGGAGGTTGCTGTCCGCCATCTTTGCCCGCCATCTTGTGTCTGCAGCCAGGTACTCTTGCATTTTTTTAGTCTTTTTAGTCCCCCGCGGGAACTCTGCACAGAACATCAAGGCTCTGTGAGAGCAAACAAAATAATAGAAATAAACACAAACATCAGGATCTGAATGTTCAGATGAGATCTCATGAGTGAAGGTGAACAAACATGCTTTAATGTACATGAAGTACAAAACATCAACAGTTTGCATTATTACATTAAATCCTGCAAGGCTGGTGCCACAAAAAAAAAAAAAAACTCATTAGGGGACATAATTTCCATCATGTCCCCTTATGCATATACCAATATACAATAAACCTCATTATTACAGCCGTCTGTAGAGTCAATTTCTTCTACCAACGTTATTTTGTTCAGATCCACAAAAAACACATGAAGCTTGATGTAAAATTAGCAACTCGTTAAGTGACATAAATAGTATCATTATATAAAGTTATAGTAAAAATGTATTGATATTTTAATGTTAGGAAACAAAAATGATCTGAAAACATTTCTCAGCAAACTATGAATCCTTTCAGTTTTTATAAAGAATTATTACTTTGATCAAATGAAACTTTCATTCCAATTAAATCATCATACAACCCTGTTATCCTGGTTCTAATTGTTATCAGAATAACTTGTAATATTTGTGTATAAATACTTACATTCACTTTATTTCCTTCTTATAATTCATCTCCAGGAGGATCCTAAAGCTTTCAGGTCTGCCAGACACATAGTTCCTCCAGCGTGTCCTATAGGTCTTCCTTTAGGTCTCCTAGTTGAACACCTCACCAGGTCCAGGTCCAGGAGGCAGCCTAACCAGATACCCAAGGTATATCAACTGGTTCCCCTCGATGTGCAGGAGCAGCGGATCAACTCCAAGCCCCAGATGACAGAACGTAGACACCCTGCGGAAGAATCTCGCGATCTGGCTCAGCTCTCTCTTCACCGCAACAGACCGGTACAGCGCCCGCATCACTGTAGACGCAGCACCAATTCTAACCCTGGAGGTGCTGATTCTCATCCCAGTCACTTCACACTTGGCGGCAAACTGCTCCAGTGAAAGTTGGAGATCACTGATGAAGCCAACAGGAGTACATCATCTGCAAAAAGCAGAGACCTGATCCCTAGACCACCAGATCCCCATCAGCACCTTGGCTGTGCCTAGAAATCCTGTCCATAAAAGTCATGGACAGAGTTGGTGACAAAGGACGGCCTTGGCAGAGTCCAGCTCTCACGGGGAACGAGACCGACTTACTGCTGGTAATGAGGACCAAGTTTTTCTATTATACAGGAACCTAACGGCTCGTATCAAAGGGCCTGGTACTCATTACTCCCAGAGCACCCCCCACAGGACTGTTGGGAGGACACCCATGCACCCTCTGGATCCGGCTAAGATTAGAGCTGGTCCAGGACTGAGGTTCGATCATCAGCTGGACTCTCTCTCCGGACCCCCTGCATAAAACGTAACCAGGGAGGCTCAGGAGTGTGGTCCCCTGTAGTTGGAACACACCCTATGACCCCCCCCTTCTGAAATAGGGGGACCACCACCCCAGTCTGCCAGTCCTGCAGAACTGCTTCATGTCAGGTGTTTCTATAAATATTAATTTTCTGTGCTAATACGCTTATTTATTATACAAACAAATCTGTGATATCCTTTCTGTATCTAATAGATGAAATCTGAATTAAAACCATTAAAATGACAAGTAATAATCATTAAAAACCTTTAACGTCTGGTTCCCAGTGAGACCTCGTCTGACTGAGGACAGGATGAACTTCACCGCCTCGAGGAGCTTTCATGTTGTTGATGGCTGCAACTCAATTAAAGCCAGACAGAATCTGGAGAATCAATTTCTGCATCCATCCAGTTCATAATCAGCAGCGACGGGTTGTCGGAGGGCGAGACGTCGTTCCTCACAACACCTGGGGGGATGTGACAGTGGACGTGATGAGGCTGCGGCGCTCCGTCTCTCATATCAACACAACCAAACAGCATGAGGTCGGCTCACGATTATGTTTATGAGTGTTTTTAAAATGAGATCCATCTGATTTTTATGCGTTAATGCGTTAGGACTTTCTGGTTGGTTGTTTTATGCAAAAGGTTAGACTATCCACACGTTTGACCTTCAACAGAATAGCCTTGGAACCCTAATATCACAGAATGCATGGTTATTTTTTTGCAGAGGCGACAGGATCAAAATCTGTGGTTTGCATTGAAGTCAATGGGACGTTTTTGTCCTGGAGAGGCACAAGAGGATGGGAAGTTTTAAATCTGTTGCTACACAAAAACTAATAAAGCATAACATTTGAAATTTTATCACATTCTTGACATATCCAAGGCTGATTTAGAAAAATATATTTCAGTCACCCAGAATATGTTTTATGTAAAATATCTCCTCTTTTGTCTGCTTTTTTCATGAAAAAATGAGCATCACACAATCAAGCTGGCATATAAAGGGTTAAAATTTAGATAATTATTCAATATTTGATTGTTTTGAACAGAACTGAAGTTGTTCACAAGATTTAAGCCCAAAAAGCAGAAAAAAATATTAATCTAGACCTTTTTAAAAGCAGTTTTAGAAGTGGACATTTTTGTCCGTAAGAGGCTAGTCAATTTTAAATCTGTCGCTACGCAAAAACTATAAATGCAAAAAATTCAAAATTTTAGATATTTCATGACATAACCATGACTGACTTGTAATAAATGCCCCGTGTACAAAAAAATATTTTTTTAGAAGATAATTCATGTTTTGTGTTTTTTTCATAAATTAAATCTTTGACTTTGAGTATTCAAACTGGCATTTCAAGAGTTAAAATCCTGAATGATTGAAATTTGTATATGTTTGAGCAGGGCTGAAATCGTTTAACAGATCTATGAGAAAAAAAAAGCAAAAAAAATATGGATGTATACATTTTTTATAGCCACTTTTACGAACGGATGTTTTTGTCCACTAACGACTCAAGAGTATAGTAAATTAGAATGAAGCCTGAGGGTTAATCTGACTAAAACTGTAGTTTTATTTAGATTGTGGTCTATTGTTCGGCCATAATTATAACAAAGACATTCACTATTTAATGAATAAAATCACTCAAAGCTTGATAGCCGAGCCATTAGCTTGTTAGCTTAGCCGTTAGCACATCGGAGGTTTGAATGGGCTGAATAGCGCCGCATTTTTAGTAAAACAAGAGATAAAGAAAGCAAAGACTCACCGTTAAGTTGATTAAATAAGGACAATCGATTGGCAAGGGCATCAAAAGCTGCCAAGAAGTATTCTTTGAGTAAATATCAATTTTAATAGCACAGTGCCAGACTGGAACTCATTAAAGGAAATGGAACTAATCAAAGGAAACCCCTTCAAAATAAAAGTTCACGTGATCAGTGACTAGTCGACCTTTGGTTTAAAAAGTCACTACACTGCAAAAACTGATTTCTAAGAAAGTAAAACAGCCTTGTTTTTAGACATTTTGACTTATTTTTGTCTAAAAAGAAACTATATTCTTACAGCCCTACTTGAAATAGGCCAAATCTTCTTAAATATGGTCAAATTTTCTAGATTTGAGCAAAAAACAAATCTGCAAATGGGGTAAGCAAAATTTGCTTGGCTAGATTTTTTTTAAAACTAGCGAATTGTTCTAAATATTTTTAAGGAATCTAGCCAAGCAAATTTAGCTTACCCCATTGGCAGATTTTTTTTAGCTCAAATCTAGAAAATTTGACCATATTTAAGAAGTTTTGTAGGGCTGTAAGAATATATTTTCTTTTTAGACAAAAATAAGACAAAATGTATAAAAACAAGGCTGTTTTACTTTCTTAGAAATCAGTTTTTGCAGTGTACGGCCCACAAAAGTCGACTAGTTCGTGCAACCCCTAGAAAGCAGAGAGTTCTGGGTTCACCTCCAAATAAAAACCAAGAAGCATCCTGATCAGAACCAACTCAGCTCCTTTTGATGAGGAGCAGCAGCTCTCTCATCCTTTCATCTCAGCGTGTTTATGATGATGCATAAACTTTCACCAGATGTGTTAAAGCAGAGAAAAACAGGAATTGGAACTTTTAACAAATTTGACATTTGATGCAGAGGGAAGACACCTAGATTAACAGGATTCTTTTGCCTAATTTGAATTTATTCTCTTATAAAACAAAAATAAATAATTTTGCTTTATATAAACTAAATCACCTGAGCATGGCTTTTTGTTTTTAGGCTGCCATAAAAGATCATTTTCTAATGAAATTCAGCAGCCCAAACTTCTCCCAGAGATTTTTTGTCCTTGAGCTGCTCAAAGATTCCGTAATGTGGACAAACTGCAGCAGCTTCCATGTAGCGGAAATCCATTTATCTCCCTGAGCGAGATGTCGCGTTTGACATCTGAGCCTCTCGTTTAATGTCTTCTTAGCGATAAGGGCCCGTTTAAACCCAGACTCTAAAAAAACAGAAAAGAAAGCAAAAATGCAGGAGACACAAATCCTGCAGAACAGACACAAACACGCAGAAAAAAATCCAGCTACAAGGCAGCTGAGACACGATCTCCTGTCCACAATGATTAGTGACGGCGCTCAGCAACAGAGTCCAGGTGAGACTTTCTTTTATCTTCTAGAGATAAATGTGCATTTTGTTGGACAGTGTAGTAAATAAAGTCAACGAAAAAAACAGAAAAAATGTGCTTTCTATTAACAAAATCAACAATTAAAACATGCAAAACCAGAATACTAGTTCCTGTTAAAATGAGAAAAATTCTCATCATCTGCTCAGCACTTCAGAACTCTTGACGCTACCAGAAACAGAGATGATTGTGTTTAGGTTTCATGCTGTTTCCCACTTCAGGGTTTGTGCAGAAACTCTTCTCTAATAGGGTTTTAGCTTCAGGCTAATTACCTCATGACTTCAGGTCAGATTTGTTTCCCCTCCTTGTTTCAGTGACTCAGGGTGTGAGCTAACAGGATGATAATAACACCTCCTACAACAAAATTATCAGCTCAATTTTCTTCTCCACTTGAGCTCTCATAACAATTAAAACCACTGGACTGAAGGAAAAAAGCTCATTTTCTAATGATTTTTTTAAGCAGTTAAAAAGTCAGCAGGGAGACTCTAAAATATAGGCTGCCAAACATAAATCATTTTAAAAGCACCTGCAGTTTGTTTGGGTTTGGATTTCCACTGTCATCAACCTTCATTAGGGGGGGGCAACACTTTTTAAAGATGTGTTTGTGAGCTAATTATGTAGAGAAATTAGTGGAGTGTTGAAACAGTTCGTTTAAACCAAACTGTGGTTTTATCTTCCTGCTAGACTTCACTTCTGGATGCACTAGAAGTGGCCACTTTAAAGGCATACGATGCAGTTTTGCTTGTTTTTAGCACCCCCTAGTGTCAAAAACCCCTAAATCTAACTGTTGAAATGTCTCCTCAGCCTTCACTGCTTTCTACTGGAGTGGTTCATCACTCATTTAAAGAAATCAGCTGTGGAGATGGAAAAAATCAGGAATCATGAGCTAAAAACACTCCGGAGCTAGCATAACAGCTAGCCACATTGGGTTAGCCTAACCCTCTGAGATACGTGACTTTGTGAGACTTCAGAACACCGGACCAGAGACTCAGAAGTTACAAACGTGGTATTCTGGATCCAGAGGTCGGTAGTAACTAGTTACATTTACTCAGTTACATTTACTGGAGTAACGAACAAACAAACATGTTTTAACAAAAATACACCAGACCTACAGTTTATCAAAGGAGACCACGTGTTTCTGCACCAGCTTTGTTTTCCTACTCTCATTTTCTAGCTAGCTAGATATCTGTATCTAGCTAGCTTGCGCAAAAGCTAGACAAAGCTAGTTAGCTACATAGATAGCTGCCTAGCTAGATTTTTAGCCACTTAGCTAGCTCTACTGTAAATGTTGGTATTATATTTTTTAAAATACTTTGTTTCTTCTGGTTAAAATGAGCTGTTTTGACATCATGTTATGTATGTAGCTATCAGTGTTTTTCATTTTAGCTTTTAAGATACAAGAATTTCCCCAAAACTTTATATTCGTCTGTCTGATGACATCATAAAAAAATCAGACGGACATTACTCAGTACTCAAGTAGACTTTTTATCAAATACTTTTTTACTCCTACTCAAGTTTTTTTTTTTGGACAGCAACTTTTTACTTTTACTTGAGTTAAAAATACCCTGTAAAAAGAAAACAGGAGTCTAACTTAAAAAAATTGAAGTAATCGGTCACAAGTAGTTAGACCCCTGTTTTTTTTAGGTTAGACCAATGTTTTCTTTTTTCCAGTGTATGTTGAAGTAGTGCTACTTTTATCACCTCTGTCTGGGTCCAAGCAGCAGATGGGGCTGAGTGACTTTTCATTAACGCTGTGAACTTTACAGTCCGTGTAAAGGGTCAGATTAGCACAGACCGGTTCAAGGAAAATATTTAAAAAGATGGGGAAAGTTACATACTGTGCCTTTAAACCTGGAGCTGATTTTAGACGAGGGTAATCCATGACTAAGATTATAATTGTTTATAACTTTTACACCAAAATACATTTCAAACTCCCGTCTCAAATCCAAAATGGAAGCCCATTTCTGCCACTTGTAGGAAAACAGGGAATTGTATTTTATATTTATGAGTCTAAAAGTGATCATTTTTAGCATTTTTGTTAATGGTGCGACAAAGATCTGTATTTTGATCCTACTTTTAACCGGAGCTCTTTCTGCCTACAGCTCTAGACTCATTTATGTCTATGATCTCTGGTTTATAACACTCCAACAGGAAGTGGATTTTTCCAGCCATCTGTGTGAGGCGTTCATCGTGAACGACTCCAATCAATAAATCTGTTTATGAACAGTTTAATGAATCCACAGAATTTCATGGTTAATTTAATCGATTTTCCTTTCTGCCGTTTTCGAATCAACCTGCGCAGGAGTCATTTGCAGCGTGTGGCCTTTCCTCGCCTGACCTTTCAGTGATTAATGCTCAGCCGGTGCGTCTGCGTTAACCTTTCCACACCTCTGACACAAACTCGGATCGGGTCGCTGCTTTCCACACGGGCTGATTTCACCTGCCAGACGTGTAATTAATACACCTGACTTACATGGTAAATCAGAACATTTTGTTTAGTGTTTAAGGTTTATTAGCCTTCTGACAAACACGGTAAACTCTTCTGGTTCTTTCCCGACAGCTCTTTGATTTCCAGAGTTAATTTAATGTTCTGTTTCAGCCCGAATGTCAGCATTTCTACTCTAAAACAAGTCGATCTGTATTCTTTACAGCATCGTTTCATTCATTCTGCATCTTTAATCCTACAAATGCATTCTGAATAGTAAGAAGTCAAAGCGATGCATGAGGTCTGTGAATGTCATCAGCCTGCCAATAATCATTTTTCCTGACTGTAATTATAGAACGAGTCATAAATGAATAAAAGGAGTTGGAGTGAAAGCAGACGACACATGACTGAAGCAGCGGAGGCTTTAATCTGAGTGATGGACTCATCACAGTCTGATCATCTCAGGTGTTTGTGAACTAAAGGACCTGATCTATAGTCGTTTACCTGCTTTAACAGAGCGTGATGAAGCAAACACGTTGCTAAATCAGGGTTATTTGACTCTCCTCGTTCAAACAGCATCACCTTTACAAAGGTTTCCCTTCCAGAAACCACATTTCTATTCAATGTGATCAGCTCAGGTAGAGCATAACGTCATTAAATTAAGAGTAAACTTCTGAGGCTGAGACAGGGCCGGATCTAGCCAGCCCCACTAAGGGGGGCAGGTAGAATATCAGGGGGGGCCAGTCTGCACATGCTAAGAATGTTTTGGTCATCACACCCCCCCCCCCTCCCAATCCCTTAAATGCATCAAAAACTACACCATCATCATATCAGTTCCTCTATCCATAGATTTATATTCATATTTGATCCCTACCCTCTGCATTTACCCGGGCTTGGGACGGAACAAGTAGGACACTGGCTGATGCCCTGTTGAGGCTGACCTCATCTGGTTAGGTTTTTTGTTTGGTTTTGGTTTTTTGTTCTTTTTTTGTTGTTGTTCTTTTGTGTGTTTTTTTGTTTTGTTCTTTTGTGTTTGTTTGTTTTTTGTTCTTTTTTTTGTTCTTTTGTGTGTGTTTTTTTGTTCTTTTTTGTGTTTTTTGTTTTATTTATTTAGTTCTTTAGTGTTTTTTGTTTTGTTTATTTGGCTCTTTTTTGTTTTTTGTTTTGTTTATTTGGCTCTTTTTTGTTTTGTTTATTTGGCTCTTTTTTGTGTTTTTGTTTTGTTTATTTGGCTCTTTTTTGTGTTTTTTGTTTTGTTTATTTTGTTCTTTTGTGTGTTTTTTGTTTGTTTTTTGTTCTTTTGTGTGTGTTTTTTGTTCTTTTTTGTGTTTTTTGTTTTGTTTATTTTGTTCTTTTGTGTGTTTTTTGTTTTGTTTATTTGGCTCTTTTTTGTGTTTTTTGTTTTGTTTTTTTGGCTCTTTTTTGTGTTTTTTGTTTTGTTTTTTTGGCTCTTTTTTGTGTTTTTTTTGTTGTTTATTTTGTTCTTTTTGGCTCTTTTTTGTGTTTTTTGTTTTGTTTATTTTGTTCTTTTTGGCTCTTTTTTGTGTTTTTTGTTTTGTTTATTTTGTTCTTTTTAGTGTTTTTTGTTTTGTTGATTTAGATCTTTTGTGTTTTTTGTTTTGTTTATTTTGTTCTTTTTGTTTTTTGTTTTGTTTATTTTGTTCTTTTTAGTGTTTTTTGTTTTGTTTATTTTGTTCTTTTTAGTGTTTTTTGTTTTGTTTATTTTGTTCTTTTTGTGTTTTTGTTTTGTTTATTTAGATCTTTTGTGTTTTTTGTTTTGTTTATTTTGTTCTTTTTGGTTTTTGTTTTGTTTATTTTGTTCTTTTTAGTGTTTTTTGTTTTGTTTGTTTAGATCTTTTGTGTTTTTTGTTTTGTTTATTTTGTTCTTTGTTTTTTGTTTTGTTTATTTTGTTCTTTGTGTTTTTTGTTTTGTTTATTTTGTTCTTTGTGTTTTTTGTTTTGTTTATTTTGTTCTTTGTGTTTTTTGTTTTGTTTATTTTGTTCTTTGTGTTTTTTGTTTTGTTTATTTTGTTCTTTTTTGTGTTTTTATGTTTTTTGTGCTTTTGTTCTTTTTTGTGTTTTTTGTTCTTTTTTGTGTTTTTTGTTCTTTTTTGTGTTTTTTGTTCTTTTTTGTGTGTTTTTTGTTCTGTTTTGTGTTTTTTGTTTCTTTCTTTCTGTGCCATTCATCAGTAGCTACTTTGAATGAGGACAAATGGAAGAGAATTTTTCACTGAAATATTTTTGAAATGTGTTATTTCTCCATGCAATCGCGTTTGGGGGGGGGGGCAGTCATGGAATTTGGGGGGGCAATGCCCCCCCCCCCCCCTTGCCCATGCCTACATCCGGCCTTGGGCTGAGAGTTCTGCTTCCAGAGCAAAGATCAGTTCAAGTCTGCAAAGAAGAACAAGATTAATAAACTGGAGACGTTTATGGGGTCATGCAGCTGCTGGAGCTCTGAAAAGCCCCGACCTCAGACACAAACACACTGGCTACAGATAAACGCTAAAGAAAAATCTATTCCCTCCCTTAAACGCTTTTCCCTGACTCCCGTGGAAAACACTCTGAGGTCAAAAAGGACAGATTTGTAGGAACTCCGGGAAAAATAGCTGAAAGGAGTGGAAGCACACTGGTGTGTGTTTGCTTAAGTCAGGCATGTCCAAAGTGCGATCTGGGGCCACTTGCGGCCCCTCAGAGTGACTTTGTGTGGCCCTCTCTTGGATTTCAAGAACAGTAAAATTTAGTCCTCCATCAGGCTGTTGATGCACTTTAAATAAATATATGTTCAGATTTTTACTAATGTGAAGCAGAACAACAAAAAAATACAGCTGAACTAAAAAAATTCTATTTAGTTAAAGGTTAAATCCATCTTTTATTTTTCAAGTTTTTTTCTTTTAATAAAATTTTCTGATTAAGAAAACCCTCATCAACTTTTACTACAAAACACACAAAACTTGACTAAATATGGATTCTCAAGACCAAGAAACTAGAAAACAATCGACCAATCAAATCCAAGAAATTTGATGCTGCTTTTTTTTTTTTTTAAGGAAAACCTACTTGACCCATGTTTGCAAATATTTAGTTTTGTTCTTTATAATGTTGTATTAAGTACAAAATAAACAAAGTTCACAATAAAAACTTTTTTTATTTTTGCATTTTTTAATAAAATCTAAATTTTGTGGCCCTTAAGGACTTTTAACTTTGCGATTTTGGCCCTTGTCATGAAAAGTTTGGACACCTCTGGATTAAGTGAAACAAAAAGAAGCATTTTAGATCGAAAAAGTGTTGTCAGTGGTTCCAAATGTGAATCTTTAGCTCAGTATCTATAAAACTGACTGATTCACAGCCATTTTTCTTTTTACTGATATTGACTAACTATATGGCGGAAACTCCAGACATTAATTAGACATAGACGTCCATCCAGTAACTACTTCCTGTAAGTTTAAATGAAATATGTCTGGTGGTTTATGATATATCAGCTCCACTTGTCCAATCTTGTTTGGCGTCCCCCACAGCTTTGTTCTGGGGCCCTAACTGATTCAGTGCTTTTCTTGGAAACATTTAGTCAACTTTTAAAGAAAACTTATCACCGCTATGCAGATGATATTCAGTTGTTCATCTCCTTTCACCATAACACCTCTAAGCACTTCATAAACGTCCAATTACACTGTAAAAAAAATACGTAGAATTTACGGTGAATTACTGGCAGCTGTGGGTGCCAGTAGTTCACCGTAAAAAATAGACTAGAAATGTAAATAACATAACGGTATACTATACTGTATAGAATAATACAGTATATTATTTAAAACTGTAAATTTTACAGTGAACTACTGGCAACCACAGCTGCCAGTATTTACCGTCAATTTTACGGTAAACCAGTAAAAGGCATTAAATATTGTAATTCATACAGAATCTGTGATTTTTATGGTGATTTATTGTAAATAAAGTTACAGTATTGCACAGTTTTTTAATTGAAAAACTAGCCTTTTTACAGTAAATTGTTGCTTTTTCAACATATTGCCCTTGTAAAAATAAAAGTACTTTACTGTTTTTTGATTTACAGTAATGTATTACTGTGTATATATACTACAATCATGTACTGCTTTTGATTTAACAGTCATTTACTGTTGGCTTTTTCTAGTTTTTTACTGTAATTTTTACATACTTTGTTTTTTTACAGTGTACTTGTGATATAGAAAAACCTGTCGGCGATAAAAGACTCTCAGGCCTTGGGGTACTTCAGCAAAACCTTCTTTAGGGACCTTGGGGTTACCTTTCACTCAGGTTTTATGTTAGATGGTCTCATCATGGTTTACCTCTGCAGGTCACTCAGGATGCTGCTGCCAGGCTTCTGACCACCGTTTTCACATGGGACTGCTGATTCAGCTACTTTGGCTCCCAGTTAACTGCAGAGAGCCTTTTAAGATTCTGGTATTGTCATGGAGAGCTTGTGTTCCCAGAAGGTCCCTGAGGTCCTGCAGACGGTGCCAAATATCAAGTTTAAAAGGAGACAGAGATTTCTGGAGCTGTGAAGTTAAAAACACGCCTTTTTAAAATCCGTTTTAGAATAAATTCTTTGAATGTTGTGTTCGCAAGAGATGGATGTTCTCATCTTTCTTTGTTTTTTAAGGTGGTTTAGCCTTTTAAGTTAGAAACATGAAGGAAATCCCAATAAATCGTCTCATACACTGTAAAAAATGTAATTTTTACAGTTAAAAAAACCTGGCAGCTGTGGTTGCCAGAATAATTCCGTAAAAAATACTGTGCACATGTAAAAGATTTTACTTAACAAATCATAATTAGATGAAATAATACAGATGAAAAGCTAAAGGAGACAGAGCCTTTTCATCTGTATTACTGTGGTAAACACGGTTTGTTCAGTAAAAATGTTTACGGTTCACAGGATTTTTTTAACTGAATTTTTCTGGCAACCACAGCTGCCAATTTTTTACTGTAAAAATTACGTTTTCTGTTTTACAGTGTAAATCAACATTGTTAGGATTATTTTCCTGCAAAAACACAGACTTGGAGAGAAGAAGACAGACTAATGAAAGTTAGGCAGATTTACCAATAAATGAAAAACATTATTATTTGAAAGAAAATGCCTCGAAGAACCAAAACTACCTAAAGTTTTTGCCCTGCAGGATTGAAACCTACACTGTTTTTTTAATGTAATTTTTACAGTAAAAAAAAAAACTGGCAGCTGTGGTTGCCAGAGTAATTCTGTCAAAAATACTGTGCAAATGTAAAAAATTTTACTGAACAAATCGTAATTAGATGAAATAATACAGATCCAAGCTCCAAGGCATCTGTATTACTGTGGTAAATACGGTTTGTTCAGTAAAAATGTTTACGGTTCACAGTATTTTTTACTGAATTTTTCTGGCATCCACAGCTGCCAGTTTTTTTAATGTAAAAATTACATTTTTTTTTACAGTGTACTTGTTCATTTAGAGATCAAACTGAAGCCACACACTTAGGTTCTAAAGTTCAGAAAACCCCCGCAAAAAGATTTACCAGCAACCCTGAACGCTCCTATAAAGCGAGTAAATAATAGCTGTAAAATTCCAACGTGACAGATCGACTTGGGGAAGCATGGATTTCTTTGTACAGTATGTAAATAGAGACCTTTCTGATGCATCAGCAGCACGAGGGAACGTCTCACTCGTATCGATTTCCACCCTGATCTCATTCTGATCTCCATCTGTATGCACGGAGCCGCTGTTCCATATGGATGACTGGAGTCTGCACACTGGGTGGTCAGCACTTGTTCTGCTTTTTTTGAAACCAAATGTGTATTTTTGAGATGAAGTTATTGTAAGGGAGTCTTTAGCTTTTAGCTGAACGGGGACTGCTGATGCACTCAGAGTGTTGCAGGTGTTTGAGGAAATGTGTCACCTGTTGAATCAGCCTCCCAACTTCTCCAGGATCTAAGTTAATTGAATGTAGCAGACAAATAAATCCAGTCAGACGACGGCTCTGGTTCCACCAGAGGAGTTAGAGCAGTAAAAGGAAGATTTATGACTGCATTAAACTCACGTTTTTAGCATTTTGTTCTTTTGTGCAAAAGTTATGAATGAAAAAAGCTTCCTGGACAACCTCTTTTTAGAGAAATACAGGATGAGTTTTAAAAAAACCCAACAAGCTCTTGGACAAAAACAGTTTAATTAAAGGCACGCCTCATAGCACAATCAGAAATAAAGAACATCAGCATGATGATTCAGCTTCCCGCTGATCTGTGACCTGAGTTTTCTCCAGTCTCCTGGTGGAGTGAGATTTATAAGGTCTGCTGGGAGCTGAAGCCCGACTCTCTCCTCAGCGGCTAACAGCGTCCCGTGGGACACAAGCTTCCAGCTTCCTCATGAGTGTCTCCGTTTGTGTCATTGTCATGTTTCACTCTCCTCCAACAGGTAATATAGAGAGCTGAAAGCCGTCTGCTTAAGTCCAAATTGCTTTTCTCAGGCTGCCTGACGATGTGGATGTATGCCATCTGGAGCTGTGACCTTGGGAAACATTCGCTCTGCACCCAGACGTCGTTTGTCAGCGCTGACGGCGACCGCAGGCGAAGGAAATGTGGAGTCATCGAGCTGTTCTGAGCACAAGCACATCCCATAAACGATTTTTCATTTCAGTTATAGAATCAAAGAGCTTCATAGATCAAGAATCTCTTTCAAACACTGAATTTTCCTCATTCAGTTCATCCAGAGATAATCAGCGCTCCTCATGCCTGAAAAGGATCTGAGAACGTTTCATTCTCCATTTGTATTCATCATAAGTGGATGATGTCATTTTTGCATTTATTAAATGTAATAAAAGACAAAGACGGCTCAGATTTACAGCAGAAAATAGAACAAGGTGAACTAAAGGGGGATTTTCAGAGGAAGATCTATGAAATTCAACTAAATTTGGATGTTTTTCATTAAGTTTTCATAAATTTGTCAGCTTCTTTTTTGCAGATTCATAAAATATGTTCTTTACAGCTTCAGTCTTGGACAACTTTTGCCTTTTATCCTCACAAGTTTATGATTTCAGAATCAAATTTTCTGGATTTTTTCCTCCATTTTAACATATCACACACATAAATGAGCTCTTTTTCCATCAAAACAATATATTTTATTACTTTAGATTAGTTTTTCCAGACAGCTGGACCTCCTTGTAATTTTAAAGTGGATTTGATCAGTAGTTCTCCAGGTTTTTCAAATGAAACTTTTTAGCCGTTTCACTGATTCTCATTTCCTCGCACCTAAACACGACCTATGAACTGTGAGTTGTAGATGGTTTGGGGTTTAACCGGTAAAAACAGAACCATTTAACTCAAATCTTTCATCAAAATCTGACCTTTAAACACAACAAATACAAGAAAAGGAACATGAAACGTCTCTTTTATTTGAATATTTTGCACAGAAAAGGTCAGATTAGCATCCGATGCTGCAGCAGCGTGTCGTGTGTTATATAACTGATTATGCTGAGGTGTTTTCCATGTTAGGAACATCCTGAGTTCCCCTTAGAGCAACAAAGAGGGATTTGATCTGTGATTTTAACCGATCATCTGCAGAGGAGCAGCATGAATAATTAGTTCAGACACAGAAACTCATTGTTTCTGTTTCCTGATGCTCCTGAGAGAGTTTCAGAGGCATCAGGATGAGTACTTCAGGAACATCTGGGGAAATATACGTCTCTCTCCTCTGAGCTGCACAAAAGAATTCCTCACTGGTGAAAACTGGAGCCGGATTCTATTAAAGGTTCTTCTATTTTTATATGCTCTGACAAATACAAAATTTTAGTTACATATTTAAAGGATTTTTCTGATGTTTCTGCTTCCTGAACGTTGACATCCTTCAGGATTGAGGAGCTAACAGCTGGTCCAGGAGCAGCCAGTGGATCACTAAAGTCTTTAAATAGATCCAGTCTCTTAAATATCATTGCTGTTCGTGCATTTTTATAATATTAATGCCATCAGTTTCACAGCTTATTTACATGGATCCTGTGGTTCTTTAGAGAACTGGTGCATCTGAAGGTCATCCTGCAGGGATTTCTGCATATTTCCCCCCAAATATACTGTAAAGTTTAATAAAATGCTTTTCACATACTGGAGCTGTTTTAAGATGGCAGCCTTTAAACAACACCAAAACATTTTGAGTTCTCTGGGAACAAGTTTACAGTTTATGCTCTGATCCTCTCCTTCAGCCGGCAGAAAATCCAGCTCCTGAAGCTTCAGCCTGTAAAACGGTCGGTAAAATCAGAAATTACCCAAACAGTTCGTCAAACCTCTGGAAGAAGAGACTCTCGTGAGAACTGGACTTAAATCAAGGCCGGATGTAGGCATGGGGGAGGGGGGGCATTGCCCCCCCAAACTCCATGACTGCCCCCCCAAACGCAATTGCAGATTGCAATTGCCCCCCCAAATGCAGAACAAAAAACAAAACATAAAACACAAAAAAGAACAAAAACAAAAAACAAACAAAAAAAAAAACAACAAAAATCAAAAAACACAAAAAGAACAACAACAAAAAACCCCAAAACAAACCAACCCTAACCAGATGAGGTCAGCCTCAACAGGCATCAGCCAGTGTCCTACTTGTTCCGTCCCAAGCCCGGGTAAATGCAGAGGGTAGGGATCAGATATGAACATAAATCTATGGATAGAGGAACTGATATGATGATGTCATAGTTTTTGATGCATTTAAGGGATTGGGGGGGTGTGATGACCAAAACATTCTTAGCATGTCCAGACTGGCCCCCCTGATATTCTACCTGCCCCCCTTAGTGGGGCTGGCTAGATCCGGCCCTGATTTAAATACTGTTGAACTGCAGAGTCGTAGAAAATGAACATAAAAACTTTGTTATGTAACTTTTCTTGTTGCGATTTTGTCCCAAAGTGTCCTGATTAGGTCTCCATTTCTTTGCATTTTCCCCTCATTTTTCATGAGAAAGCTCCCCCCAAAGTCATTTTATTTTTATTTACTAGCTTTGAAAAAAGGCTTTGATTGTCTGCACTTTCTTCTGTTTGAGGCTTTTATGGAACGCCTCCCCGAGGAGGAGATTTTGAAAAAGACTCAAAAGTTTTTAAAGAGTTTCCACATTAAAAGCAACCAGAGGAAGAAACCCCCACGACCTGTTTTTCTTTACTTTCCGTCGTAATCTATGTTTTACAACTGATTTATTCTTGATTTTAGCCCTTATATAAGTTATTTTTAATATGCTTGCCCTGATGTGTTTCTGGCTCATTGATAAGCAGCCTGCTGGCTCTGATCGTCTATTAAAGCAACAGCAGCAGCAGCAGAGACTGATTTAAGTCATTAACGACTTTATGGGCGCTTTGTTTAGACAGCAGCAGCAGCCATTTAGCTCATAACACGTGATAAAACTAAATGACACCCTCAGATGGTTCAGTTTGATGTGCAGCATGTTAGGAGGAATCCAGGCTTCACCAAACATTTACAGGGTTGAGACAAGCTGATGACCCAACACTCTGTCTGTTGTTTTAAATGTTATATACATCAAAACACAACATTTATCAGCATGCATTGCCTAGTTTAACAGGTCAAATATTATTTTGAATAAAAGCTTTTGTCTCTTTTAAATTAATCAGTGATTTAATTGATTAATGAGAATGGATGGAAAACTTCATCTGGCCGTCGCTGAAGGATAAACATCAGGTGTTCTGGTTTGGGTGTCTGATTTTAGCCATCTTTCTTGTTTTTTAGTCTTTTTTTGTGTTTTCAGCTCCCCAGATCATTCATCTCCTTCCACACCTGCCCTTCATCCATTAATCAGCCCAGCTGCGTCTCATCGCAGTAATCAACCCTCCCTGTATAAGCAGTTCTCAGTTTCTTCCCTCCTGTTTGCATGAAGGACCTTTCATGCTCCTGTTTTCTTTGTCGTTTTCATTGTTAAAGTGATTTTTTCCATTTCTACCCACCTGTCTCTGCTCTTGGCTCCTATAGCTTCAAACATAACATAATGGATATTTGGAGGAGTTTTTTCCCACAAGTCATCTTAAAAATGTCAATTTTTTAAAATATTTTTTATGCACTCAGCAGTTTTGTGAATAATCTGCACTGTTTAATATGAATCCACTGAACATCTGGACTGAATTAAGTGAAGATCTTCCATAACGTTCTGGTTTAGGAAGTGTCTGATCTCTCTTCTCCAAGGGACATCAGATCCAGAACCAGAGCTAAAACATAAAGACGATCATCCAGACATACAAATATTCACCCTAGTTCCTTCAGGCTGGAGGCTGAGCAGTCACATGCTGAGGAGGATCTTTCCCCAGAGGGGTCAGTATATAATTTCATGAGATTTGGTAACTTAGTTGACATTTTTTAACGTTTTCAGGGTTTAAAATAAAAATGGCTGCCTATGACCAAACACCACATGCCATTTTACTGAAAAACTCTTCTAAATATTATATGGAAAATTTAAAGTTATTTAAGAAGTTATTGTAGTAATTTGTTGACACCGTGCCCCAAGCCCTACTTTAGGTGAAATAACTGAAAAAGTGTAGAGGGAACAAACCTTGGAGCCTTGCTAGTTTTCTCTTCAGGAGTTGATGACATCATGTGGAGCAGGTCATGTGACTCTTCCCTGAGGGGTGTATTTGTTATGAGTAACTTAGTTGACAGTGACTTCTCGGACAATCATTCAAAGTGTTATTTCTTATTTAAATTGTGACATATTGCCCAAAAAGACATATCATAATTACTTCAACTTAATGCCAAGAATGCAATTAAAAGAGTTTTTGAATACGTTTTAAAAATTATTGTTTAGCAAATGAGAAGGTGAATCATTTCGGATGGTAACTTAGTTGACATTTTAGGGATATCTAGTCATTTTTTATAAATAAATCATTATTTCAATAAGAAATCACTATAGTATTTGTAAAGATAAGATCATGAAGAACACAGAAGACTTTTAAAATTTCATTTCAATGAACAAGTTTGCAAGATAAATCTCATGGACTTAAAAACTCCCGAAATTATATATTGACCCAGAGGCTGTGAGACTCCTAACGCACTTCCATATGAATTTAGATGTTTATTATTGACTCTTCTTTAACTTTCTGATACTTGAATGTATTTTTATGTTATCCTGAGAAACACATCTGTGAATGACAAATTAATCAGTAAATAGTTTAAATAATTTATTAAATAAAGTTTTTTTTAATAAACCCTGACAAACAAAAATGTAACATTTCTCTCCTTAAACGAGCTGCATATTGGTTAGAAATGAGAATTTTTTTAATTAAATTCTGGGTTTTTTTTAAATAAAAGTTTAAATTTCAGTTTTTCTATCAATTCTGCCACAAGGGGGCGCCTCAAATCCCTTATTTAAATTCTTGACTGAATTCTTTCCATCATAATTTTGGGTTCATTTCTTGATGTTTGGGCTGCGTGATGATTTAAATCCACTGCAGTGACCTGATGACGGCAGAGGAGGTTAAAACGGTTTTCATCCTCTACATCGTTAAATCTTCTTCTGAAAACTTGGTTTGGATCAGTTCTCCGGGCAGCAATTTAAGGTCCTCTGAAGTGATGGAGACACGACTGAGAGTTAGTGTGAAGAAAATGAGTTGCTCTTCACAGACCATCGCTAATCATCTGGGGTCAATTAGAGAAGCAACACACACACACACACACAGTTTCCCTCTATTAGCTCCTCCATCCCTACTGTATTTTCCAGCTCTAAACCTGAGTCAGACTTTTTTTAAGCTCCCACAAAAAACAATTCCTTAAACAAATCTTGGAGGTTTTATCTGGATTTGTTTAGTAAACAGTAAAACTGTTCATTTGTTGTTTACATATCCTGTAATATTCACTGTTTTCTGGCGCTTGTTGGTGAAAACAAATGATTCCCTCAGCAGGAGCTGCCTGGAACCAGCGTTGGCTCCAAGTGGCTCCCAGGAACAGTTTCAGTGCTGGCTGGGTAACGACGAGCCGCTGTCAGTGGGGAACAACAGAAGCTGTCAGAGCAAACATACTGTGTGAATTGAGCGAGCTGCCATTGTACCTGCCGCCTGAGGCGAGACAGAGATACAGGAGGAGAGGATGAGACTCGGAACTGAAAGCTTCCCAGCTGCTGTGGCGCCGTGTGAACATGTCAGCCTGCTCTGGATGCAGACGCCGCTGAATTTTTCATGCAAGCTGCAACCGAGGAGTCGTTTCTATAGGAGCAAATCAACACTGATGTTGGGTTTTAGCTCATTTAGATGCACTGCACAGAAACGTTGTGACGTTCTGCAAAAAACAATCAGGTTTACTAGAAATTTCTCCAGACCTTTTTAATAGTAAATCTAAGTAACTTCAAAATCTCACATAACGACTCCAAATCAACCAATCACAGCAAAGCTCCCTTTTTGCTAATTGGCTGCACTGATTCTCCCAGCATTAAAGATAAAACCCTGATGTAAACTGGTAAAACCTTTTAAAAATAATACATTGTTTCACATTTTAGAAAACAAAAAGGCTCAAAAGTCTCCCATGCTTTCCCAGACCGGCTGGAAATGATCATTTCCAGACTGATTTATAGAATAAATAATTGGTTAATACAAATATTAAACAAAAATCATCAGATGCAGACAAAAAAAAACCAAACATTCCCAGCAATGAGATTCCTTTAAAAGCTACTTCAGTCGTTCTGCTGGAGGAGAGATAATGGAGGAAAAGATCCGTCTCCAGTGTTACACTGTAAAAAATAAGGAACATTTCACCATTAATAAGCTTAACACCAAGAAAAAAAGAAATTTGCACATAATGTACTTAAGGTCCCATATTCTGCACTTTCTATGCACTTTGAATCATTTCTTTTACATCTCAATAACATGTCAAAGCTCTGCATTGGTCAAACTGACCCTTAAGCCCCACCCATGTCTCTTCTCCGTGATTTCTCGAGACGTTGGTGGGTCTTCAGGGTCTCAGATTAAGAGAGTAAAAAAAGACGTTTGTACTCGTTGATCAACCATCTACGAAGCTTTGCTCGTAGCGTCACCGTGACTGTTTGCTAACGTTTGTGAGGACGAGCGCTCTCGTGGTTTTTAAAGGACGGGGGCGGGCTCAGGTAGCCAACGATGCTCGTGATTGGCTCTGTCCTCTAGAGAGGAGTGGTCTTTCCCCTTCTTGATGTCATCAGGGGAAAGATTTAGAAACCACCCGTTTTAGCATTAGCTCAAAACACATCTAAAAATGAGAATCAGGAAGTGAAAACGGTGAAAATATTTGAACACTTTTGTCTTTTGGGACTGATATGACTGTTAGATGATCTTTAGGAAGTGAATTTAGCAGAATATGGAACCTTTTTAAAATGTTACAATTAGCAGAACAGGTTGGTTTATTCTACTTCTCTATAAACAACTTAAGGTGGAAAAATAAATCTTCCCTCTGGACCTGACAGTTCCTTGAATTTCTGTTAAATTAAAGAAATTTACATGAAAAGTAAAATAAGAAAATCCCCAAAACAAAAGCGGTTAGCTGGCTTCAGAAGCTGTCGTCTTCATGTTAGGTTTCAGGGTTTAGTCTTATTTCTGTTTTGTGTTCAGAACATTTGTTTTTAGTGCTCATTGTTTCTGTCCTCAGCCTCTCACCTGATGTTCATCTGCTAATCAGCCCAGCTGCTCCCACCTCACCGTTTTTTCAAAAGGTTTGAGTCTTTGTTGCGTCTTGTTACCTGTTTTTGTTCTTTTAGAACGAGTTTATCTCATTTCCTCAGCTGCAGTTTGAAGTCTAATCAAACTCTAAACAGCAGCTTCTTTGGGACTATATATATATATGCTTGATATTGGTGAAAATCACTAATCAGGTGATCAAAAATACAACCATAAGTCAGATTGGTGTAGTAGTACACACTGACGGAGTTCTTAAAGGGCTGAACTATGAAGCTTGTCCGACTACGTTGAGTTGAAAGTCAGAGTTTCACGATGGAGAGTTTCTTTTAGATCGCCATGGCAACGAGACAAGGAGACAAGACTTCAGCTCCACATCCTAAAATCTCAGACTACAGAAACACGAGGTGACTCAGAAGACCTAATGCCTGAGACCTGATAGCAGAATTCTTGTTTTTATCACACCTGATTGGTTGCATGACAAAAACAAACTATCTTATTATAAGAGCCTGAACATAAAGCCAGTTGCTAATCATGAAAGATGATGGAAGTCTTGATTAAAACTTTTCTAATCCATCTCTGATTTACTGAGAAAACTCTGCACAGAAGCTGATTCTTTGTTCACTGAATGCACCATTGATCCACAGTGGGCTCAGAACCGGTCTGGACCATTTAGCTTTGGGAGAGGAAGACTTGGACAAATCGTCAGTCTTTTGTTTTGTTTGTGGGTCACTCCACTAAGCCGTGCTCTCCTGGTGGGTTGCCCGGATCATTAAAGCCCCGCTCCGCGCTCCTCCTTTGTTGTTTTTGTTCAGAACATTCCTTTTCCCTCTCTCTTGGTTTTGTTTCGCCCTCAAAGTCGTTCTCTCTCCTCTCTTTGCGGCTAACATGCTCCCTGACGCTCAGGTCAGAAGACGTGGTCTCACTCAGCACTGCGAGGAATGAGAGAAGTGTCCATAAGCAGAAAATTGCCCTTGCTGATCCCTTAAGAGAGGCTGGGAATTAGATATCCTTGGTGATAGCTGCCACTGAGGCTCCACTTAGCAGATATCACACTGCATTTCCCTTTGGGCTGTCCCAGCTTTTACCTCCTGATAAAAATATATCAAAATGCATCAGGACTCGGAGCACATGAGGGAGGAAATCCATCAGGACTCAAAGTGTGAGTGACAGCTGAGATGGCACCCTGAGATGACTCCTCTTGTGAATATATGAGTAAATTGAACTGCTAGTTGCCTCTTTTGGTTTGTTTTTGTGCCAGTTTTTGTCAAATTCTACCTTTTAGGGACACAAAGCGTCACCTCTGGGGTGGTACCCTTCAACGATCCTGCTCTGGTACCTTCAGTTGGTGTGCTTGTAGAAATCAGTGTTGCACCTCAGGTGGCAGAACTGGACCCTAAAAAGTTTCCAATCATTTTTTACTAAAGTCTCCTTGACAGGGGTTTGAACACTTTACCTTGCAGGTCAAAGATAAAATCACCTGATGAGACGATATTTGGGGAAAAGATGTTTCAATAAAAACCTTAATATTTAGATTTTCCCATCCCCTTGTAGCGTGATCAAATACGCTAATCCTCTGACATTTGACCACCACACACAGTCCCATACTCTTTCTGCCAATAACTTGGACTATAATGACCCTTCATCCTGTCCTAACCTCTGATAACCTGACTCTACATTCTTAAACATGTCCTCCTGGCTGGCTCGCCATTATGTAGTATAATGGAACTGGCTGGATCGGCATATGAAGCGTTGTGAATTAACTACACCCTCTTCAAGTAAATATTAAACACATTTAAGGATTAAGAATGAAAAGTGATAAACTGTCATTTAACCTTGTAAAATGGCTAATATTTATTGAAGCTAACTTAGGGTCTTTGAAGGTTGTATTTCAGTGATTAATACAAATTAATGTAGTATTTTCAAATATGATATAACCTCTGAACTCTGACCCATGTGACCATCACAAACAATAACCATCTTTTTTTCCAAATAACTTGGAATACAATGACTCTTTTATTATGTTTAACCTGGATTAACATTCCCAGATCAAGGTCGTTTTTTCCGGAAGACTCTACAGGACTCTCTTTGGTTATAATGATAACTCAAATACATCCTGATGTCTCCTTCTAAACGTCATTACTCTTAATTAAACTGTTTAAAAATGTCTTAATATGATCAATGCATTTTCTTCCACAGTATTATGAATGTTTGATCCAGCGTCAGTATTATTTCATATGTCTACTTTGCTAAAAGGTTAAATCATATTAATACTCAGTTCAGTAGTTAAGTACTGTCCCTTTTAAAGATCTGAGTCACGTGACTTGTTAAAACTCTCTGATTGGGCCACGTTCCACTGCACAGTCCACATAGCTCCTTCCGCTCCTGGAAGTGTGCAGTTCTGGTCTAAACACTAACCAGACGACACGCTGGCTGTCAAACTCTACACAGCTCAGCTATTTTCCTAAAGGTGCCGGCTCCCCTGTACGGGACAGCCCCGTGAGCCGATGATCATTGCCCTTTCCCCTGAGGTTCGACAACACCTGTCCGCCTCTCTCTCCGACATGGGAAAGGAAGATACTGCTCTGTTAGCTCACCCTGCTAACCCCCAGCTAATCCAGACATGGCTCCACTGACGACCGCATGCATCGGACGGCTTCCGTGGCCTACGGCGGTCCCCCGACCTCCACAGGCATCCGACCCGGACAAAGGGGGAACTCTCCACCTCCACGTCGTCCCATCTGTCTCCATCGGCGTCGATCCCGGAGCGGCGTATAGTGAGTCAATCCAATCTGGTAAAGCTGACAGGCCTACTTTGATAAAGCTAACACTCACACCGTAGCTTGCACCAAAGTAACTCCACTCCAACTAAACTAAATTAAGACAAAACTTGCTAGTGATTCTACAGAAGTATGTGCAAATTATAAACTAAAAATAGAGTTTATAATGCTACATTAATAATCTGAACAGAGGCCAGCCAGTTCCATTATACTACACCCTCAAGCTCAGTGGATATTTGTACCTATAGGAACTTAAAAATGATGATAAAAGATGCAAAAATGTTCCTTGTGGTCCAAAATTGGGTGTAAAAGTACAAATTGCCACTAAATGCAGCTACCTTTTAATGCACATTTCCACCACATAAACACTTTATTCCCTCAAAGATGAGTCCCAGCTGGATTTTATTTTTTCCCACGCACCATAAACGTCCCTCAGGTTACAGATCAGCTGTCGTGAAATTGCTAAAGTTCATTATGTAGCAACAAAGCCGTTCTTCTATTCACATTTTTTCATGCTACTTATATTCTGACAATATTTGGTAAAGAAAACAACACATTTTTTTCCTGTGAATTCTCCTCACTCTCCTCTGGGCTTCAAATAGTAATTATTTACCCCTGGAACACACACACACACACCTACACACACACACACTTTCCTCTCCAGCTCACTGACCTGAATAAATATGCATTAAACAAACGATTTGGCTGCTTCGTTACGTTTAATAAACTAAGAAACAGGTGTGAAATAAGATTTTGTTTATGCAGATTTATCAGGCTAATGTGAAAGCAGCAGCGAAAAGAGAGAGAATCCGTCGTGTTCGCCCACCTGGGGATTTTCAGTGGCCTGAGTGTAAACTGGGTTGTGATGAAGTCTTACATGGTGTGATTGCTCTTAATGAGCCTGTAAGAATCACCCTGATGATGTCAGCCCACATCGCCTCTCACCTTGTTAGCTCCCATCGGAGTCCTCTGATGGGGCTTTTAATATTTAGGGAGGAGAGATGGAGGAGAAAGAACTGCTGCACATAAAATAAGAGTCTTAACGGAGTGTTTTGTGTAAAAGTTTTAAATTATTAGATCGTATCCTATAGAGGGGTTTCCTTCTTCCTTCCTGTTCTGGTAACTTATGTAGATTTAACAGATTTACTATATGGAGAGATACTCCTCTTGTTGTGTAGTTAACTTTATTTAGTTTAGGGCATGGCAGACTGCATCTGGCTCTAAGCAAAAGGGTGGACATGAATAGAGACAAGAGAAAAATTAGAGTGGTCATTCTCAAACTGGTGGTACGCGAAGGACCCGACCCTTTTCTTTTTAATTAAATATTGGTGACTAAAATAGTGAACATTTTTTAAAATTAAGCATTTGTAACGGCATTTGGCCTAATTTGGGTATATTTTCACCATTATTAAAGTATTTTTATATTTATTTATGATGTGTTATGTCATGACGTACTTCAGTTGTCTGAACGCCGGATGGGCTAACAGTTTGTGCACCACAGATTAGCTTAATGGTTAAGCTAAAAACATCGGTGCCAAGCAGGGGTCGCGTTAACGGAGTATTTTGCTGTTTTTTTTTTACTTTGACGGACGAATCTTAAGGCCGTTCGTCATTTGACAGATAAAAATTCACACACCTGTGTATGTGTGTGTGGGCAGGCGCCTTCTGACCGCGCAGAGCGATTAAAATCACAGCTAGCAGCAGCTGTGTGTAATGACGGGATCTCGCCTCGCCATCTTCCGCTTATCTGGGTCCAGGTAGCAGGCCGGGAGCCCAGACCCCCCCACTCCCCAGCCTCCTCCTCCACCAGCCAACAGGACTTGTCCGAACCAGTGGTTGAAGTGGGTTGGTACGCGGCGGTACGCAGTACCGGCACTTCTAAAATTTAGCTCTTTAGCGTTCCGCCACTTCTCGGCACGCTGAGAACGTACTCATAGCGTCCCGGAACGCTCAGTCGTGAGCGTCCGTTTAAATCCTCTTGCGAGCACCCCTGGTAGTGGTCAGTGAGCTCACGTCCACAACACCTCCGTGTTTGGGTTTAACCGGCATAGATATACAAATGTAGACGCCTCATTAAGCGCTGGAACCATTATCGAGGGCGTAAAGAGGCATCTGTGCATACATATGTCTATGTTCTCGTCTGGCGCTCTTCACAATGCGCAGGCGCAGGCTGACCAAGCGAACAGTGGTTTCTGTGACAACCGGTCAACCGCGCATGCGTCGTTCTAGCTGCTGTTGCCGTGTTTATTAGCTTAAACAAATGATGAGAGATCGAAGGTTTCATTTTCTGTTTGGCTTTTTTGATAATTTAATAAAGCAATGGAAATTAATTTTGTAATTGTAATCATTTTATGTACGTATAGTCAACATTTGATTTAATTTGATTATATATGAGATTTGAGCTGAGCTCCATCCCTTTCAGTTTGCATTATGATGCATAGAGAGAGGGGAACGTCTATTTACTGAGCTATATTTACACTCAGGAACCTCAACATTTCATGTTCCGACCTCCATTAAAGAGAGTACCACCACTTCTTGTTGTCCACTTCAAGCACTGGTCCGAACCGCCTCGGAGGAAACTCATTTCGGCCGCTTGTATTCGCGATCTCGTTCTTTCGTCATTACACAAAGCTCCTGAGGACTGGGAGGTAGACCGACCGGTAAATAGACCCATGTTTTCTGGTTCTTTACCACGACAGACCGGTTCAGCGTCGCATCCCTGCAGACGCTAACCTGATCCACCTGTGATGTTTTGTGGCGTTCATGTTGAGTTTCCTGATTTGTTTGAAAACAACTGATCTACAGGTTGCTGTGGTAACGAGGCAGCGTGGGGTGCATGACAGCTGGAGGAGTGAGAGAGTCCAAACCCAGGAAACTACGTGGTTTTTGCTTTTGTTGTGTAACGCGGCGACGGCCGACGATCTTCCTGTTAATAAATAAAACTAAGAGATTTGGAAAAACTGACTTTTTTGTGTGAGAGACCATTACAATATTGTTAACATGAATGAAAAGTGATTAATGTTGAAAATGTCATCATCATATTTCTTTTAATAATAAGTGATGGATACAAATGGATTATGACCGGATTTTTTGTAGCCTGTCAGTCAAAATGACCTCCAACAACAGCAAGGTCCAACATCATGGTGGTACTTGAAGGTCCTACATAGGTTTAAGGTGGTACTCGGGTTAAAAAAGTTTGACAACCACTGAATTAGAGGATGGGGAGAGAGATTATTATAATGATGATGAAAACAAGGGGGTCACATGTGCTGAGGGACCAGGATCCCTGAGCAGACAGACCATTATCAAGCCCAGGAGCAGAGAGAACCAGCAAGAGAGAAATAGTGTTTTTTTTAGTTGTCTTGAAATGAATTTAATCTCATAAATTTGATTTGTTTATGCAAACTTTTATTTTGTAGGGGTTTTTTTTGTAGCTCTTTTTAGTTTCAAAATAATATGATAAGAGTATGAACCCTCTGAAAATAAAACGAGGCATACAGTCCATTCTAGATGATGCTAATGATAATTTTCAGGTTTATTTTTTTAGACTGAACTTCTGCATCTGTCCTTCTGGACAAACTGATGATTTCATACAAATAAATCATTCATTTCTCATGAAAAATGCCCCATTCAGCTTCCACTCTTCTTGTTTTTGTTGGGGTTTTTTTTTTTGCATGATCAACACTTCTCAGACACCCCATCATAAAGTGCTTTGATGTTTGACCAGTGGTGAGTTCACTGACCCTGATCTTGGCTTGGATGCATACGTTTAATTTTATCACAGAAATGATGTTTTTTTCTTTTAAAGCTTTTAATCATTTTATTTATTTGTTCAGAACTACTGTATTTGCTCGCATATAAGACGAGGATTTTTTCATTAAAAATAATTTTGAAAAGGGGGGGTCGTCTTACTATCGCGCCCTAGCAGGGGGCGCATGCTTTATGTTCAAACGGCAGAAGCGGCGGCGCCAGCAGGAAGCAGCTAGACTGCGAGCAGTCCCAGACGTCCGTTCCACCTCAAAGTTACAGGTCTATTGAGGATTAAAACACCTGATGGCTCCAGCCAGATCAACTTCTGGCGTTTCAGACTAGTTTGGGTTTTTGGTCCGGTTCTGTTTAGTACGTACGGAGCCGACACCTTCTGTCGGACCTCGCTGATTGGGGATTACTGGACCCGCTGCGGCTGCAGTGTTTTCAGCGTGAGCTCTGGTGAGCGCGGCGCTCGAGTCACACACGCATTCATCCTCAAGCCTGAAAAACACCTGAGAATCCAGCGCTGCCTGTGTCCACACACGGGACCCATTTCTGAAGCTGCGCTCACGCACGCACACACACACACACACACACACACACACACACACACACACACACGCGCACACACACACACACTCTCAGTGAGAGAGAGATGAAGGAAGGGAGGAGGGAGGGCCCACTCAGCCAGACTGAGGAAGAGAGAGCTTCTTTTTTCTCTTTTTTTTCCCCAATTGACTGAAATCTGTTGTCACGTAGAACTTTAATTCCTGTCTGATCAATATGCAAATATTAAAGCAGTCTATAATTAAGGTGTCATATACCTTAATTAAAAATAGTTTCTTTATAAAGTGAATTTATTCTTTTTTCTGAAAATCAGTCTTGAAAAATGGGGGTCGTCTTATAATCAGGGTCGTCCTATATTCGGGCAAATACGGTACATTACAAACAGGGTATCCGCGGGTCCTTAAAAAGCCTTAAAAGGTCGTAAATTTGCATTCACAAAATTAAGGCCTTAAATATCATTAAAAATGATAAATATTTCTTAAATTCAGTGTCCAGAGGTCTTAAATTTTTAGGACCCCTATGATTTCTGGGTTACGAGGAAACTGAAACTCAGCAGTACACCAGACCGTAAGGGTCTAGGACCTAGACCCTTACGGTCTTACGGCAGATTAAAGCGTGCTGTCCTGTAGCGCAGGTCCCGGACCAAAGTTAACATCACAACTGCCTGATGGCCAGTCCAGTCCAGTCCGCTCCACAGCAGGTCCTGTCAGCGACAGCGGCTCGGCGCGGGCCGCGAGGGGCTCACGCCGGGCGATCAGAGACACACCTCCAAGCCCGTTGAGGCAGGAGAGCGTGGCTGACAGGTTTCTCAAAGAGCAGCACCTCGATCTGCTGGGCTGCACGTATGGTGGGGACGCAGCACTATTTCTGCATCGCTGGATCAAATTGTTGGTGGGGGCATTTCAGTGATTTCTGAAAAACCGGTAAATGACAGAAAATATTCCGTTAACGCGACCCCTGCTTGGCACCGATGTTTTTAGCTTAACCATTAAGCTAATCTGTGGTGCACAAACTGTTAGCCCGTCCGGCGTTCAGACAACAGAAGCACGTCATGACATAACACATCATAAATAAATATATCTTAATAAAAATACTTTAATAATGGAGAACCTATACCCAAATTAGGCCACCTCCCCTTACAAACGCCTAATTAAAAAAAAGATTCACTGTTTTAGTCACCAATATTTAATTAAAAACAAAAGGGTCGGGTCCTCCGCGTACCACCAGGGGGCGCTCGCGTACCACCACAGTTTGAGAACCACTGGCCTAGGTCACTTAAGGCTGTTATTATCTCGTTAATTCAGTAAAAAGGAGCTTTTTAAAAAATTTCAGATGAATGCAAAACACTTCTGTAAGATATAATGCAGATCAATTATCTTGATGTTTGGTGGTTGTTGTTTTTTTTTTTTTTTTGCACTTTCACTTCCAATAAAGGTTTAGTTAGGAGAACTATTTGTAAGGTGGTCACATCCCCTTTCCCATTCCGTGAATGTAAGGTCCTAAATTCGATCAAAGCGGCCTTAAAACGGGTCTTAAAGTCTTAAATTTGGCTTCCTTGAACCTGCAGAAACCCTGATAAGCCTTTACACTGCTATTAATTTACATTACATGTTTATTTTGACACACAAAAAGAGACATTTCTGCAGGTTTTGACATCTAGATGTATTAAAAACGTTACTCTGGTGGGATACATGCTTTTAAATAAACCCCACAATTTAATGTTAATGCAATGCAAAGGTGATTTCTTATTAACTGATGTGAAATTAGGGGATTTAATCTGTTTTAACAAGGCAGCAACAGACTCAGTCCTAAAAACAGATCATTAGAGCTCAGTTATTTAAAATAGAAAAGTCTACTGAAATTCGTCTGTGAGCCTAAATTATCCTCATGACAGGATGTCCTTTAGAAAGCTGCTGGTGTAGATGTTGATGTCTGCTCTGGAGCATCTTTGGAGGCAGGAGGAGAATCGATGGCTGAGCGGAGTAATGAGTTACTGCCGGCCTGCAGCGGTGAGCACGGCGCCGCTGCCAGAAGCACATCAGCCTCGAAGAGAGGGTCTCCTAGCGCACATCCCAAATAATGTGCTGGAAAACAATTTCGCCTCTGAGAGATGAGTCATAATTCACCCTTTAGAGATCACCATCAGCATGACATCCTCATCTATACAGCGCGCTGCCCCCACCCTGAAGCTAACAACCTCTGATTTGGCTCAAGACAAATTAGTTTCTTTTACACTGCGATACATTATTTAGTCAGAGGGGAAAGCTGCATTTCTGTGAGGAGGATTCCATGTTTTTCCTGAGCAGATTCTCCCTCATTTCTACAGATTCTCTTTTTTTTTATCTGCCTTTTTTTTTTAAAGAAATGGATGCTGTTGGGACTAAGTTTGTCTTGTTGCAAGTTCTCTTGAAACATGGAGTTTTTCTCCACTTTGTGCCCATAACATCAATCAAATCACTTATTTTTTTGTGCATGACTGATTCTGTATGAATCAGAAGCTGAGCAATCAGCTGCCAGAATTTAGTTTCAACTCTTATGTTCATGTTCTAAAAGAAAACAAAAGCTTTAGTTTTAGGCTTTTCATTATTTTAACAAGCTTTTTTATAATAGTTTTAACTAACAAGCAAAAAACTGAATGTTGTTTTGCACTAAATCTTTTTTTTGTTGTTGTCCTTTTTCAGGAACCTAAATTTGGTCCTAATGAAGAATATTTCAAGTTGTTGCATTAAAACTGTGAATTAATATTTTAGTTGAGGATCTTTTGTCCCTCAGGCTTTCAAAAAAGATATACAAGTTTAGAAATGCAAGGAATCAAGATCTGTTTATACAGTAGTTCACAGAATCCACCATTACAAGTCAAATCTTCCAGAATCTGTGATTAAAGGATGGATGAGGAAATCTACAAACCCAGGCTGCATCAAAGGCAGAGAGAAAACAGAAAGGATGAAGACAAAAAAGAAAATGTGACCAGAAACATCCATCAGGAGGCAAAAACAGCAGCAGTATGATTTTATGTGATTAAAACGGAGTCAGGTGGATGTAGAAGCAGCTCTAAAAGTCGGTCCCTCCAGGATTTCACTGTGTTTTTGTGATTGTTGCATCCTAAATTTACACTTTCTTTCAAGCATTGTTTTGTTTTGTTCAAGTAGCAACTTCCTGAAAAGTTTCAAGTCAAATGAGAACAACAATCTTTGGAAATGCAAATCTACGTAAGAAAAATGTATGATTAATAAAAGTCCTAGCATTTCTTGTAAGCTGAAAAAATTTGGGGCAATTTTTTCTTTTTAAATCAATGAAAATACAATTTAAATGCAAAACGTTAATAAACGATTTGTATTTGAAAGTAAAATAATATTTAAATAATCATTTCAATCTGTTTACTTTTGGTTTATCTAATTAAAAAAATTGCTTTTGAAATTAAAAGTTTTGCAGGCTCCAGATGTTCTACACTGTAAAAAAACAACAATAAAAAAACTGGCAGCTGTGGTTGCCAGAATAATTCCGTAAAAAAATACTGTGCACATGTAAAAAAAAACTGTTACAGAACAAATCATAATTAGATGAAATAATCCAGATGAAAAGCCAAAGGAGACAGAGCCTTTACATCTGTAGCTCCGAGGCGTCTGTATCACTGTGGTAAACACGGTTTGTTCAGTCAAAATGTTTACGGTTCACAGGATTTTTTACTGAATTCTTCTGGCAACCACAGCTGCCAGTTTTTTACTGTAAAAATTACATGTTTTTGTTTTTTTACAGTGTACCTGGGCGGTGCTCATGATGAAACATGTAAGGAGTGCCTCTTTTGGTCAGCCTCAAAAAGCAACAACAAATGTGCTTTTTTTCTGCAAAACCTGCACAAAAGTTTTCTAAAACCATTTAATGTCAAAACAATAGTTAAATTAGTAGCTATATTTCAATGGATGTATGTTCATCTCTGATCTCACGCAGTAAAGCAAAAACTGTAAATCTTTTCTCAACATTTGTAAAACTGAGTTTTAGCCAATTTTGTCATTAACTGTGGCGGCCATCTTGAATCACGCTGACTCCCAACATCCTCCACGAGAAGAAAGAACTTTGTTCTCATCTTCTTTCTTGTTAATTCACTTACATATGTTTTGTTTGATATGTATGTGCATAATTCTTCAATAAAGTAAAAAAAAAAAAAAAAAAAACTTTGTTCTCGCTGGGGGTCTACGAGAACGTAAATGACATCATTTTGTTCTCGGTGACCCAGTTCAGTAACGCTAACGAATCGTTCTTGTGCACATCAGCTGAGCAGAACTTTTTTCTGCAGGACGTCTGAGAACAACTGCTGTGATTGGTCAGAAAGGGAGAGTGGGCGTGGTTAGTGCGGGTAGCGGTTGACGTAAGTTTTTCTCTGGCGCCTGCAGGGCTGGACAGGTCGTTTTAATCTGCACACACACACACACACACACACCAGATACGTGCACCTGTATGACACATCGCTTGAAGGAGTTCTCGGGGAATATGAATACCTACCGAAACAAACTTGTTTCTTGTTCTCAGAGCCCGCCAGTGAGAACAAAGTTCTTTCTTCTCGTAGAGGATGAATTGGCCTTTAATGCAGATTGTTCAGTAGTTCAAGTATTCAGATTTTCATAATAAAATCAAAAATCTCACTGGCTGAAACCTGATCAGCTGCTTGTCCTGAGGTGACCTCAGAGCTGGAGCAGAAAATCACTGAAACTAAATATCAAAGCAGAAACTGCAAACCTCCTCAAATTCAGGATTTTTTCCAAAAAGATTCCCCCAGAGGACGGCCAGCGGTGATTTATGCTTCTGTACTGAGTCCCTTTGCCATGACTGAGCACTTCCACAAAAATAATGAATATTGAATTAAAAAATATCAAAATGCAGATCACACACCTGTCAGAGCACCGACAGGGTTAGGACGTTGAATTTTATCCTCGTGTTTTGCACATTTCCCAGCACTTTGGGGATTTTTGTTGTTGCTCAAATCCAGTTTTCCTCATTTTCCATCCTGTTTCTGCACTAAATGGAAATTGAGGTGTGAAATTGGGAGTCGCTGGGAGCGCTGCGTACTCGTCTCCCTTATCAGCGGACCCGTTCATAATGGGATTTTTAATTCTGTGCCTGCTGGTGCCACCCTGTGTGGGGGGGGGACGTGTTTGGTCATCGCCCAGAGAGACCGAGGAAGAGTTGGAGCTTAGTGATGTACAGCATGTGTGTGCACGCAAAAACAACAGCAAACCTCACCAAAAACTTCAATAAATCTACAAATGATCTGTTTTTTGTTCAGTTCAATGCAAGATGAATTCATATGTGATGTTGACCTGCCAGTCTTACTTTTTATAGTTGGTCTCTGTGTGGTTTTTTGTGATGTGCAGCGCTTTGGTCAGCTCACATGCTAAATGAGCTTTTTATAAATAAATTTGGTATGGTATCAATAAAAAGTCGGAAATCCTTTCAATGATAAATGGTTTTGATCAGTAGGGTGTCTGAAGGTCTTTCTACGTTTTTCTTCAAGCTTTAGCTTCTTTTTCGTTTTTCTTTCTTTGACTATTTTTAATAGATTTTTATTTGTTTCTTTAATTCAGACATTAAAAAAGGCTCAAACTCATCAGATGAGCCAGAACTGTCTTAACAGGCAACAAAGAAGTAGGGATGCACCGATACCAGTATCGGTATCGGCCCGATACCGATACTGGTATCGGTTAAAGTTACCCAATACCAGGAACCGATACCAGTGGCTTCACTATCTGTGACTTGTGATTTCTGTTGTAGTTTCCTATATTGAACACTAGGGGGAGCTATTGAGCTAAAGAGGAACAGTGTGGGTTGAGAGCTGGAGATGGTGCCAAATAGTTCATTTTATTTGGTTAAAATGTGGAAAACTGCAATAATTTCACTGTGAAATCACAGAAAATTGTTATTTTTCACTTTATATTTTAGTTTTGTGATCATTTTTATTAATATATTTTATTATTTTATCTAACTCAGTTATTTGTTGTAAAAAGCAGAGAAGAAAAAATAAAACCTGTATTCCAATTCGTTGCATTTTTTTGTGTGGTAGAAGTATCGGTATCGGTACTCGGTATCGGCGAGTACTCAGATTTAAGTATCGGTATCGGATCGGTTTTGAAAAAAGTGGTATCGGTACATTCCTATAAAAAAAGTATTTTATACCAGCAGCTTGTCACAAAGACTATTTATCTCTATTTTTACTTCATTGAATCTATAAAAAATACAAAATAGAGCCTCAAGGACGATTCCCTGAGACCTAGATCAGCTGCAGGATGCATAGTTTCATTGTTGTTTTATTGCCTGAAATTTCTTCTTTTTTTTGTCCTCTCCTTGTCTAGTTTACACATTTTGAAAGCACACGCTGTAAGATAAGGTAAATGTATACTCGTATGTTGCTTTCTAAGTCTCCCAAAGCACTTCACACTAAATTCAGTCATTCTGCTCTGCTGTAATGATCAGGTAAAAAATAAATAAATAAAAAACTGAAAAATCAGCTCAAAAAAATTAAAATAAAAAAAAGGGAAATTGTTTCAGAAAATCTGGTCTCTTATACACATCTGTTTTTCAATTTATTACTTTGTTTCTCTATTTGTTTTTGTGTTTTTCAATTTGTTAATTTTGTTTCTCTATTTGTTTTTGTGTTTTCAATTTGTTAATTTTGTTTCTCTATTTGTTTTTGTGTTTTCAATTTGTTAATTTTGTTTCTCTTTTTGTTTTGTGCTTCCTCTTTTGTTTTTGTGTTTTTCAATTTGTTAATTTGTTTCTCTATTTGTTTTTGTGCTTCCTCTTTTGTTTTTGTGTTTTTCAATTTATTAATTTGTTTCTCTATTTGTTTTTGTGTTTTTCAATTTGTTTTTTTTTTTTTGCATTTGTTTTAGTGATTCCTCTTTTGTTTTGTGTTTTTCAATTTGTTTTAGTGTTTTTAAATTTGTTTTTGTGATTCTTTATTTGTTGTTGTGTTTAGTGATTTGTTGTGGTGGTTTGCACTTCAGGGCCACCGTATGATTCAGACCAGTTTAAATGATTACCGAAAAGAAAAATCTGATTTTCATTTGAGAAAAGTGACATGAATAAAGTGTCCTTGTGTTAAAGTTCCCAGGTCCTGAAGGAGACCCTTTAAGGAGGTTTAATCAGCTGCAGTTTGTCGTTTTTACTCTGAACCCCAGGAGGTTAATGATTAGTGTTTAAAATACGACGGGTAAAAAAACGCTAATGGCTGCAAGTTCAAAAGAAAATTCTCAAAAGGTCAAAATCAGTTCATAAAAAGAAAACTGAGCGTTTAATGGGCTCCTGCAGAGAACAACCTACACTAATATTAACTTAGCAGTTTGAGATTAGCATTCTGTGTTTATTTGAAGTGAAATGACATCACACGTCCTGCACACGTGTAAACATTGATACCTCTTATGATGGCTGCACCTCTAAAGCCAGCATGCTTCATTTGATTTATTTAAACATTTCCGGAGCAAAAACAATCCAAACAGACCTTCTACACACATGCACACTCATGCACGATGACAGAGAGTGTATTGTTGCAGCGATCAACCATTAAACTGATGAAAGGTCATCATTCTGGCCTTTGATCTTCTGTTTTTTGTCGGTGCATCAAACCTGAGAGTGAATCAGAGGCATCGCCTCTAAATAATGCATCTCAGCTCAGATTCTGTGGCTTTCTTTCACAGACAGCTTTGGATTCATCACACAGGCAACAAGCTGCCACAGCTGACCTGCAACGCTTTAGTGCTTCCACTGATGAAACTGCATCTTCCTACGAATCCGGTCCAAAGTGTTGGCTCCACATCTGACCCCGTTAGCGGGCTTAAACCATGCAGAAACACATTTGAAACACTTGAGATAGTTCAGTACTGAGATACTCATGAGCTGCAGTATTAAAATAGCAGGAGAGACGGAACAGCACTCCGGATATGCTGTCACAGTGCAGCAAACCTCCATTCCCCTCAGGCGCTTCCCAGTAGATATCTTTATCCACTCACAGAGCAACGACTCAGCAGAGTATAAGGACACAGCAAACTAGGAGGAAAACAATATATTTTTATCCTGTTGAGTACATTTTTCAGGCTACAGCACGTTCCAGAATAGACAACAATGCACATTACGAATAAGAGCAACATCTAAGGATCTTCTCAGCATCCTATTATTAGGGTCCTTGTATCCTCTGAAGGCAGAAAAACTAAGAAATTATGTTTTCTGGATTTGATTTGTGCACCTTTTATTATAGAACACTCAACAAATCGGAAGGAAATGACATCATTCAGCACCAAGAGATGAGCAAACATACAACACTGATGTTAAATTAAAGAATTAATTTAAACAAACCCCAACGTTCATCCATCCATCCATTTTCTGTAGCCGCTTAATCCTCCACAGAGGGTCGCGGGGGGAGCTGGTGCCTATCTCCAGCGGTCAAGGGGCGAGAGGCGGGGGACACCCTGGACGGGTCGCCAGTCCATCGCAGGGCCACCCCAACGTTCAGTCATTTTAAAAGTCTCTATAAACCTTCCTGATTGGCTGATTGTCTTCCAGCACTTCCTCTTTTGCTTCAGTTACCTCACATTTAAATGCCTCGGTAGTTTATAAAATCTGTTAACTGTCAGTTGTGTAACATGAATCATTAGAGCTGTAAAACGCAACATTTAAACTCTATTTATGCATCATTAAACTGGAGAAGACGCAGTAGCAGGAGGCAGACCAGTGAAGGGAATAATCCAAATTATCCAAAAATATTAAAAAGTGCTGCAGAAATCAAAAGCTCAGAGTAACAAAACGGTGTCCTATCAAAATAAAACGACCGAACAAGAAGCTCCTAATAATAGAGACTTGATTAACACAAAAAACTTACAAATACGTGAAACATTCTGTAGCATGCCATGCTGTTTGAACTGTCATCAACTGAGATAAAAAGTTACATTTTATTACATAATCTGGAAAAGAGGCTTAAGGAGAATCAAGATGTTTTTAAAAAACATGTTAAAACTGCTGCCAGTGGCTCATTGAGGTCACCATGGTAACCACACACCTGTCTCTCACTCCCTTAGAGACACAGACACCGCTCTGATGGTAACACATAAGAGAAAAGACAAGAACCTTCAAGTTTAAAAATAACGATTTAAGCTAAAAACTATGGAGGCCTGGCTGTGCCTTCTGAGCACTCTGATGGGATTTGAAGGAAAACCATAAAACCAACAGCTGTGTGAGACACAGTAGATGAAAGAGGACAAGATTATCTACATTTTGATGCATAATTTGTGTTTGTTTTAAAAAAGTTGTTGGAGCAGAAGGCTTGGTTTGCAAAACATTTGCATGTTTTACTGTACAAAAATGACTGTGACATCATCAAAACCATTAATAAGACTTAAAAGCCAATTTAATCATTTTAAGTCCAACTTTCTGAGACCATAAAGTTTAAACTTTGAGTGACGTTTCTTATTGTCTGTGGGGAAAATATCTCAGTTCTTTGCTGACTTTGTCTACGTCGTACAGCGCACCGCTACTAAAAGTCATAGCACGCTATTCCTGATTGAACGCTGTCTCTCATCATACCGGTATTGGTATCAGGCCGATACCAGGAACCGATACTGGTATTGGTATCGGCCCGATACCGGTATCGGTTAAAGTTGCCCAATACCAGGAACCGATACCAGTGGCTTCACTGTCTGTGACTTGTGATTTCTGTTGTAGTTTCCTATATTGAACACTAGGGGGAGCTATTGAGCTAAAGAGGAACAGTGTGGGTTGAGAGCTGGAGATGGTGCCAAATAGTTCATTTTATTTGGTTAAAATGTGGAAAACTGCAATAATTTCACTGAAATAACAGAAAATTGTTATTTTCACCTCATATTTTAGTTTTGTGATCATTTTTATTGATATATTTTATTTTTTTATCTAACTCAAGTTATTTGTTGTAAAAAGCAGAGAAGAAAAAATAAAACCTGTATTCCAATTTGTTGCATTTTTTTGTGTGGTAGAAGTATCGGTACTCGGTATCAGCGAGTGCTCAAATTTAAGTATCGGATCGGTTTTGAAAAAAGTGGTATCGGTGCATCCCTAAAACGAATAATTTGCATGTTTTTATTTATAAAGTTGAACCACGACTGAATCCAAAAACGAATAGTGTCGATGCTTAAGAGCAAGATGAACTAAAAACACAAATCCTCTTTAAAAAGCAAAGGAAAATACTATCAAATTAGTTAATTTTCCTTATTACAAACCTATTTTCTCACTGCGTCTCTCTGAAGAAGAGAATAACATGAGGTTAAAGGCTGCAGCGCGAGTCAAACCGCATGTTGCTGCAGAGATTCAAAGGTGTTGCTCCTGCTGAGATCAAAATGACAGCGAGCTCCTCTGATCAGCTGCTCTAATCCGGCTCTCGCCTCCTCTTAACAGGGACGCGTCGCTCGTCAGAACACCTGACTCAGCAGGTTCAGCAGCCACTGGAAAACATCCTCCTTTTATAACAAAGAGGAAAACAGCTGCAGATTTAAAGGGTTATAATCTGATGGATCTTTATTCCAGTGAAGGAAAATGAAAATTGGAGGTGTCCTAATTTATTTGAAGCTTTAGGAGACTTTTCTTTGATTTAAAAAAAAAAGAAAACAAGTTGAATTTTACAGGTTCCCCTCCTGTTGTTTCCTCTCAGCATCACAGACATAAACAAACATAATGAACCACCGGGATGATCTGAAGTTCAGTCAAACTTGTTTACTCATACAGACTCTTTACTCCCTGGATAATAGAGCCGACGGATGGAGAATTCATCCCGTGCTGCAAAGGGAACCCAGCCTGCAGGCCTCTGATAACAACCGTCGTGTCAATTAAAATTACAGACGAGTGAATCCCGCTCCGTGATTGACTGTTGAATGTTGAGGACCTGTTTGAGCAGATATGATCTTTTATCTGAAGGACAAAGTGTTTATTTTGCAAAAAAAATACTCTGAAAGTGCAAAAAGGAATGTGTATTTTGTTTAAAATGACAGAAAATTGAGGTAAAAGCAGAAGAAGACAAACTTTTATCGCCAAAAAGAGAAGCTTGGTGATTTTAACTCCAGTTTTTTACCTTTATAAAACATGATATAAGCCTCTGAGCTCCAGCTTGTTCACTTTTATGTTTCACAAGAAGCACAGTAATGAGAGTAATAATATCTGAAGCATGCACACACACACACACACTCTTCAGCTCAGTAATAGAGATTTGATTTACTCTGATCTGCCTTCTGGGCCTGCGATGCCTCAGGCCACTTTTACTCTCAGTAACAAATGGCTTCTCAACTCTTTATATATTTTTAATAACATTTTCTGATAGGCTGTACATTTCTTTTTATCTCACACAAAAATCAAAAGCAGATTTTGCACTCGACTGCACGGGAGGACAGAATTATAATTTAAGTGTGCGTCGCGTCATTAAAGGAGGACTGGTTTACGGCTCCTTAAAGCCAGATCTGAAGTGGAAATGCTTCTCGGATGGCTCAGACTGATGAGATAACGACGCGGAAGCATAAAGAAACGTTTGTCTGCAGAGTGAAAATAACCTAAAAGTCTCTGCTCCTCTTTGACAGAGGAACTCTGAGGTCATGAAAGCTGAATAACATGAAATTACTGGAATGGTACGACATCTTTCAGTGACACAAATACCATAGCAACATGTGAGATACGCAGCAGAGGCAAGAGCAGAATAACACAGAGAACTAGAATCACTTCATTCAGCTGCGTTATCCTCATAGAGTGTGGATTTATTGGGTTCATGTCACTTTTTGATGACTAAAACTTAATATTCTCTCACTGGATGCCACAATTATACTTTGAGACAAGCAGCAAAAATTATTAAGATTATGATGACACTGTAGAAATTGAGTTATTGAATATTTAAAGGGAATAAAAAATAATCATGCATGCTCAGTTTTAAGTGATGAAGCATTTTAAATCAAAAAGAATGAGGCCACCATGTATCATTCCATAATCTAGAACAGGCTGTGAGCTGTAAAATGTTCTGCAATTCGGGAACGAATTTCCCGCGCTGTCCTACGGATGTGACGTCAACTGATGCTGCTGCGCGTTCTGGAAGCTAAAAAGTAATAATAAATGTATATCCAGTAGGTGGCAGTATTGCACCGTTGTGTTGTGTTGCTGGTCAATGGCGGACTTCCTTCGTCTGAATCTGTGGTTTTTCTCATCAAACTGGTGTTATCTTGTTTATGGAGCTGAAAACCTCTCTGATGGATTATAGGGTTCCACAGAGCTAAAGGTGTTGTTATAGGCGACCGCACAGCGATCTGTCCATGTTTATGGGTCTCAGGACGATAGGCCTCAAATCCCCGACTGTTTCCTGGACCTCAGTCCGCTTACAGTGCATCAAAGGCGGGTGTGCAGCGCACGCTCCTCCAGGTGCTCCGGAGCTCCACTCCGTGATGCTCAATTGAGAAATCTAGGGTGATAGAGGCGGCGGGACATGATTCTATCACCCTAGATTTCTCAAACTCACCTGCGGGAGTCAGAGAACACTGACTGATTAAAGCTTTTAGCGATACAGGCAGCTGGGAAGGACTGGAACATAGCAGCTAGCGAGATTAGCTCTGTTAGATCGGCTCCCTCGGTCTGACCCTGTGTGTGTGTGTCGCGAGGCATTGTTTTACTATATTTCCTTTTGTATTAATAAAATGTATTTTTATTCATGGAATCATGTCTCCGGCTGCCTTTGGTTAAACCCTTATGAGATGGTGAGAAATTTGTGCGCGCTCCCGTTCAAGGCTGTAGTTATTCACAGCGCCAGGCGCGGCGCTCATGAGGTTCGTTTCTCACAGCTGACCCTAACTTATTAAAGTTGATCCCAAGCACACCCACCCCAAATTAACCAAATTTCTTTAACAAACCTAGATAAACCTAGATTTAGAACTAAGATAAGGGAACTGAGTATTTCAATAAATGGTGCGAAATTGTGGAATAACTTAAAAATGGAAATGAAGGAATCAAAGTCACTTCATGTACTTAAAAGATGTTTTAAGTCCAATATTTTTGAGGAATTATGAAATTGTTAATTAAGTTAGTGTCTGTGATTATTTTAGTAAATTTAAATAGGAGCGTAATTTCTCTGTTCAGAAGATGATTTATTCAACATTTTTTATTTGTAAATGGGGGCAGATTATATGAGATATTTTCTTCCTTCTGTCCCTTTTCATTCAAATGTGTAGTGTAAATGTTTATGTGTATAATTTTTTGTTTGTTTTGTGTTCTCCTTTTGAATTAAATACATTTAATAAAAAAATTTAAAAAATTACACCAAACAGAAGGAATGGCAGCAGAAGAAGAGTTGTACACTCAGACAGAATCTATAGGATCCATTTTTATACATAAACTTTTTCAGTTTTCTGCTTATTTTTTAAAAGCAGATTGCATTTTTTTTTAAATTTTCTTCTGTTGTAAAGACGCAATAAGTCAATGCACTCAGATTCCCAGACTACCAGTGTTGTCATCCGGGGGTTTGTTATGTATTCTGCTGAAATGTTAAGCTGTCAGGCTGCAGGTGTTTTTAAATCAAACATAAAACGAAAATTTGTTTTCCTCTTGAATCTTTGTTGATGTTTTTGTTGCTTAGAGCTGCTGCAGTTCTCCTCCTAAACAGCAGGTGTCACTAATAAAACAAGACATCTAAACAGCAGGAAAGGTAGCAGAAGAAGAGTTTAGCTCTAAAACTAAAATCTACAGGAGATCCATTCTTCACATTTTTATGTTTGTTTTTTTGCAGAAACTGTTTCAAACATCAACAATAGAATGCATGTATTGTTTCCAATATTATATGAAAACCCTTTTCAGTAAAACCCTTCATCTTTTGCAGCTTAAGACACAACAACGTCTCTTTTATCTGTTGTGACACAGAAGGAGATTTTCACTGCAGGAGAAGGCGGCGTCTGGTGAGTATCCAACGATTCGTCTCTGAATAGAGTTTAGTTGAGTTCTCTCAGCTGGGCTGCAAAGATAAAGGACGTGACTGAACGACGTGTCAGAAGACATTCAAATAACCAGACATTGTCTTTTATGTCTGGGTAAATATCAGAGTGTAGATCTGGAATACTAAACCTTGAATACCACCTTAATTTTTCCATCTATTTGTTAAAATAATGTAATTTCTGGTGTAAAAACATTAGAAATGTGTGTAAGGAGCACTCCACTGATCCGTGCGGGGTCAGTTTGTATTTATATTCTGTGGTTTAGTAATCAGATTACTTTCACTCCAGATGAGATGAAGATGAGCCCAGAGCTCGAATCCAAGTCAATACACTGTAAAAAGTCTTAGGGTGGTTCTACTTATAAATATAAGTTAAGTTGCTGCCTTAAAAATATAAGTGAACTCAACTTTTAAAACAGCTTTGTTGCCATTTAGTAATATAAGTTATAAAATTTACTCATTTGACATTAATTAACTGTTTGAACTTGATACTATAAGTTGAAAGAACTAACTATTGAACGTTCTTTCTCAAAAAATTGATTAGTCTTGTCAAGATAACTTACAATTATGTATTATTTGGACTCACATAATCAAGTTAAACAAGTGGTCCAATTAATTAATATTTGTTGTTTTAACTTAATACTCTTGAGTTAAAACAACTTTAATAGTTACATTAATGATTCAATAAAACGTGCCTTTTTTTGTCAAATGAACATGTAAATATATATTATTTCAAGTTATTTTTTAAAGTTAAAAAAACTAAGTGTGTATACACCAATTGCTTTTTTGAGTTAACTCATTATTTTAAGGCAGCAACTGAACTTATAATTGTAATTTATATAAACAACATTTTTATATATTGTTCCCTGTCTCTACTAACAATTGCAAGTTAACCAGTATTCTAAAAGACTCCACAAAATACATTTAAATCTCAAATGTTCAAAAACATTTATTTTACACTTTCATCAAAAACAGTTAGCTGACAAAAAAGACAAGCCTTAAAGCCAAAGGAACTGAGAATATATATATATATATATATATATATATATATATATATATATATATATATATATATATATATATATATATATATATATATATATATATATATATATATATATCTGAGACAAGTGTGTGTTGAAGTTAGACCTTATGTTAAACAAGCGCATTGCAACATCGAACAGTGCAAAATTAATACAATCATTCATCAAATCTCTTAATCAAAACAATATAAAATGCCACTACATCACAATAATAATCCTTTGATGTTTTTTTTTCATAGAACATCCGCTCAGATCAATTGTGAAAGTTTCAGTGCATAACAAAGAACTGAACAAATTAGGAACTCTTTCCAGATGAAAGAAATGAAACTGAAAACATGGAGGATTTTAAGTCTGTACCTCAGGATCCTGTTTCTCAGTCCATGTCCTCGAGCTGAGGCCTGATCTTCATCACCACTTTCTGAAGAAACTTAAAGGACTACTTCTTGTCATCTGGTTACTTGAGATTGACAGAGATGGCGCCCATAAGCATGGCAAAGCTATGCGTCACAGTCTTATTTGTGTCTCATCTCTGGTTTCTATTAACATGTTCTGATTGGATACAGTAGTAGTAGTAGTAGTAGTAGTAGTAGTAGTAGTAGTAGTAGTAGTAGTATTTATTTTATTCAGTCATGAAAGTAATTTGTGTAGACAGAAGCATCCTGCATATATATATTCTTACACATACATAAATACCCATACCTACACAAACATACGTATCCATCTAGATGTAGGCTACATACACTGAAAAAAGAGAATAGTTGAACCAACTTAATTGAATTGCTTCAATTGGTAACAAGTAATTGAATTAAGTTTATCCAACTTAAATTAATAAATTTGTACCTAGTAATTTAAGTTGGAGAAACTTAATTCAATTGCTTGTTACCAACTGAAGCAATTCAATTAAGTTGATTCAACCATTTCTTTTTCCAGTGTACAAATGCACCTACATACACATGAACACATGCACATAACATGACTGAACAGGTTTAAGCAGAAACAAAAGCTTATATTATCATTGCCTAACCCACTTACACATCAAACACTATATCTCCTCAATGTGATGATAATTGAATGATAAACACATAAGTCACACTGGTACTCTTCAAAGATATTTTTACTGACAGGTATTTTGAAAACTAAAAGCAAAGTTACTGTTTTAAATTCTAATTTAGCCTCATTCCTAAATTTTACTCCCGTAATAGAAATACATCTCCGTTAAAGTGATAATATGCAGTTTTGCTTGTTTTGGGCTCCCTCTGGTGTCCGTTTTAAATCACTGCATTACACAAGTTAGCATATTGTTTCAGCTTCTAAACGCCTAAATCTAAGTGTTGAAATGTCTCCTCAGCCTTCATAGCTTTCTACAGGAGCGGTTATTTACTCCTTCAAAGAAATCAGCTGTGTTCAAGCAGGGAGAGATGGAAAAAATCAGGAATCATGAGCTAAAAACACTCCAGCGCTAGCATAACAGCTAGCCACATTGGGTTAGCCTAACCCTCGTGAGACACGTGACTTCCTGGGTACCGTGACGGCGACGGAGATCTTTAAATCGTGGTATTCCGGATCTAATCACCAGATGGGGCTAAGTGACTTTTCATTAACTCTGTAAAGGGTCAGATTAGCACAGACTGGCTCAAGGAAAAGATTTAAAAATATGAAAAAGTTGCATATTATCACTTTAAGTACATTTTTTGGGTACTCTACTCACCTCTGCTTGGATTTGACTAGAAGAAACCTGTAGGAACCCTGTTATGACCTGACAAATGACTAAAAGCACTTCAAACGTTAAGATTAAAATCCGAGCAGACAGACTAAATGAATTTGGATCAGTTGGAAACATTAACAGACAACTAGAGGATCATCAGAAGTTAAAAACTATGCCTCCAAATAAAGGCATTATGCAAACGGCTCTGTGGGTTGGAGGCACAGGACGACTGTTAGAAATGAAGTCATTCTCAAGAGAAAATGCTGAAGTTGACATCTTTAAACGGAAATGATCCCATCTTTTCATGACTTCCCATTTATTTTTGCTTGCACTTGAAGTTTCCGCAGAAACAACTTTAAATAAAGACCCAGAAGCTGACTGAGGGATGATTTGACTCAGTGCATCACTAACAAAACAGATCCTCAGAGCAGGTCTGGCTCTGATCTGAGGCTTTACGCTGCTGTTTACCCACCAGTCGGGTATCTTCCTTCCATCGCGGCCACTAAATACTCCATTATGGTGCTGCCACTGTGCCGTAACTCTCCATTCTTCAATGATTCATGAGAGTCTTTTTTCTTTTTGCAGAGTGAAGCCATTAAGTTCTCAGCACCAGGTCTGGAAAGAGGCTCTCTCTCTCTCGTTCTCCGTGGAGAGGAAGATATTTCCACCTCTGATTTTATTGACCAGCAGGTTTACAAGCTGCACTTGCAGAGAGCATCTTCAGAGGACAGAAGTCTTTGAGCTGCATCTGGTTTTAACTATTTTTATGTCTAATTGAAGAACTCTCTTCCACTTAAATACACATGCATCTTTTAAAAGAAGCTATATGAACATATAAATGTAAACAAAGCACTAAAACACAGGCTGCAGTGTTCTGTAGAGCCACTATAATGAATGGATGTAAAGCTATAACAGTAGCCCATTACTCGTCCCATCGTCACATCTTATCATCCCTCTTTGTTTCATAAACAACATGTTTGCCTGCGTGTCTTTCTGAATTAATAATTTCCCCAGTGAAGGTTATGATAATGAGCTGTAAAAATGACAGATAAGCTCTGCATTCCTAATGTAAAGCTGCATTTTATCAGCTGACTACAAATAGATTTGGCTTGTTGACAATAAAACCCTCCTTTAAACGCCACGGCGTTGGTGGAGGGTTGGATTTAACGGCGTGGAACAGAAAATAGTCCTTCAGCAGAGGAATAAAAGTGTAACAGACTGGAGACGATGTAAATAATAAATCATTAAAAACTATCTTTAAATCAGAGTTTTAAAACATGGAAACACTTAAATCCAGGTTTGATCTTTGGTTTAAAAAAAAAGCACTAATCTAAATGAGGAGGTAGAGATTAAAGTGCAAATGTTGAGAAAAAACTTAAATTAAAGTCAATAATTAATATTTTTCTACATAAAAAAAATCAAATAACAGTATTAGGAACACATTTTATAAGCTTTTATTGTGAATAATTAGAGGAAGTTCTCTAAGTTTCTGCTGTTGTTGCTGCAGAACAGAGGGGTTTAATTCCATGGGCTGATCTTACACTGTAAAAAATAATGTATTTTTTACATTAAAAAAACTGGCAGCTGTGGTTACCAGAAAGATTCAGTAAAAAATACTGTGAACGTAAACATTTTTAGTAAAAATGTAAAATTTTAGTAAAAATGCACCGATACCAATCAGTTAAAGTTACCCGATACCAGGAACCGATACCAGTGGCTTCACTGTCTGTGACTTGTGATTTCTGTTGTAGTTTCCTATAATGAACACTAGGGGGAGCTATTGAGCTAAAGAGGAACAGTGTGGGTTGAGAGCTGGAGATGGTGCCAAATAGTTCATTTTATTTGGTTAAAATGTGGAAAACTGCAATAATTTCACTGTGAAATCACAGAAAATTTTTATTTTTTCACCTTATATTTTAGTTTTGTGATCATTTTTTATTATATTTTATTTTGTATCTAACTCAGTCATTTGTTGTAAAAAGCAGAGAAGAAAAAATAAAACCTGTATTCCAATTCGTTGCATTTTTTGTGTGGTAGAAGTATCGGTATCGGCGAATACTCAGATTTAAGTATCGGTATCGGTTTTGAAAAAAGTGGTATCGGTACATCGCTAATTTTTACTGAACAAACCGTGTTTACCACAGTAATGCAGACGCCTTGGAGCTACAGATGAAAAGGCTCTGTCTCCTTTGGCTTTTCATCTGTATTATTTCATCTAATTATGATTTGTTCAGTAAAACTATTTAAATGTTCACAGTATTTTTTACAGAATTATTCTGACAACCACAGCTGCCAGTTTTTTACTGTAAAAATTACATTTTTTTACAGTGTACATCAACCTATTTTTGATATGTTTTCCTCTAAAATAGTTTTCAAACTGTTACCTCAACATTTGTACTTTATTCTGAAAATAAAATGTCAATTTTTAAAAACATTTGGATTTTATTCTTGAGATTTTGACTTTATTTTTGAAATTTCAACTCTATTCTCGACATTGTTGATCTTATTCTCCTTGTTTTTACCATTTCCTCAACATTTATACTTCATTCAGACAAATTAGCTCTTCTGTTTCAGCTCAAACATTTGAGAAACAGGTTTCTGGTCTCTGTCAGTTCCATAAAAACCAAGAAACAAGGAGCTTTTCAGGAGGTGCTGAGACCAAAATACAAAAACATAAATGTTAGCCGCAAACAGACGGAGACACATAAAGACATCGTGGTTAAAATGCATGAACATTTACAGCTGCAGTTTGTTTGAAATGGGATAATTTGCCTCACGTCTTGTCACAAAAGTTTTGAAGACAGGATGAACATTTGCATGTTTTTCCTCGAAATTCCGAGGAACCAAAAGAATCAACTCCTAAAAGTGGGCTGTATTCTAGAAGGAGGTTCTGCTAAAGAATGCTGATTAGTAATGGAGAGCAGGTGGAGAGGAAACAGGACAAACTCTGGAAAAAAAAACAGGAAGTGATGCGGCAAAAATGGCTGACATGATGAAAAAAACAAAATCCTGACTCTGACCTTGGGTTTATGGATGCAGGTGAGTTAAATAAACCAAAATAAATGAATGAACAGAAGATTTATAAATTATTTAAGACAAAAAAGACAAACTAAAGAGACATATTTGATAGAATCTGTTGCCTTGACCTTTAAGTGATCATGTTGGGACTCAGCGCTCGTCTTCACCTGAAACCTGGAGGCACATAATTCATCTGCAGCATCGTCGCAGGAGTCTCTGGAGGGGAGAGGGACTATAAATAACGTGACGGGTGATTCTCGTCTTATTGACACCTTTTCTCCTCCAAAACTTTACAGAACAGAAGGTCATTTAAAGCTAACCATCTGTCAGCAGCCATAAAACTCAGTCTGAGTCCTCTGATGTCGGAAAGCAAAGAAATGACTTGTTTTAAAGGAAATAGTGCACTCTAAGAAATAAAACTTTGGATTTAATTGATAAAGTTAAGGCAATCTTTTCCACAACACTTGGTTAATTAAATGTAAAACAATAAGGTTGTGTTATCTGCAATTGCAATGGCCACATATATCAGAAGTGAACTTGTTAATTAAAGGCAACAGAATGTACTCACACTCTGTTCATTTTATTAACAGTATCACTTTGAGTTTAATTGACAATTTTAATGCAGCTTACTCTATTCAAATTTGTCAATTAATTTAATAGAACACAAGTTTGGTCAGAAACCCTGACTTTATTAACACTTTCAGGCAAACTCCACAGAACAAACTGACAATAAATGCATATTTTTAAAAGTTGGTCATTTACCAATCATTTTTCTTAAAATCACAAGTGCATTCATTTGACAATATCTTTAGTTTTATTGAAATATTTTAAATTTTTCATCCTTAAAATGTTGTAGTTACCAAGTTAATTCATTGATGATGATTCAATCCGCGCTACTGAACAAACTTCCACACTGAGCATGTGCAAACTCAGGAGGACGGAGAGCCATTTAGGACAATATTCTTTACATTAAAGGACTGTTCATTTTAAATGAACTGTTTACGTTGGATTTAATTAACTGCATTTTGTTGTACTGAAACCTTGTGTTGTTCATTACATTTAAAGTAGAGTCAAAATTGATTAGGTTAAGTAGTTCTAACATAAAACGTTTAAACAGCCTCGGTGTTTCATTTCTTAGAGTGTGTCTACCAGTCATAAGGTTTATTTATAAAGGATTTTATTTTAAATAGTCAAAGGAAAAAAAATGCAGTTTTATACTAAAACAATAAGGAAACGGCTCATCCACACACTCATTCTTCTTTATTATTATTATTTATTAGTTGGTTTTCCTTTTTTTTAATGCAGTAAACGCAGTGAGACGAATACAGTTTGACACATTTGAAGTGATTTTGTGTTTTTTAATTTAAAAATATTGTCTTACTAAAGCAGAACTACGGAAGCCCAGAACGGCAAGCGAGGAAAACATTTTTTAAGGGTGACCAATTTTCTAAGTCTGGGCAATTTCATTGTTCATCTTGACTTTCTGACTCCTATAAACCCTGAATAGCAAGCCAAAACAGTATTTTCTTTAAAATTTGGCTCATTTTCTAAGTTTGGTCAAAAATATTTTTCCGCTTGACTTTCTGACCTGTACAAATGGGAAAAAAAAGTTTTTTGAAAAATTTTCACAACTGTTCTAATATACTTAAACAGTTGTAAAAATGAGAATTAAAAAAAAATTCTTTCCACTTAAGCAGCCCTGAATGGCAACTGGAAAAAATTATATTACTTAGGCTCATTTTCTATTTTTCTTGTAATGCTTTTTTAACGCCACCAGAGGGCGAGATTCTTTTTTTTTCCTCTCCACTCTTGGAGGCCTGAAAAGCAAAAAGAAAAACATTTGTTTAGAGATGCTAATGCTAACTTTGCTAATGCTAATTATTATTTTTTGTTTGTAGTCTTTCCCTGAATGGCAAGACAAAAAAAATATTTGGGGAGATGCTAATGCTAAAGCAATTGCTCTTTCTTTCATATTTTGGATCTCTGAAAGGCAAGAAAATAATATTTTGCAAATATTTTTGCAAAATATTTAGGCAAATATCAAAAAAAAATTTGTCTTGCCATTCAGGGCTCCAAGACTACGAAACAAAAAAAATCATTAGCATTAGCAAAATTAGCATTAGCATTAGCATCTCTAAAAAAAATTTTCTGTTTGCCTTTCAGGGCTCCAAGACCACGAAGAACAAAAACAATTAGCGTTAGCATTAGCATCTCTAAAAAAAAAATTTCTGTTTGCCTTTCAGGCTCCAAGACCACGAAGAACAAAAAAATTAGCGTTAGCATTAGCGTCTCTATAAAAGATTTTTCTGTTTGCCTTTCAGGGCTCCAAGAGTGGAGAGGAAAAAAAAGAATCTCGCCCTCTGGTGGCGTTATAAAAGCATTACAAGAAAAATAGAAAATGAGCCTAAGTAAAATATTTTTTCCAGTTGCCACTCAGAGCTGCTTAAGTGGAAAGAAAAAAAAATTAATTCTAATTTTTAGAACTGTTTAAGTATATTAGAACAGTTGTGACAATGTTTCTAAAATATTTTTCCCATTTGTACAGGTCAGAAAGTCAAGCGGAAAAATATTTTTGACCAAACTTAGAAAATGAATCAAATTTTAAAGAAAATACTGTTTTGGCTTGCTATTCAGGGTTTATAGAAGTCAGAAAGTAAAGATGAACAATAAAATTGCCCAGACTTAGAAAATTGGTCACCCTTAAAAAAAATGTTTTCCTCGCTTGCCGTTCAGGGCTTCCGTAAAGAACAGATGTTTCAAAGAAAAATTGAGACTTTTTACTGAATAAATCTCTGAATCAGCTCATTAAACAGCAGAATGTTCATAAGCTCATCATCCATTCATTATGGAATAAAACAGAATTAAATGTCGACAGGATGTAGATTTATGTAGAATAAACTCATTGTTTTGGGCCAGTCAGAGCCTCTGTGCGCTCCTGCCTTTCCTCTCCTCTCCCCCCCTGTCCTCCCCCCTACGTCACCCCTCCCTTTCCATGTATTATTTCAGTTTCAACCAAAGAGCTTCGAGGCTGAGAGCCTGTTGACGTCAGCTAAGTTCTCCAGCAGCTGAGGAGGAGGAGGAGGAGAGGGAAGGAGAGCGCTGGATGTGGAGGTCGGACTGCGGAGGACCGTCTTCTGTCCGGGACTCTTTGGACCTCCGTCCAGTTCTGAGTGAGTCAGGTGGTTCTGGTTCCCACAGAGAGCTGTGTGTGTGTGTGTGTGTGTGTGCGCGCGCAGCTGGTTTTGTGTGTTTCGCTCCGTTTTGTGTTCACTGGTTTCCTGTTAAATCAAAGTTGCTCCGGACTCGTTTCCACCTCCTGTTTTGTGTTTTGTTTTTTGTTTTTTTATTATTCATTTTTATTTGTTCCTACATTCAGCTGATCTAACGGGAAACTTTGTTGCGCAAGAAGTCGGTGCACGCGCAACACGGACTCACGCAGCTTTTCCTCCTCCTCGGTCAGAAATCTGGGTTTGAACTTTCAGAGTAAAACGACCGGATTCGGTGGTTTCTCAACTTGCATTCATGGTGACGTCACCGTGCGCAAACGTTGCATTTCCTAATAATGAATAATCTGAGAAAAGCCGCTGCTGCTTGAGAGTTTTTGCAGCATATGTGCAAAAAAAAAAAAAAAAAAACACTCAAAAAAATGAAAATTTGACTTTAGTTATTTTATTTCAGGTCAACAGGTTTCACAGAATCTCAGCTCAAACCCAGAGAACGTCGTATCGTATAGGTCGTATCCACTACTGTAATGGACTCTCTCTCTCTCCTCCAGAGCTCTGCAGCGCGTCTTTTAACTGGAACATGCAGACATGAGCACGTCTCAGCAGAATCTAGTTTAAAATTATTCTTTCAGCTCCTCGTTTCCCTCTGACCTGCTTCAACCTGACTCCTAGATCAGCTCTATAGATATACGTCCTTCCATTTTTTTTTTATACCTGCTTGTTCCTCTGTGGTCCAAACTTCATTGGTTCTTTTGTGATGTTTAAATTTTAATAAAAAGCGTGTATTATATATTTTTGGTTAGAAAAGCATCAGTAAATCTTTGTAGCTGCAGGACATAAATGCTTGCCATAATAGAATAGAATCATCAAATCCCCTGATTCTGATTGGTGGATTGTTTTCTAGTCTTGAGAATACACTTTCTTTATGATGCTGTTGGATTTAGTCCCATTTTTTGAGCACATGTTTTCGTAGAATCGGTGAGGGTTTTCTATTACCTGGAACAACAATGTTGCTGTTTAGCATCCAGTGATCATCTTGTCCACAGATGTTTCTGTTTATCCAATCAGGTACCCTTCCTCCTGATTGGTTGCATGCTTGCAAGTGGGCCATATGCTGCACTTTGAGGCAAACTAATGATAATTTAGAGTCACCAAATAGGAGGAAGAACCCAGTTAATTTGGAAAACATGCAGACATGCCCCCTACGACACCTGCAGCTGGTTCAGAAATCCATAATTAGTCAAACTGAAGAGTTGTGCAACTAAAACCAGTGAAACCTGCAAAACAAACAAAATATAGAGCTAGAAAAGGCAGATTAGGCTACTCTTCTTCTTTTTTGATGTTTCATGCTCAGTTTTTTGGATACAAAATGAATTTTATTTACCTTTTTGTTTGGACAGCGATAACCCATATTTAATATTCTAACTGGGAACACATTTTTTTGTTCAGTGCATAAACAAATAAGTCATAATTTGACCATTTTCTAACCCAACATCAGGACCAAAGAGCAGAGTCTTTTCTATCATTAGGTTTGAAGTCATAGCTTTAGCAGGATGTTCTATTTTTAGGAACTCCATTGTTCCCTTTAATGTCAGCTTGTGGGACTTCTGGTTTTTTGTGACACGGTTTCCATCGGCTTCGGTTGTGAAATCGTGGTTTTGGAACAAACTGGTTGGAGCCAGCAGAGTCTCACGCTGTTAAAATCAGCACCAGTTAGCCTTGAGGCTTCTGCAGATTGCTGATCAGGACAGCAGTTTTTAATGTTCCCGCTCGGCTGTTGGGAAAAGATCAAGGCAGTTCTGGTGATTTGATTTAAATGGAACTAAAATAAAGGTCGAGATCGTTTATTGGCAAAGTCTATTTCAGCTCTTTGACACCCGCTGCCCTGCTGTTTATCACAGGATTACAGATTTTAGTGGTTGCATAAGCGTTGGATGCAAACGAAACAACAAAGGTGCAACACGTTAACTCGACTGTTCTTTAAAATAACACTGACATCCTTCCGTTTTTAATTTTCAAAGCACTTTGGCAGTTTGTGCTTACAGTTTTTACAGGTTCTTGACTTTTTTCTCACTGGGTTTCAACTGATAGTGAAAAATTGTGAGCGTTGTTTGTTTAGGAGTCTCCAAAATGGATATTTCTGTGATAAATTTCCTCTCAGAATAAAGTTCTCAGCCAGGAACCAGTTGGAACGTCTGAATTCAGTTTCGGCGAGTCAGAAAGTGAGACGAGTTTGAGAGGAGCTGGTGACCAAATTACAAACGGAGACATACACTGTAAAAAGAAAAGGTTGAATCAACTTAATTGAATTGCTTCAGTTGGTAACAAGCAATTGAATTAAGTTTATCCAACTCAAATTACTAGGTACAAATTTATTAATTTAAGTTGGATAAACTTAATTCAATTGCTTGTTACCAACTGAAGCAATTCAATTAAGTTGATTCAACCTTTTCTTTTTACAGTGTAATTAACACACAAACTAAATACCCTCCTAATAAATATCCTTATGAAAATGAAAGATACTTTAGTGCAGTGGTGTCCGATCCTGGTCCTTGAGAGCCACCAGGCTGCTCTGGTTCAACACACCTGGTTTTAGTTAGAGTGATTAAAGAGCTCGATGACCTGCAGAACAGGTGATTCGACCACTGGATCAGGAAACAACTAAAACATGCTGGATGTGGCTGCGCGCGATGGGTTGGGAGGGGGCGGAGCTCCACTTCCTGGAGCAGAGCGAGAAATGCGGCGCCGATTTGCGGTGGACCCTATGAAATATTAACAGTTTGGGAAGGGGGAAGCACGTGATTGGTCCATGAGGGGATTAGGGTGGAGAGAGGTGCATGTCGCCGTTTGCCTGCAGTAGCTCCACTTCCTGGAGCAGAGCGAGAGATGCGGCGCCGATTTGCGGTGGACTCTATGAAATATTAACAGCTGGGGAGCAGGGAGAGGCACGTGATTGGTTTGCGGGGGGTTGCACATTCTGCCTGCAGAGTAGCTCCACTTCCTGACGCTGTCGAGGGACACGCAACGCCGTTTCGCTGTGGATTTTATGAAATGTTCACATAGGGCTGGGCGGAATACCGGTGTGTTTTTTTTTTTGGGTTATGATTTGAATTTTTCATATGCCGGTGAACAGCCCACACAGCGTCCTGGATGTTGGCAGTGGGGACACATTTCACCGCGACACACAACACCCCAGCGTGAGTGAAACTTTTGAACCAAGAATGGTGATTAACGAGAGATGTCATGGCGACTTACAAATTACGAACCCAGAGGAACTTATTCCAAAAAGAGGAGGCACTCGCACGTCTGTTGTTTCGGGGGATTTCAGGTTTAAAAAGTCGAACGTGACTTAGCAACGCTGTTAGCCGCTAGCTGGCGGAGCTAGCCGGCGAGGCAAACCAGAAGCTTGCTTCACCACCTAAAACACGTCTTGGAATAATTATTATCAGGAATGTCTCAAGCTTAGATCTGAACCCTTCACCTCTGCAGCTAAAACGGCTAGTAGCAGTCAGTTAGACGTCCATTAAAGACGTGTTCGCTAAAGGGACCGCTGATGAAAAAAGCCAGCGGTGGGTCGAGATAAAAACGCAAAAACGTTTCACTTCTCTCTTTTGAAAAACATACGTTGAAGAGGTTATGTATTTACCTGCCTGTGACTGGACATGAAAAAACTATGATATTCTGTATATGAAAGTAGAATGGACTATTAAAAGCCGATCTAGTGCAGTAATTATTTCATAATTAAAAAATATTGTGGGTAGTAACGGCCGTGTAAAATAAAAAATACTGTCAAATACTGTAAAACCGATATAATTTTAAGAAAAACTGTGAACATATATTTTTGCCATACTGCCCAGCCCTAGGGGGACACAGTGATTGGCTTGAGAGCCAGAAATATGAGGCTTGGCCCGTGGGCCTCCTATTGAGTACCTGGCAGAGCATAAAGTTTGCATTCTGGATAAAAACTGTAAACACAACAAGAAGAAGAAACCTCATCTGCTCAGTGAGGTAGAGAATATTAGGTCATAAGATTGGGCTATGACATCATCATTCTGAAAACTCAAAGGTGTGATCGGTTTCCATGGATGCTTAGCTTAAGATGGTTTTTCAGTCATCTAAAGATTTTTTATAAAGTCTAATCTGTTTAATTTCAGCAGGTGTAAAAACTTAAGTGGTTTAGCGCAATTCACAAGTAAACTCAACTAGGATTACAGTGGAGTAGTTACATATTAACACTGTCTAGAAATATAATTGTATTTACACTGAAGAGCTAAAAACATCTGACACTTATGAAGAGTAATTTATGAGAGTTGATTTCAAATAACACTAGAGAAGTAGCAGTGTCATATTTAAGTAACACCATGAGTGTTATTTATCTTGTAGAGTAAAAACTGATTGACAACAATCAGTGTAACTTGAGTTTTACTCTATAGCTAAAACCAACTCTAGTCAGAGTAAAATTGACTCTGAAAATGTAACACTGATGCGAGAGTAACTTTAACACTACACAGGGCAGGACCATATTGTCAGGTTTAAACTTTTTACCAACATGAAGAAACCCCCCGAGTTTAGTCAAGGAAACACAACAGAGTTTAATACGCAGTAATCCGGAGAGAAAGACCGAACCTTTCTGATCTGTCTTCCTCCGGACTTCACTTTTATTCCCAAGCACACAAGTAAAAACATACAGATAAATCACAGAGCAGATAAGACTCCAGATGTCTCACTCCCTCCCTTCAGACCTTGAGAGGGAGACATCGTTCTTGTCTAAACGGGTCAGGTAGAGGAGTCTTGCAAATCAAACATGATATACTTTCAATCAGACATGATATACTTTCAAACTCTGGGAAAGAAGAGCTTCAAACGATAAACATTTGGTTTCATACGTGATAAATAATTTTAACCCTGACATCTCCCTCCTCTTTTATCATGTATGAAACCATAAAAAAAAGTCATACTGATTATAATGCTTAAAGTGTGGTGATTATATAAGCAATCTATCATTATATGTGTGGTTATAATAGAGAAATAGGAATTAAAAATAATCAGAGAGGCATAATCAGAACCTGGATCAGCATCAACAACCTTCAACTCGTTTCACAACGTTTTCTGAAGGAGCTTCATAGTCCAGGCCTGGGAAAGACGGGAATTAACATTTCTTTTTGACCGGGCCAAGGGGAAACCCTTTTTGACATGAGGTGGGGGCATGGCTGGGTTGGTTTCCATTCCTCCCTGTGACCTCTGACCCCGTGACATCAGCGTTGCGGTGCAGGGCATTCCTTGCAGGGCCCCACACCAGCCTCGTAGTAAACAAACACAGACACACCCTGAGTCGCATGTCCATAGTCGTCCACTCAGAACCCCCCCCCCCCACAACCAGTCCTTGTTTGTGGGGACCCTGAGATTTGGGTTACGCCCGTTCAGAACCAGCTCTGAACGCAGTGACATTCAGCCAACGAATGCCTGGGTTGTTTCGACTCATGAGATGTGGAAGGTGTGTCTGTCAATTTACAGTGACTCACGTCAGGTGATGAACCGTAGGATGTCAGGGTCAGAAAGGTCGCCACAGGCAGACTTGTCGAGGACGGCGTCGCGCACGCCACATTGGAAGAGAAAACCCAGAGAGGGACAGGTCACAGTTCGATTCTTCCCAGCACTGACCTGTTCAGGGG